>OY735260.1:12062666-12475720 GCA_963457715.1 Argyresthia albistria
CTGCGATCCGGCACGCTGCGGCCCGTCCTAATGTGCGCGATGCTTAATTTGTCATATAAACAAGTGAAAGTATCATAAAAACAAAGAATATGTCTGCATTTTCTTTCAATACCAAATGCAAACTTAAAATTCACCTTATCATACATGGAGAAATACGAAAGCATTTTTGTTGAGCCGGGAAACGGACACTCGCTGGCCTTGTCAATAACAGTAGATTGTTTACCAAGGGAGTAAAGAACTATTTTTAAGGCGAGAGTGTTTTTTGAATCCAGAGCGAGCGAAGGATTCTAGAGTTGAATCCCGATTGTAACGAGTTTTTTGTCTCCACAGGTGCACAGCGGTAAGAAACCCTACCCCTGTCACATCTGCGACAAGGCGTTCACACAGAGCGGCTCGCGCAAGCTGCACGTGCGCACGGTGCACTACAACCTACCTCACCCTCCGAGACGGCGAGCACGGAGGGCCCAGCCGCCCACTGACGACCAGCGTCCTGACTCCGCTGCACATTGATAGCTATGCGGCAGTTGCGCTGTTGTCAAATCGGTGTTCCGCTCCTTATTGTGACGTTGTTATGTACTGACGTGTTATGCTGTGAAAGTACTATGTTAATTCAGATGCAGCACAGATGCTGAACGGCTTTTACCAGACTTGACACCCAGAACTAATGTCGAACTAATATAGTGTCTGTATTCAGTTACATACATGTCAAACAAAGGTGTAGTCGTATTTAAGGGGTTGTTAGCAACGTCATTCTGAGCGACTTTATCTATGAAACAAATTTGATCGAAGCAATTTGCTTCTCCATACAAATCAGCTGACGGCCCGGGCTAAAACTTATGGAATGAAAAATAGAGTTGCTCTGATCAAATTGGTGTAATAGTAAAAGTTGCTCAGAATGATGATGACGACCCCTTATAATAAGACTACACCTGTCTGTCTGTTACACCCTGTATACATACATGTATGACATGTCATAATATGCTCACACCTTTGTCTCAGAAGGGGGTAGGCAGAGACGTAATACCAGGGGCCCTATTCGGGTACAGAATGACATTGGCGCGACGACGGCGGCGCCCAACTTTAGATATTCATTATCTGGCTTTTGGAGTACCCTATCTATTTTTAGGCAATTAACGGAACAAATTAAGGTAATTGGTAATCAATCCATTTCTACCAATAAATGCCTAAAATAGATACTCCAAACGTAAGATATGGATATCTAAAGTTCAGCGTTTTCGTCGCGCCAATGTCACTGCGCGCTCATTCTGTACCTGAAGAGGGCCCCAGTTTATGTGCAATAAACTAGGTATAAAATAAGTAAGTAAAATGCCACCATGTTATCTGTAAAATGAGCGATGGCGCCACCTTCTACTCCAACTGAACAGCGTGCACTACAAAAACTGACGTTTTTATAGTGGCGTTAGTAGTTTCCTCTTTGGCCCTTCTACAGACAAGATGGTAGCTCTGCAATGTTCCTATCGAGCCACGAACCACATGAACTCGTAACAGTGTTACTGGACAGGAAACGGTCTATATTCCGATATGAATCTTGACAGTAATGTTGTGTTGCTTACGGCCGGTTTCCTAGGCGCTGTTCAAAAGTTATGAATAGTTAATCGATAATCAATTCAAAATAGCGGCTTGTGTCCGGCTCAAATATGTTAACTGCTCTGTTAGCTAATCATTTGGACAGCGCCTAGGAAAGCGGCCGTTGTTTCGTAATTATTATTCAGGAACGAATGACTAATTCAGTCACATAAAAACTGTTTGCCTGATCGGTACATAAAAGCTATGTTATTCCCATCTGATAAGGAGGTACTTTGGAGGCATAAATGAATATTCATTAGAATTTCTCAAATCAGACAAATTGCCAAATTATTGAATTGATAGACTTGTAGTTAATTAGAGGCGTAGTAGCATCAATCATGGTAGAAGCATTTCTCTTGAAATGGCTTGTAAATGTTTGTTTCGTCTAGTCATGTGAATTAATATAAAATAATGATATTAGTATTAGTCCAATGAAGAAAGAGTGAATAAATATAATTTGTCAAAATAATGTGGAATTTCTGCCTGCGATTTGGGAGCCGACTTATACTAAGCAAACTAATAAAAAATATTAAAATGGTGTTTGAAAATGGAATCTGTGGCTACTGCGCAAGAGCTGTCGGATTTGAGGTTGTCATTTAAGTGGTTTTGACACCTCCCAAATAGCCCTCAATATCAAAATCTTAAATAGGTACTTAGGTAATAATATTTATACAGAAAATAAAGTGGTAAGGGCCCTATTTAATTAGGACACCATGGTGGCGCAACGCGGGTATAATACAGTTTGTTGATGGCGGGACTCCGGTTGCACAACTGGTGAAATATGGCCCTAAGGTACGGAGTACTATTATCTCTTCTGTGCCTAAGGGCTAAATTAATAACTGGGAACTTTTTATACATAAGTTGTGGATTCTTATGCTAAACCAAAACAAACAAAAACCATAACCATTTTTAAAGTTTTTCTGAATCAAACCAAACAAATATTTTCAATCAATCTACACTTTATTACAATAACATAAATCTACGCCTTATACTTATCATTATGATGATAGTCAATCTTCTTGTCGAGCCCCAAGTATTGACGAATAATAAACTCAGGCATGACCTTGGTCTTCCACCGCTTTGGCAGGGGGGTGTGGTTCGCCTGATCGAGCTTGCTGGCTACATACTGCTCAGCAGAGAACTCTTCTGCCTTCTTCGTCATAGCGAGGAGTTCGGCTTGGAAGATTTTTTCCTTGATCTGACGCCTCTTTTGACGTACCTGTGGAAAAATACATGATTTGGAGCCTTTGTTTTCATAAGGACAGATTCTCAAAAAGACATTTGCATAAGGACAGATTCGCTGGTGGTTACTGGTGGTAACTTATAAAGTCTGGTCCAGAAACTTTGAGAGTAACAGAAAGTTTAATTTACTGTTAGGTAGAGAAGAGAATAGGAAGATTGCCTACATAAAGCTACAGACAAAATGATTGTAATGATACATGATTGTCAGTTACACCAATGCAAGTACCTACCTATGATGGGCTGAATGACTAGAAGGTAAGATGTGAAGAGGCCTTACCCGCGCCCAACGATGCCTCATCCGCTTCCACAGCTTCCTCCTCTGATGTTTCTTCATCTTTTTTCTTCTAATTACAATCAAACGAGCGGCCTGAATCTCCTCAATTCTCGCTGTTGGCAGACCAATCTCATTCTTCCTCCACCCATCAATAAGGGGAAGAATTGATTGTGGATTGATTATGGGGATGTATAGGATCGGATCTTGTTTGATTGCAATCTCATTTCGAGGCTGACCTATCTCCACGCTAATACATCGGGGGCTGAAAGAAATGATCTTAGCTTCCGAAACGACATCGAATTTCTGCTGCGGTGTTATGTTCAAACGAGTTGGTTTACACTCCTTGATAGTGTTTAGTGCAGTCTTGATGTTGATAAAGCGTAAATCTGGAAGTTAAAAGGCATTTTGGTAAGTAAAAAAGAATTGTGGATACATAACCTCAAAACAGTGATCTTACATTTTACGCTGTTGTGAAAGGAATTCATCATCTCTCTTAGGACGACTGGTTACTATGCTAAATTCTCATCACGTTGTCGTGTTTTCGATTGATTATTATGAGCAATTACAGTAAATGCTGCCTTTTCTTTTTCCGAGATTTTCCTATGAAATGAAGTAAGAATGAAAAATAATGTAGGGTAGGGAATAGGGATGTGCCGATCCGATTCCAAAAAATCGGATTGGAACCATTGAACTACTATTACTAGCGTATGGAACCGACATCGCGAACAAATTTTTTGCGCCATGCGTTGAGGTTCATGAACCTCAACGCGTTTTGTTGCTCGCCGCCTCTCCTACGGAACGCACGTCGACACGGCGGGAAAATATAAGTCGAAAATGCCAACTTGCGTGCTACGATATTGTCGCAATTCAACAAAATGAAAGAAAAAAGATAGTGGCGTCACTTATCATCGGTAAGTAGGTAAGCAAAATATCAACTAAATCCAACCCAAAACTAATTTTCTACATTTTTTTCTACTGCACTCGATTTCTGTTTAAAAACCATAGATTATAAAAGTGAACCGTATACAGGTAAGATACACGTAGGTACTAATGGTAGTACGAGTGAGTACTTCACACATCGGAATTCGGAATGGGGCTTGTGATGGGATTCTACCCAGGAATAATTCCATTGTGGGAAAAAAGGTGAAACGTCACGTCTGGGCGGGAATTTTAAATTTTGGCTGTTTTCTCAACTTTGTGAGTAAGCTGTGATACTGTTCCATTTGACTCAAGCCGCGGTAGAAAAAACACTATTACACGTCTTTATATGTATCCATATCTTAAAATAAAGCATTCAATTGTATAGTATACTTGTGTAAATTCATTTTAACATGAATTTCGACAAGTGTGTAAAAATTATTGCTTTATTTTAGGATATACGTGATACGTAAAACCGTGTTCATATTCGCCAACACACCGTCACATTCGTCAAATTGATAAAACGTCACAAGGTTTAATTACAAAGTTGATAAAACAGCCAAAATTTAAAATTCCCGCCCAGACCGTGACGTCACACCTAAATGCGAAAGCGCAATAGTTATCTACCTAACCATTTTCTTACTTAGGTAGGTTATTTTATTACATTTTGTAATAAACTGCACTCAAATGATGTGATTTAGGTACTAAAGCAGTGACACTTCTGCGTTGTACAATCTATACGTGCGCTCGCCCCGCCCGCACCCCGCCCCCCGCTTCCCACGTGATCAAGTAGCGACATGCATTTTGTTCAGTTCAGTTCAGTTCAAAATTTTTATTGACCATAAAATCATACATATTACTTAGTCAACGTCAATATAATATTAATATTTTTGTATACTACCGCCCGTTCGGAAGTTGTGGGCTTAGGGATGGAGCAAAGAAGGGCAAGAAACCTCCCCCGTACCTCTTTTAAAATATCAGAGCCTTAAAAATACAATGTTATGTATTTCTACTTAAGTCTAAGGAAATACACCGAGGAGAGACGTACTGACTCAGTCCATCGCCCCTCTTTGGATTTCTGTGCGCTGAGATGGTAAAGACCATGCAGTTTTGTCATCTAAATATTCTTTTACACTGTAATATGACTTCTTCAATAGGCCGTTTTTGACATAGTTTTTGAACCTCCTTTCTGGTAGGTCCGTTGCTTCATTAGGTATTTTATTATAAAAACTAACACATACTCCCATAAAAGAGTGAGCAACCTTACTGAGTCTGAACGCGGGCATAGCAATCTTATTTCTATTTCTAGTGCCAATACTATGATTATGACCTAAAGTCTTAAATAGTAAGAAAATGTTTGAGATAGCGCCTCTATACGTAGTAATGGTAGCTCAATGATTGGAACTTGGCATTCTGGAAGAGATCTCGTTTTAGAGATCAGCTCGCCTTTGTACACTATTTTTATTTACTTACTTTTGTTTTATTTCAAATAATTGTGTGCAATAAAGAAATTATGAATTAGGAATCCCTAAACGTCACGTCACGTCAAGTCAAGACTATCCTATTCTATTTTCGGATCGGATCAAAGGCATCAAGGTTACAGGGTTGTTAAATAAATGTTGTTCTTGCCACACTCTACCCTAAGGGAGAACTCTTTTTTTTTAAATTAAATTTAAATACAATGTATGTTCGATATTATCAATATTAATCCTAATCATTGAACAACATCACAATCTGCACAGTAGAAACTTATACCTTTTAAACAAAGAGTACATATACACGAACAAATTAATTTCAGTTGAGCACGCCGTCTCCCTTGTTCGTCTGAGGAGTCTACTTCTCAGGCACATGCTGAGTCAGAACCCTTTTGCAGATGCCACACCACCCTCAGTTCTAGTGCGATATAGGTACTTTGGTACCTATATCCTATCTATCTTAGTGCAAATTATCTGTGTCTGTATGTTTTATATGTTATTTTGTTTAGCGCTAAGTACTTATCTTCTATGTTTTATGCTGTGTGTGTGTGCGCTGATGCAAATAAATAGATAAAATACAAAATACAAATACAAACATACTTTCAGTCACCGTTGAGGAAATCCTGTACGCTATAGTAGGCTTTGTTAAGCAAATGTTCCTTCAGCTTTGATTTAAATAAATGGATGTTTTCTATGCCTATTACTGGAATGTCATAAAATTATATCCGATCACATCACTATGAAGTTGTGTCCAGACTCTAGCTTTATTAAATACGCGCGTTATGGTACTTAACCTTTTAAATAAAAAAACTTGTGAGTTGAGTATGAGGGTAGGTAGATTGAAAATAATACAGGGTGACATTTAATAAGTTGACTATATTTTGGGGAATGATAGTACCCATCATTATGAAGAACTTTCCCCAAGGAACATATGGTCGGTCGCAAACGAAAAATATTTTTTTGTCTCCATAGTAACTTGAAATCAGCGGATCGGGGCAATGTACTGGAGGATACGTATATTTTTTTCATTTGCGACTGTGTTTCTTGGGGAAAGTACATTCCCCAAAATATGGTCAGCCGATTAAATGTCACCCTGTAAATATGGAGGTGATGACGCCTCGATGAAACAGAGTGAGTGAACTGCCATTGTGTTGTTTGTTACACCCATACAGCATTTTTCAGTCACAAAATCTTCGGTGCAGTTACGATACAAGTGGTCACTGTTTCGTAATCGTTAAATATTATTATTAATTTCATTCATTCGTTTTTTTGAATTTTTTTAGGAAATCGGATCGAAGACTTGCGATCCGATCCGCGTATCGGATCGAGGAATTACGATCCCATACGATCTGCGAAATCGGATCGTAGCTGTCGGATTGCACATCCCTAAAATAATGACAATGACAAGCAGCTGATACTTGACAGATATCACAATGTTGCTAGCACTAAAATGAGTTGTGGAGCAAGCATAAGAAATAACGAGACGTTTATTCTAACGTTAACGTGACGTTATTCGACGTCTTCGCTATTCTGTAAATGAGCAATCCACTTATTTTATTTATTATCCACTGATTATCAGGGAAAATTCTCATATTTTTCCACCAAATAAATATGAAGGGATTTGATTTTAAAACATAGTTTTATGGGAGTTTATCGGGCGGGTATGGTTTAGCCTGAGGATTTAGCTAACATTACTGGCCCCCGATTCTCGCGCTATCGAGATCATCTCCCTAGTCGAGATATCAGTTTTGATACCGCGCGTAAATCCGTGAAAAACAATCTCGATTCATATATATTTCGATCGAAAATGGGTCGAGACTCGAGATATCGGAGTCGTCGGTTGGTCGTAAGGATCGTCGTGAAAACAGCTTTTTCTTGTTTTTGATGGAGATTTCGGTTCTCAAAATCAATATTTCGACCATGAACATGATTGTTTTTATATGTATTTATCTATTTATTAGTAAGTAGTCTATTATATTTTAATATTTATCGTTGTGCACTTATGTAGGTCTACCTTTTATTAAATTATCCTCTCCATCCTAATAGGTTTGCTGAAAGAGATCTCTTGAGCTGAAGAGATAAGCTCACCTTTGTACATGTTTTTTCCAATACCATTAAGTGTCTGTATTATTAAGTATGTTTTTTGTGCAATAAAGTATAAAGTGAAGTAAAGTTCAATCAAACAGTGGGGTGGGATTAATCTACAAAAGAAATTAAGCGTGTATCATGTGAACTCATGTGAGAAAGACTATAGTGGCCAATGAAAAACCTACCAGAAAAACCGCATATGATTAGGTTATTTTTATTTTTATTTTATTTATAACGTTTATTCATGAAAAAAGCACTTAATTAAGTAATTTAAGTCTGCCAAACTGCTAGGCAGTTTGTCGGCAGGTTGATTTGAATTGATTCGAAAAAATCAGTACCGGAAAAGCAAGCTCGAAAAATCTGAAAACTGCAAATTTATGTCTTTCTACAAAATATTTAATTTGGTTTACTTTCATGGATGACATAATAGTTAAGTTTTTTATGTGGAAACATAATTGTAATTAGTAATTACACATGTTACGCTCTCCAGTGTGATCGGAACCCTTGGTGCGCGAGTACTAATTGCACTTGACCGTTTATTTTTATTAGTTGGTACTAAACATTTTAAAAGCATGTTGAACCTGTTTGGGGTTATTCGTAAGATATAAGTACCTATAGGTATGTTTTAGCATGGGAAGCATTTACTTACGCCATCGCACTTCCAATGTCTCGCGTCCTGAACTGTACAAGTCAGAAAACCCATCCAATCTGCCAAAACCACCCTTCAGCGCTTAAAAACTCCCATTTATAACTTCGGGTAAACATCAAACCGCCCCATCAAGGGCAAACATTTAGGTCGGCGTCCCGGAAGTGGATGTTTAGGTCGGCGTCCCGGAAGTGGATGTTTTTCGCATTTTTAAGCAACTTCTTAATTACTGAATCGACGGGTTCGACGTAGATTAATGAACGGAAGTGTTTGTGTGTTGGCAGTGTGAAGGGGTCGTTTTGAACAGAGGGCGTCAGGAAGTTAGCTGAAAGAAATTTCTTGATACAGATCAGCTCGCATTTGTGCATTATTTTTTCTCGTACTTCTCCGGAATTACGCTCGAAATCCGGTAACTATTGAAATATAGGTTTTGTTCAAAGGTCTGCCTCCCAACCGAAAGGTCTCGGCTTCGATTCCCGGCTGGGAATTAGGAATCAAAGTAGGTCTTGGATTTTTATCTTTCAAATAGGTACTCTTGACACTGGCAAATTACCGCAAATAGCCTATGAAAAATGTATGGAAGACTGGGTGAAGCGGTGGAGATGTTGTATTGCAAGCGATGGGGCCTACTTTGAAGGCGATAAAATAAATTTAGATGAATAATTTGTATTTTTTGTTTTATTGACAAATTCCCGATACTTAGTACACAGAATGTATATATTTTTTAATAGCCCATTTCCTGGATTACTCTACCTGGTAGCTATCTAAGGTTAACGCTCGTTCGCACATCTATATATGCAAATTTTTTAGAGAATAGAAATGATAGACATAGAAATTATTTATTTAGTAAAACGTTAGTAAACGGTACACAAAATGGTATTAGGTACTGGTTTTAAGAATTCTAATTTTGATGTTTCCATGGTTCCCAGTTCCCACACAAGGAAAATCCTGTGTCGTGGGATCCCATTCTCTGTTTACTGTTTGGAGTGGAGCGTATGTAAAGTAAGTAAACATGATTGTAGGTACCTACCTAGACGTTTAAGAAATACGAAGAGAGTTGAAGTAATGTCGGAGTTCGAATTGTCCTAGAGTTCGCCTGTAGCAATATAATTATTATCTGATATTGATACCTTGATCAAAATCCTTGCTGTATCAGAAACAAAAACATTGAATTTGCAACTTTGTTGGCTGCTAAGAAATAGCTCCCTGGGGTAAGGTGGGCGCATAAAAAAAGTGTGCAAAACTTGTAATATTACTGGGTACATACAGAGCGGTCGCGATTTACGACACAAAAGTTTGACTCCGTTGTACCCCAATAAAAGCTCCTTTGCTTATACAGGGTTGACTTAAATTAGTGAACCCATATCTCTTCATTCAACTGTCTAAAAGTGAGTACATATTTTGTTGTGCCTCTCCCGACCCCTATGCGAGAAGGCTTGAAGCTATGAGTTCCAACTCTTTGAAATAAATGATATCTTCATCCCTGTACCCATACGAGGAGGCAGTGGTAGCTGCACTCATTCCACGTTCTTTATTATTATTATTTTATTATTAGCCTATCTATGGCATCCCACTGTTAGGCAAAAGCCTCTCTTCCCCGTTTCCACGCATCTCGCTCGGCTCGCTCCTGGGCCGATTCCCACCAGTTCTTGTTGTGGTCCCTCAGCTCGTCACTCCACGTTTCTAGGGCGGCCTCGACCTCATCCCACGTTCCAGTAATCCAAAATTCCCTGGACTGTCCATCTTAAACCAAAAACTATTTATCACCATCTACCACGAGTTCGATTTTATTTGCAAATAAAATAAATAACATAGAAAACGCGGCAAAATTGCCAGAACCACGTAGGCGGGCGGTGGGCGCGGGGGGCGGGCGGGAGAAAATCGTAATTTTCTTCTTTCACACAATATTTGCGCGCCGCTGTGTGTGTGTACATATTTAGTCACGTTGCGCCCACACTGAATATTTGTATGGGGGGCAAGATCGGCTTTCTTGACGATTTGGCTACTGACTAGAATGTGGCAGGAATAGATAAATAAAGATAGATAGATAATTTTTATTTGTTAACGTTTCATCAGGTTTTTCTCTCACTAATTAACATTCTTTATTGTACGAATGTATTATTATCTTATCTGATTAGTTAAAAACCGTATTGAAAATAGTTGCGGTTTTAAAAGTCTTCAGCCGACCCTGACGTCACCGATTCCAATTTCCGTTACATTTCTTAGCCACTCGTTGATAGCACCCGGCTAGTAGTAATTGAAAAGCAAATATATGAATAACCCACAGTTGAGAGGTTAAATAAATTTTACCCCCGTGCCCCAAGAAGTTTTACTTCAAAAATTAGATATAAGGAGAATAATCTTACGGTTGGCGCAGTACCGACCGTGGCGATTGGCGCTACCAGAGAAGAGGCCTCAGCCCAGCAATGGATTGATGTAGGCTGAGTATCATGATGATGATTAGTGTAAAATGTCTGTGCGTGTGCCTCTTGATATCGTTCTATGATTAGATGACCAAACCAACCTTCGATATGACAGACTACGACGCGACGACACTTTACGGCTGCTATCGGCTGCTGCCAGCTGCCGGCTGCCGTCGACTACTGCAGACGCGTTTGTTGCTTGTCTGTAAGAACTCTATCTAGTTATTTTAATCTTTGACCCATTTGGTTGCAAAACATCTAAAGATCCCAGCAGTTCGCTTAGACTTACCTCCAGCCGTCTTACCGTCCCCAAACAAGAAATCCCAATGTACACTCGCGCTCAAAATGCCGCCGCACCACACCGTCACGTAGACTGTGAATCGTAACGACCCGCTTCACGCGGCTGTGGCATAGAATCACTAAACAATTACCGGATCCAACCGGATTCACCCAGAAAATACCGGAAACACGCTGAACAACCGGGAAAGACTGGCAAAGGGGATTGAATCAACGCGGGTAAAATTATGAGTGACATGCTATAATTTACTTGTGTGTGTTTATCATAGTTTTCTCTTTGGGAATTGGTTGCTCACGTAAATAAGAAATACTTTTGATTCAAGGTGTCTTCTAAGTAGAATTATAAATGAGCAACATTCACTAGAAACAACGCCAAACACTGAGCATGACGCACTCGACCTAAAGACAAATAACCGTTAATTTTTCAAAACATAAAAATTTACTAATAAAAGTAAAGAGAAAAGTGATCGTCCTTATGCGCCATGTTTTTCCCACACATCGTGGCAGAGATGACGCAGCACTTCTATATAGCAAGTACATATTTCAAAAACCCATTCAAGAGAGATAGAAGGCGCCATTGCCGCAGATTTTAAGATAAGCAATATATCCCTAATTAGGTAATCGTCAAACCAAATGTTAACCCAAATCTGATACCAAAATAACAGTTACTATTAATATCAGTTGCTATTTATTACATTGCCGTGCAGCGCACCGCAACTAGAGCTATAAGATTATCTCTTCTGTGCTATAAGTACAGCTTACTTTGCTAATAGCAAAAGAATTACGAAAATTAGTTCTGAATTCGACCCCACTGTTTAGCCAGGCAAGTGGTTATATGATAATACCATAATATAAATGCCTTTTGATGGGCGCTTTTAGTGTTTTTATGTCTTGTTAAATCAGTAGACATGGACAACCGCCCATTTAAAGAATAACGGATACCTGGTACCTACTCAAATAATATCGCTGTGTCTGACTGATATGCATCGGCGGCACCAGTACATATGAAGTTTGTTTTAGTTTTACTAAATTTTGGGTACCAGTTTATGCATTCAGCTACTCTTTGAGGATCTCAGGTTGGACAATCAGTGAAGAGAAAACCACCTCTTTTCGGGTGCATCCATTTCCTCAATAGGGTTTACCTCACACACACACACGCATACACGCATCGTCCGTTAATCCGGCCGGGGATTTGTACGGAAATACATGGCATACTGATTAGCATTGTTTGGTTACCGCGAGAGGGCGCGGCCAGGGGACGCGCTGTCTCATGCAGAAGAGAAGTCTTCAGAATAGAGAGGTATTGTAGGCACATTGTATAACCAAGTTAGGCATCTGTGAAATGTCAGAAATCGGAGCTAGAATACGACCGCCATGTGTGAAATGCCATTGCTCGGACGCAATTCCTAAATCTGAAAATATCTACTAGAAAGCCACAGCGTCACCCGTTGTTTCACAGTTAAGTTGGCGGGTCTTCCACAGGTAAGTTTCGTCTATCTCGTCTATCTGTTCCCTTGTCCATTAATCTGTCGATTGTTACCGCAAAAAAGAACACATTCACACCTTCAGCATATCGCTGAGTCAGTTGCCATTTATAATGACAGTGACACACCACGACCGTCATTCATGTGTTTTCAACTATTGATGATATTTTGTGTGTCTAACTTTCTGTTTTTGGTTTCTTTTGTCTAACTGAAATGTGTTCACAGTCCTTGTAATAAACGTTTCTTTCTTTCTTTTTTTCTTTCTACATTCCGATAACGATGCCCTGGTTTCATAAAATACCTAAGATATTTTCTGTCTGCTGACTACTCCTGTGATTAGTATTAGTACGTAGTAGGTACTATTAGTTATTCTGTGTGTTCTGTAGTAGTAAGTAAGTATCTGGATGTGTTTGATGAAACGTTCAACGTTGAAGACGCTCGCTGTGAAGAGCCGCGTGGAATGAGATGGTCGGTAGGAAGAAAATTTCGGTCCGCAAGTCTGCATCATCTTGCTGTGCTCGACTCTCTCTGTTGTCTGTTTATTTCCTGTCCATCCTAGGTTTGCTGGAAGAAATATCTTAACAGAGATAAGCTCGCCTTTGTCATGTATTCTCCACTTTCCATTGCAAAATGTTTTGTTTTGTGCAATTAAGTATATTGGACTCTGGGTAAAGGCCTCTCTCCTCTTATGGCAATCCTGGGCCCGAATTCTACTGTGCACAAGCATACCAAAAGCCTGGCACAAACTTGAATACGACGCATTTGGTATTCTACTAAATCTCACAAGCGCCAGCTAGACGCCGGCGTGACGCCAGCCTACTTCGTATTCTACTGTCCGCTGGCGCCGTTCCAACGCCGCCGGCGTCTCGCTGGCGCTTGTGAGATTTAGTAGAATACCAAATGCGTCGTATTCAAGTTTGTGCCAGGCTTGTGGTATGCTTGTGTACGGTAGAATACGGGCCCTGATCAGTCACGTCCTCCACCAGAAGTCGTCAGAGACCTAGCTCATCCTATCACCCATCTCTTCCTGGCCGACTTGAAATTAGCAACAGACCTTATTGATAAGCTTACAATGTTATTTATCCCAAAAGGCACCGCCACTTCCCTAGCTCGGCGCGGCCGACACTGGCGTCCTCATGAAAGTCAATGTGTCCGTGAGGCCCGCAGCGCGTGACCTCGACTGATCGCCGCGCGCCCGATCTTTTGATACTCTTAATTTATTTGACTGGTGGCTTTTCTTGCTATGCATGAGCGCGCGTGTAGATCTTTCACCCTATGTTCTACCCGGTCGAGGTGCCGTAATTTCGTCATGATTCAGGTCTCAAGTTAACACGACCGGGATATCCTGGATATCCCGGTCCTGTAACGAAAGGTGTAGTCATATTTTAGGGGTACAACTTTCACTATGAAACCAATTTGCAACTTAGGTTTTCACTTCTCCATATACGTTTTGTGCCGGCCGAACAGCTGATTTGTATGGAGAAGTGAAAAATAAATTTTCTCTGATCAAATCGGTTTAATAGTGTAAGTTGTTCAGAATTTTGTCTCTAACAACCCCTTAAAATATGACTACACCTTTCTGTATAGTCATGCTCCACCCGATTTTCCCTTCAAATTCAAGGGATTTTATTCAGAATTTGCATTCGAATTGAACTCTCTGAGGACGCCTTGAAATAAGACGACCGGAGCACTTATCTCTGCATATTTATGAGCGAGTCAAGGAGCTGTCACCTGTCAAGCAAGACTAGGCTCTTTCTCATCAGTCAGAAAGAAACATCTTCAAAAGTCAAAACATACCTTTCAGTTGTCGCAGACTGCCAGAAATGAGAAAAAAGCCGTACACATTTCCCCGTGAGGGCTAGTGGAGGCACCGTTTAGCCAGTAACGAAATACTCCATTATAACAAACGCAAGCCCCTAGCATTTTCGTATGTTTGTTTTGAGGCCACCTTTTTATTTATCTCAAATAACATAACAAAACTAGAATAACTTTGAGCATATGTAGGTACAAAGGCAAGAGTATCTGTAAAAAGAGATTCCTTCCAGCAAACCCAAGCAAGGTAGAAAGGATAAATTTGAAACGCAGCAAAAAGCAAACTATAAATTATTGCTAAACTATTCCATAGTCATCATGACTATACTACCACTACTACAACCATTTGTGTGTAAATAAGAGTGACCTCTTGGTACATGTTTGTTGATTACATCACTGTCTCTCAGACTTATTTGCATAAAGTCTAGCTCAGCTTAGCTCTAGCTAGCCCTTATTATCTGCTGATCCGTTGGTTTCTCAGCTCTCAGGATAGGCAAGAATGAGGCAAGACCTAGAATCTAGTTAGTGTCTGTCTACCTAGCTTGCTTCGACTAAGCTTTTTTTTACTTGCACGAAATTTTGCCAAATCTCTTTCTCGTGCGAAAATACGCGATTTCCAATTCGGGGTGGCAGAGGCACGACTGTGAATTTTTGAAAAATAGATTGTTAAGTAATAGGTCAAATTCTTCAGTAACATTTTTCTTCTAATTTCGTTGCTACCCCAGTATTGAAAACTAAAATGTCGTAAAATTGTGTAAGCTTGTCGCATATTTGGTCCCTTCCGAGCTTCCAGATGGTTGAAATTCTCGGTAACATTTTCTTTTGTTTAGGTAATTACAGAAATATCTCGGACATTAAAAGCCTAAAATCTAAAGTTCCTGTAATAATTTTTTGCTCAGTAACCGATGAAAGCTTTACGTGACTTTGTACTTTATTAGTTTTCTTTGTTTCTTTATTTTTTAGTCCTCTATCCTGGGTAAGTATTTGGAAGAAATCACTTGTTAGTTAAGACCTGTACATATTTTTTTAGATAACACAAGCTCGCTTTTGTGCAGCTGCAAATTCGTATTACAAATACGAAAAATGATAAATACAATGCGAATAAGGACTTATTGATTCCATCCATTGTGCCCATCGGCAAACGCGACTCGAGTTTAAATCTAAAATGTAATTCATAATTTATTTAATGAACACAACCACCCAAGTAATAATACCCTCCTATCTACTATTAGAGACCCTTATTCGGGTGTATCCGCGGTGTATCATTATACATATTTTATTATTGCAATTTTCTGCAGTTATCATTACTTACATAAATTATTGTAATCAGTATTGCATTATTGCTGGTTCATGGTCTTTGTAAAAGGGATGTAGGAAGGAGGAAGTAAAGAACAAGACAGACGAAATTAAATGTCTTTCCGGTGACCCATCCTTAACGCCCCCTCAACCACTTCGACCATAGATAGGGCTGTCTATATGAGATTATCGACGTATCCTATAAACTGAAAACTGATGTCCTATCTGCTATCCGCTGTTATGACCGCAGGGGGGGCTACAGAGGGGTGGGAGGGGGTGGGTACGAGAATGCTGCAATATTACATGTCAAGTATTTGAGGTCTGAAGTCTTGCAGTTGACTGCGCGGTCCTGGCGTATCGGGAGATTGGAAAGCCTTGTCCGGATGTGTAACTGTGATGGAAAATATGAAGTGTATCTCCGTTGCTGTGGCGCTGGGCTAGCCCTTCCTTCCACGTATGGAAAAAAGACGTGTTGTTTTTTATGATGTGATAGAAGGTTGAAAAACAAAACAATTACTTTTTTTAACTAAAGAATAATACCATAACAATTCCATATAAAGAATGGAGTTGTGAATCTTTAGTCGAGTTCTGCGTTGACGCGCGTTTTTCAACTAGTGACACTTACATAATAGCGATATTAGCAACTTGACAGGATTTCAGTTATACTTACTCTGAGTTGCCCGAAATTATTTTGTATTTTAAGGTTGTCACCTTACTGATTTAAGGGCGGGAATCTCATAGGATTGTAATTTGTTTCTGATTCTTAGGATATGCTAAAGATCAACGGCGGCTGGTGTACCGCCTATCATATTGAATCAAGTTTCGTTCTCTCTCAGGGTTACGTACATGATAAAATATTTAACATCTTAGTACCACAAGCTAGAACGCAAGTTAAGACTAAACTCGAGTAAACATTGTTGAGCATTTACTCGCATTTTGCTAGTGGCACTCACATGTTAACAAAACCACTTGACAGGATTTCAGCCACGGCAGGCACGGACATGGCCACCGGGGTATATTAATTTTTCGTGGAACTTTTAAATGTTGTAATTAGTTGCGTAACTCCAGAGGGCGCAGCTGTCGCCCGTCTAATTGAAAACACAAATCACAGGGAAAGGGATAAACATCTCGCCATTCTAAGGATTAGGCCGAAGAAGCCTCTATCTATTCTATCTTAAAAGTCAGTGTTGCTAGGTCTGAATTGGACAATTTAGTTCAGAAATCCGTTAGAAATATGATGTGCTGTTCCCGGCAATATTGCCATTTGTGGGAAACTAATGTATGAGGCAATATTGCCCCCATACATTTTACGGCAATATTGCCGGGAGCGGCACATCAGTAGATGTTACCCCACCCATCGCACTCAAATGCCAAAAGCTCGAACAATTTCTCTAATGATTTGTACCCATTATGTGCCATTATCTAAATATTCAGTGTTAAATTTTGCATGTATTAGTTGTATTGGTTGTATTAACAATAAGAAATAAATATCCTACGGGATTGTGGCAAGCAAATATTAAACTTCTTAATTTATTATTATTATTAATTAGCCTATAGCATCCCACTGCTGGGCAGTCCTTCTTAAACAAATAAATAATACGTAATAAAAATAAATTCCCAGTAACTACGTAACACACCTCAATAAACAATCTGGACGGTCTCAGAAAAGGAATTGTAGAATTTTCTGGAATTCCCTTTCGAACGAGAGCGCAGGCTTTGTGAATGATGCGGTGACGTATGGGGGAGTTCGGACTGCGTCAACCGATATCTCGACGTCAAGAGAACAGGGGCCGAGATCCGGAGTGACGATCTCATGAAGATACGCGAACCGTTATAGCAAGGCATTCCCACTCTAGTGTAATCGGAACCAGATACAGCGATGTCAAAAATCAAATCAAATCAAAATTACGTAACTATCCGTTGTAACTGTCATATTTTTGGCTCATCTCTACATATTGGACCACTATAAAAACGTGGGCTTTTTTCCTCACCGGACCGACAATTTTTATATTACAAGTTCGTTTTTGAGCATGTTCTAAAATTTATGTCTTATTTTCCGATTTTTTTAAATCATTTCCACTCAAAATCACGAGCTCTTTTCACTCCAATAAGAGAAAAAAGTGACCCAACTTATTTCTCTATTTTGTTACTATTGTCCATATCATTTGTATGGTGATAACAAAGTTGGAAGTATGAAAAATAATTGGAAATGAGACACTTTTTCCCTATTGGGGTGATGAAACGAGCTCGTGTTTATGAGTGGAAATGATTTATTATTTAAGAAAATAAGACATAAAAAATGGCATTTTTTTAGGACATGCTCTTTTACCCCTCTGCCTATCGTTCCGCAATCGTCAGCCATCTTGCCGTCTCACTTGCCGTTTAAAACCGCCGGAGCCTCTACATCGGTCACGGGATTTCTCCGGACACATATGGATGTGTCTTCCTTCTTCCAAGCACACGGCCACTTACGAAGTGGTCAGATTATACGGAGTGGATTCGTTTTGTTGTGAGCGGCCTATTACTTTGATTTGTGAGTGGGCTTTTTTGTTATTTTGTGAGTGGGCTGTTTGTGTTGTTTTGTCTGTTTTGCGGATAACATGCATACGAGGAAGATTAGCAGCTATCAATCCTGGATTTAGGTGTTACATCATAGTCAATTGGAATATTTTAGACATTGTATCGCTCAGAAATCGTTCAGCTTTCTGGTCAACCGTTTTAAGTATTTTCTAACGTTTCTACAGATAGGTACCCCCTTTGCCGCACAAAGTAAATATTAAATTTAAGGCGGCGCAAGGTGAGATTATCCGCAACTGTAGCAAGTTGGGCCATTCCGGACAGAAGGTCCAAAATTAACTGCTTTGCTCGCGAAAGCACCTAAATTAAACTTATCCAGTAAGCTCTTGACAGATACACGGGGAGTTTGTTTGGAAGAATAAATAGGTAATAACTTATTGAGAAGTTTGTATTTTATTGTTTGCTGCTCTAGCTCGTCCAACATCTAACTCGTCCAACGTACACAAAAGATCCAGATTCTTTGTTCTGATTTTTTATAGGTTTTGAACTTTATCTCGGTGAGGGATAGCTTTACGCCTACTACTAAATATGAAGTAGATCAAATATGAAAATATACAAATCAACACAACCAGTCCACCATAAAACAGAGCAATAGGTTATGTTATTATGTGTTATGTCGCGGGTTTATTCGCTCATACTTGCAACAAAGTGTTTCGTAGTTCGGTAGCCCGTTAGCACTTTACTCCTCTTTAAGTATCATATTCACAACCTGTTATCATAAAGCTAGTACTGCGTAAAAAGGTACACCAAATATCCCTACGAACTACGAACACGTTCAAAGAGCGACACGCATTCCCGGGTAGGGTGGCAGAGAAACCTGTTTATTACTGTACTGTACTGTTACTAGTACTGTACTCTCACCTGTCCTTATTTGACTATTTACATAGTGAAATCCTTAATAATTATTGGCCTAGTTATTTAATCTTCTTGTTTAATTTTTATATACGGCTGTGGATTTTTGCTCAACTATTAAATTTAAAAAAGCAATACTTTAGACTTGATTGATACTTATATTTTTTAGATCTTCTTAGAATGGACTTAAGACAAATGATTTAACTCATTCAATCATTATTCTTATTCATTGGCACTAGACTCAATCCTGCATCTTCTTGCATGAGAAGCGTCGTGGCAACCACTATGCACACACGGAGGAAATGTCATTTTTTTCGCTTTTCCGATAATTACTACCTGTCGTGTCGGTACCTTTATATAGATTATTTTACTCTCTGTATGCGTAAATCCTCCACTTTCCTATCTCCTATATATTCTGTTTTTTTTTCAGCGAATATTAATACGGCAACATTTATTTATTTCCTTAAATGACCTGTCGGCATAAATTACTCCCTGTCTACGTATACTTAGAAGCAAGTGGAGGGGACTCGTATACATCTCTACTCCCCTACTGATCTACAGGAGCTACCTCGATCCCGTAATTAAAATCTGGGCACGATACCAAGACACAGTGACCCGGAAAACATTTCTAAGCCGAGTTGTCTTCTTCCCGCTGATTTATTTGTTATTTACTTATAGTGCTTTAGTGGTGAGAGCTACCGTGAGCGAATATACCACAGGGTTTTACTCTGCTCCTTAGCTGCGGTGATGGGCTAGCCCTCTAGCACGCAAAGAAGTATTGAATAACTGACTAAAAGTGGACACAATTGTGCTTCTGACACCCTGTATGGGAAAAAGCGTGACGCTATTAGATGTTATGATGCTATCTTAGTTGACGAGTATGACTAGTATGACTAGTATGACTAGTATGACTAGTATGACTAGTATGACTAGTATGACTAGTATGACTAGTATGACTAGTATGACTAGTATGACTAGTATGACTAGTATTATGTAACTGGTTTTATCGATTACATAGTTATGGATTCAGGAAGTGTATCATTCTGCTGGAATACTTTTTAAATATAGGCATTTGCATTTTCTGAAAAAAATTAAGGTAAATTTATAGGTCTGAGAAATAACACTCACAAATTCTCAAATACAGAGCCATGCTGTCATGATGTCAAACAGAAAACAAAAGGACAGTGCCAGCCTAATTAAATGATTCGGGATTCGGTTTGTTTTTGGTCTGCGCAAGTTTGACCACGTCTCAGAGTATCGCAGGGAGCTGAAATGGCTTCCGATTCGCCTTCGCCTTCGCCGGGATTCCCACATCCTCTTTCGCCTCTTCAACATTTTATTTAATCCTCGCTACCCTGGTTTCTTACGTGATCGATTCGAACTTCTGTCCTCGGATAGGCCAAGGAGATCGCACACTCGGTCGCTACATAAAACTCCGCAACACAACACTGCCGCCTACGAACATGGATTCCGACTTCGCGCCATAAAACTCTGGAACAAACTCCCCAACGCTATTAGAGGCAGTCCGTCACTCAACATATTTAAAAGTCGGTTGAAAGAACACTATCTTTCTCTACCATATTAAATTTAGGTATATTTGTTTAACATATTTATATCTATGAAATGAAATGAAATGAAATTTGTTTATTGACAGATAACATGGTTTACACAGATTCTACTTAACTAAAATAAGGAGATACTTAATTAGGAACATTTATCGTAAAATAGGAGGGATCAGTGACAACCGAACTAGTGAAAACACTGTATCTCGGTTGTCAAATGGTGCTCAATAAATTACATCTAAGGGATGAGCAACTTACTTCTCAAGTAGATTGTGTTTGGTGCTAGTAGCTATAAGTACATAAATACCAGTATGTACGTATTGTTAAGTAGTTTATTGTTTTAACTTATTTAATGTTGTGCACATGGGTCTACCTGTTGTTCAGTTATTTCCTGTCCATCCTGGATTGCTGGAAGAAATCTCTTAATAGAGATAAGCTCTCCTTTGTCATGTGTTGTCCACTTTCAATTGTAAAATGTATTATTTTGTGAAATAAGTATATGAGTAAATGACAGTCATAGTTTGAGTTGCCGATTAAGCTCATTACCCTTTTATCTGAGCCTTTTATGCATCGCAGAATTGAAAAGAGGATAAAATGAACAGGCAGATTCGACATAAACTGAACAGAACACAGTAAAATGATAATACCTCAAAACCAAATGCGAAAACAAAAGTTACGACGACCTCCGAAACTCGAGCACTACATTCAAAACGTAAAGCGCAATTCGTCAATACATCTTTCCGAAACGGCAATAAACAAGTCGAAAAATGTGTGTTTATCGTTATTTATGGCATACCCGCGATTTATGGCAGCCTGAGGGGGGTGGGGGAATATATTCCAGATACGGAACGGGGTGAATTTACGTATGAGACAGACGGACGGAGTGAGTTGAGAGGTTTTTGATTTGCATTTCGTAGAGGGGCTACAAGGGTGCTGCAATTGCGGTACGTGAGTGCTACGCGGGCGCTACGCTGCTGCTACGAGAGAGTATTCGGTTGGTTGGTATAATGACACGTAAATGGTTACATAATATGTTTATAATAATATCCCTAGGATTCCACGAGGTGTCAAAACTTACCTGAGAGCTTATTGAAGGCTTCCCTTCTTCTAATCGAATCGACGGTCATCTCATCTCAGACACGGCTCTTGTCCCGTTTCAATAATTATGTTTTCTTTACTCTTCTAGGGTTCCGTACCCGAAGGGTGCCAAACGGGACCATAATACAAGCCTACGCTGTCCGTCTGTCTGTATTTCTATCTGTCTGTCCGTCAGCGGGCTCTATCGCCCGAGCCGTAATATCTAGAAAGTTGACATTTTCACAGAAGTTGCCGCTTTATCAACAAATACTCAACTTTACGAAATATAAAAAAAAGGTGTCCGCATACAAGAAACGTGTTTTTTTTTAACATTTTTGGTACCTACGATGGTGCGGAACCCTCCGTGGGAGAGAGTCCGACTCGCACTTGGTTGATTATTACCTGAGTAGCCTGTATAGTATAATCGGCCTTAAATTGTTGATTCGTTTTTAAATGCGACTCACCATCACACTGCTCCGTGCGTCCCTGTTCATACAGCCTGGTCACACAAGTGAGGCTCCATTATTGCTCGGGCGTTGATTGTGATTGATTGAATCATTTGATTGAGAGCATGTTGATTGTTGACTTATAATGCTGTTAGCGTGCGTGGTCTGGTGACAGCTTGGTTTCTCACGCAGGTGATGCGGGTTCGAATCTTCAGTACTGAGGTCGTGTGAAGCTAGATTTCTATGGCTGGCATTTTAATAATGAAATAAACCCGCAAAAGCTTTCAAATGGCGTGGGTTTTATTACTTTTGATTCAGGATTTAGCCACGACTCCATGCTAAATTGGCAGTGGTCCTTTGAACTTTGGAGAGTTCTACACGTTTCTTAAACTCTACATAAATCATGCTCCCAGTGTTATTGCTACTCGTAGACTAATAAACGCCCAGACAGATAAATAATAAGCTGGCAATAATATGAGAGATAAATGCGTAAGAAACCCTCGGCAGGATGGTGCTGACCGCAAAGATTCCGGGTTTTTCCACGTTGTGCCTTTGCTTTGCCATCCCATCTGGGAGATTCAGGCTTGACTGGAAAACTGCCTTGGTGTAGAACTTCACAAAATATGGAGTTTCCAAGGTGAAAGAATAATTCATCATTCATAATTTCTTTATCGCACACAATTAGTTGAAATAAAACAAAAGTAAATAAAAATAGTTACTTAGTATGCTATCTCACGTTTCATCTCTCGGACCTAATAACTCACCTTTTTCTTTTGGGCCTAAAGTGGTGACTATCTAAAATATAACACCTCATATTCGACTGTCAAAGATAACTTAAGTTTAGTTAAGTTTTTGATCTGTGGCTTCTATCGTGCGTTGCCACAATAATTTCGCCTATGTCACGTGATGAACCAAAGATAACTTATCATACAACTTTCCAATGATATTTTGGCGCGTGGTGAGAGATAGAACTAACACTTGATGACCAAAGAGGAATGAAAAGCTCACAGACCTTCTTTATCTCTGGTCTATGGAAAAGCCTGTGTTGGTGACAGGATACGTCACCTACACAGGCTGTGTATACGTAGCATTACAGAGCCACCAACTTAGGTGTTCAGGTGGGAAAAATTGGTACTACGGACTTGTCATCCGCCATTAAAGAGAATACATACTATACTGTCTCCGCTATTATGGAGACTACATGACACTAGCGACCGCTATCAACTGAACAGGCTTAGTAGGTGGCGCTGTAAATTAATGCGTGCATTAAGTTGCGTAGAGCTAGCGCCCCCTGTAAACGTAACTCATCAGCTAAAAGATACTGTAGCGTCACGCCATTTCCTATACGGAGCGGCAGATTGATGTAACAGCAAAATTGTCAAAGATATTAAGATAATTAATAGTGTTGATGTTTCAGTAAGTGAGGAATACACAACCTTTGATCCGGTAAGGAGTAACCCAAAAACCTCTCGAGGATTTATTTGTACTTACTCTTTGAGAGAAGATTTTTTACTCCCCCGCCCCCCCCTCTAGGGCGAGACTCCCTCGTATTAGGCATTGGGAATTTTAACAAAAAATGAGAAAAAAAATGTAAGGCTCCGTAATCTTTAAGTAATTTGTCACGGGGCCCAGGAACTTTTTACAGGCTTCCCCGAATACATTTTTTATCGTTTATATTTTCCGAGAATTATGAAAAGGAGGTTGTATTTATTGTTTGGATTTTCTCGGTTCGGCTCTGGAATTTCTGTTATGTCATTTCGCTTTGTGACTTTGAAGTTTACTGCGAGTGGGATGTAATACCATCCGGTTTTCGGCTTTCATATGACTATCTATTTATTAATTATTATATTTATAAAGGGAGCAATGATATATGATAAAGGAAAGTTTCTCATAAATCATAGAAAAGTATACTGGAGGGATAATATAAATATGTAACACTTATACATGCACGGACTTCCATAAAAAAACCCAGTACAACTCACAAACTTGTACACGTAACTACAGTGATTTGTCTTGCTTTGACGTGAGCATTTAATCGACGAAGTGTGAAAAGGACAAAACACTGTTTAATACTGAAAATAACTTTTTTTAATGTAAGGAAGATAGAATTGGCAAAATTTTCCTAAAATCTACGACATAGTGTTATTCCACAAATGCTAGTTAGTCATAAAACAAGCATGCTATTGTTTATGAGTTTGTCTGAATATGTCTTATTACCACAGACTTCAATAGTAGGGGACAATGCACGGGGCGCTTGAAAGTGTCGCTACCAAAACGGTGTCAAAACGGGAAAAATGAACCGATTTCAATCAGTCCTCGCTCGCTCGTGCTTAGACGGTGCTAGCCGCGTGACGTATCGGCAGCACAACAAAAATGGTGTCCTGTGAGGTAAAAACTTGTAAATCATACCGAAATCGAAATACACATAAACAAGGAGTATCGTATCACAAGTAAGTTATATAATTTACAATAACTATTGGCTGTAAATTGATTATTCATAAAATATTGTTCTCGAAAAATTCCTCAAAGTAAAAATAGGATAATATCAATCATTCGACTGACGACCGACATAGTACCGATAAATTCCAACAGTGGCGCTATTCTGTCTGGCCTCAAAACGGTAAGAAATTTAGTACGGGAGGGCCTGTCCTTTGTATATATCGATGCTTATTACTTTGTTTTATTTATGTACAAGTTTTTGTCACGATAATATCCATCACCGTTAGAACGTCCGATTTTGGAAGATTTTATAAAACCAAGTTAAAATGTATAAGGCATAGATAATAAAAATAATAATACCTATATGTATAGAAAGGAGGATGCAAACTCTATGGTATAAGGTTACTTTTTGATTGAAAATCCACGAAATCCACCACCAACGTCTTCAAACGTCATCGGATTTATTTTCTGAGGCACACTGTACTTATCACTACTTGGTAGTAGTAGTAGTCGTACAAAATCTTCCATCAACCCGCATTAAGCTAGCGAGCGTGGTGGAGTATCCGGGTAAAGGCCTGTGCCCCTCGACAGAAACTAAAGTTAATGTTGAGAAGTTTTACGTTTCAGACGTCCGCAAACCTGTCGTCCCTACATGGGGATGTGGGGACATTACGCTGAAAGGAACCAATGATTTATTTTGTTTCCTTCCCTTGTGTATTTATAAGCGAGTGACTTGCTCCTTCAGAGAACATTGTCGACACCCCCCCGTCCGCCCGTGGGCCCCCTCTCCGCCCGCGGGCCCCCTCTCCCCCTGGCTTAATCAATGTTTATCCTCGTTAATTCTTTCCTCAAATGACTTTACGGTATGCAAAAGAACATAATAATGGGACTGGGAAAAGGGAAATTATGCAAAATCCATAGGAGTTTTAAGCGGTTTTTCTTTGTGATGGGGTTGAGAAGGTTTTGGTTTAATTTCTTTCTTTAGAAACTTGTGAAAATTGTCACAGTTATACTGTGCTGCCGTGCGCGAGTCCTACTTGCACTTGACCATTTTTTTTCCTATTAAGGATCGGAACCCTAAAAAGGCGCCGCCAAGGCATTTTAATTAATATTACATTTAATATTAATATTATATTGACGTTGACTAAGTAATATGTATGATTTTATGGTCAATAAAAATTTTGAACTGAACTGAACTTTTGCGACCTTAGGAGCAATCGATAACACCATTGCTATTCGAGTAGTTCTACATATATTTGGTAGCTTTGTGAGCGAGAGAGGTGGGTTAGGTAGATACTAAACTTCTCCATACAAATCAGCTGACCCACTCAGGCCAAAATAAACGGGAAGTGAAAAATAAAGTTGCTCTGATTAAAACGGTTTTTCTTTCACTAAAGTTGCTCAGAATGATGTCCCTAACAAAAAAAGTTTCTCATTTTGCGTTAATTCATTTACATCTTGTATAATTATTGACTCTATGCTATTATAGTCTCTATTTTGTCTGATAGAGGGTTCATTGCCGGCAGCAACACGCAAGCTTCAGCAGAAATATTAGTCCGCGAAAACTCTAACAGATGTCGCTAGTCGTACGAAACTTACCTGAGAAACTTACGGTATTCATGACAATGAAGCAGATTCCATTTTGGTAAAGAATAAATGACCTCACACTAAGATATTTCACGGCAAACAACAAGATTTTCATTGTTTACTTTGAATGTTTTAGTGACATTTTATTGCATGTTAAAATAAACGGTCAAGTGCGAGTAGGACTCGCGCACCATGGGTTCCGATCACACTTGCGGAGAGCGCAACATAAAACAAAGTCGCTGTCTGTCTGTCTGTCCCTACTTGATCTTTAAAACTACCTAACGGATTTTGATGCGTTTTTTTTAATAAATTCAGATAAAGGTTTATTTATTATTATAATACAGTGCACCATGCATTGCAGCCGTGCAAAGCCGGGCGGGTCGCTTGTATCTTATCCTGCGTTATTTCATTTTACTTAACTAAAAGGAAGGAAAATACGACTAAAAGAGGAAGAAAGATATAGCTTTAATTTTACTTTAGTAGGTATAAACGAAGGGCTAAAGGGGGAGGAAAAAACATCGGGTCTTGAATGTTTATGTTGTAACGTTGCTGTTTCTGGTTCCTCATAGATAGAGTACCCTGGTGTGAGGCCAGAGGCCCTATTGCCCGTTTATAAATACTTTGCTCTTACTTATAAATAAACTGTGCAAGGTGTATACGGACAACGGAACGGGAAGAGCTGTATATCACTGAATGATCTGTTTGGCGATGCATGGAGGGGGATATTGTGCGAGAATGTGGCAGGTTCTGTGAGATGATTGCATGATCTGTTGTCCTCAGATTATTAATTGTGTATATTTTTGTAATAAATTTGTCATCGTGTTAAATACGCAATGTATATTAATGTTTATAGTATTTGTACAGCGCATTGGATTAGTCTGTTATGTATGATTATGAATGTTGTACAATTTAATTTGAACAATAAATAAATAATAAATTGTCGTGAACTAACAAAAGAGAAATTGCGAAAAGTGACACTTCGACTGTGGTCGAATAGATTTGGGAAATAAATAATACAATATTTATTTAACCCAGACTTAAATAAAAACGTTTTTTTGAAGTTCCTAAAACAGCAACGTAAGAACAATTAAGAACAGTTAAAGGTAAAACAACCAAGGAACCCTTTCTTCTGACAAGGGTCGTCTCCTCATTCAAGTAAACACTTCTGCGATCGGATCGATTTTTGCGTAATAAGGTTTACAATAGGTAATACATGTGTAATTAGGTTTATATTCATAAAAAACTAAAGTATTATGTCATCCATGTAAACCAAATTAAATATTTTTGTAGAAAGACAGAAATTTGTAGTTTTCAGATTTTCCCTTTATTTGTGCTATAAGAACTTGCGTTGTGCGAAATATCATGATTGTAGGCCAACGGGAAGTAAGTACCCTATAGGTTTTGGGTCCATTGCGATTACTATGAAAATCCAGCATTTTTACAGCATAAACGATCTAATCGTTCGATTTCGTTGACTTAGAAGGATGATTTTTTCACAGCTTAATGCGACCACAGACCTTAACAATTGTTATAAATTTCAGCTTGATACCATTGAACTACTATTACTAGTGTAGTAATGGTAACACAATGCTTGATAGAGCTCGTCTAAGCTGAAATGACGCGCTCCACTCCTTGGTTTTGTATGACAAGTAAAGACGAAACCAAGGAGTGGGGCGCGTCATTTCAGCTTAGACGAGCTCTACGTCCACGCGTTCTTGATATAACACGGACAGTCAGACAGACGGACAGACAAAAAAGTGATTCTATAAGGGTTCCTTTTTTCCTTTTCGTATCGGAACCCTAAAATCCCCCCGTTTTGCTTATTTCTCGGTTCTAAAGGTCTCTGGTAGCAGATTGTGTATTTGTTTAGGCTCCATGCTGAATGTTTTGTAAGCACGTTTTTTGAAGAACCTCTTATAATGGCCCTGAATTAAGTTTATCCGTGAGATATGTATGTTTTTAGGGATATTTCAGTGCTAAGTAAATGTGGGTAGCCGAATATTTGAGGTAAGAATTAAGGTTTGACTTTTTGCGGTAATCTGTGTTAGCATTTCACTTTTGTTTCTCACCAAGAAAATAGTTAGGTTTATTTTATGCAATGCATTTTAAAGCACTGAAGCTTAATTAAATCAAAAGCGATATTTTACAAGAGGTTTCAATAATTAGTTTTATGCAAGACCGGAAAATGGTATGGTGTACTGCAAAATGAAAAGGATTGGGATATTTATCAGTGCCACGACACATGGGAAATTAAATCATCCAAATATTAAGTAAAGTAAAGTAGATTTGGCCCATCAATGTTACTACCGAGGGGTACGGCCTTTACCCGAATAAGAGTAAGATTGAGCCATACTCCACCACGCTGGCTCAGGATAAATTATCCAAATATTATTTTAAAAAATATGTTCGGTAGTTGTTGTTACCCGCGTTAACGGCTCTTGTTCAAAGTTAATGATAATAAATACGCGATACGAGCCTCTTTGAGCGCCCGACTCACTCACAATTATTCACAACTTTCCCGTCCTACAGTTGCGGACGCACCGCTGGACCGGTCCGCACTCGCAATCAGAACAAAAACATGGCGTCACGCCTTTCCCGTACGGAGGGACAGAGGCGCAGTTGCAGGCATGATTGGTTTGGTTAGGAATGTAATTAAACATATCGCATGATAGCAGACAAGTAGATACGCGTATACGTCACGGACAAGACACAGAGACACAGAAAACGAGAAAGCATGCATGTTCAGTGCCACCACGTTATATAGCTAGAGAATGGAGCAAGGCACCGGCATCTAGGCCACCTGAAATGCACTAACTGACAGCCGAAGTGACGCTTTCATAGCGGCTTCAGTGGTTTCGCTTTGGCCGTTCTCTAGATAACGTGATGGCTCTGTATGTCTTATTACTTTTTTGTTCTGTTCTGTGTCTTCTGTCTCTGTGTTGTCCGTGGCGTGTCTCAGACTTGTATATCCATTGGGTATCGCGCCTTAGAACGTCTGTATAATGCACTATATACATAACATTAATTTATCTCATCGATATACGGTAGTCGAGAGATTTCCCCTTAGCTCGCACTGAGTCAGCGTGATGGAGTATGGCTCAATCTTTCTCATATTCGGGTAAGGGCCTGTGATCCTCGGTGGGGACATTAACATTTGATGAAACACATTTATTTGTATATTTATTTTATTTTTAGTGCCGTCCTCTCATTCCTCAGATAGCGTTTATCTGTCTGTTTATCTGGGGATTTTGACATTTCACACGTACAAATAGTGTCAAAAAAAGTTATCTGACTGTTTATCCGTCTCTTCAGAGACCCGGGCTGTTGTTACGGTTCTCTCCCGGCTCGCGGGTGTATGGCACACATCATTTTCGGGCCTGCCTTCCCCAGCGCACAACTTGCCCGAAATTCCGTGTAATTACTTATTTCCAAAGCAAACAAACATCTACTCATACATACAGAGTGCGTGACACAGAATGGTTAGGATAGGAATGGCTGAAGATTAAAATCGCTTGCAGAAAGACTGTCATTTGTTCCGGCGATTGTGGTAACACAAATACAAAATAAAATACTCTTTACATACCACAAGCTAGGCCGAAGGTTAGGTAGGTTTGAGGTTATAAAACTTGTACGTAAGGTTGGTGTCTCAGCGTCTCCATTCTTCAACCTCGATGGTGGCCTGGAAGCGTCGCGCGAAACTTTTTTAAAAGCTCGGCATTGTGAGTAATTATTATAATATGTATAAAGTTTGTGTGAGATGTTTCAAAGTTCATCAGAAATGCTTCCTGGCGCGCTGGGTAAACTTACATGTGCAGTTCGCGCCAAATTCTTGGCACCTGAGTAGGTACTTGGCCTACCTGGCACGTGGGGGTTGACCTCTCTTATGATGAGAGAATCAGAATCAGAACGTTTATTGGGGTTCGTAGTTATAGATTAGTTCTTACATTTTACATTGTGCTTACGTCCAGCAATTAGGCATACAAATAATAAAAGAAAAGAATAAAAAATGTAAAATTGCATGTCAAAAATATAAAAAATGTCAAAACACATAGCTGAATAGAGATAGGTAAAAGTAAAGTCAAGATTAAATAAAGAAAATTATTTGAATACTTATTATTATGCTGCTCTCAACCTCTACAAAAAGATAAGTTACCCTGTCCGCACTTAAGTGCGAAGAAACTTTGGGAGACCTGTACCACGGGATTTACGACAATTCTACCAGTCTAATAAAGTACCTAATAGCGGCTCCTTTGGGCCTATTATTATTTGTCAACTAAACAATATTCCTATACGCGCACGAGTTAAATTAATGTCAATACAATCTTGTTTAGAATAGAATAGAATAGAATAGAATATCCATATGTTGGTGCTCTGCACTCAACTGTATAGTATATGTTGGTGCTCTGCACTCAACTGTATAGTATATGTTGGTGCTCTGCACTCAACTGTATAGTATATGTTGGTGCTCTGCACTCAACTGTATAGTATATGTTGGTGCTCTGCACTCAACTGTATAGTATATGTTGGTGCGCTGCACTCAACTGTATAGTATATGTTGGTGCTCTGCACTCAACTGTATAGTATATGTTGGTGCTCTGCACTCAACTGTATAGTATATGTTGGTGCTCTGCACTCAACTGTATAGTATATGTTGGTGCTCTGCACTCAACTGTATAGTATATGTTGGTGCTCTGCACTCAACTGTATAGTATATGTTGGTGCTCTGCACTCAACTGTATAGTATATGTTGGTGCTCTGCACTCAACTGTATAGTATATGTTGGTGCTCTGCACTCAACTGTATAGTATATGTTGGTGCTCTGCACTCAACTGTATAGTATATGTTGGTGCTCTGCACTCAACTGTATAGTATATGTTGGTGCTCTGCACTCAACTGTATAGTATATGTTGGTGCTCTGCACTCAACTGTATAGTATATGTTGGTGCTCTGCACTCAACTGTATAGTATATGTTGGTGCTCTGCACTCAACTGTATAGTATATGTTGGTGCTCTGCACTCAACTGTATAGTATATGTTGGTGCTCTGCACTCAACTGTATAGTATATGTTGGTGCTCTGCACTCAACTGTATAGTATATGTTGGTGCTCTGCACTCAACTGTATAGTATATGTTAGTGCTCTGCATTCAACTGTATAGTATATGTTGGTGCTCTGCATTCAACTCGCGAAATGTATAGTATATGTTGGTGCTCTGCACTCAACTGTATAGTATATGTTGGTGCTCTGCATTCAACTGTATAGTATATGTTGGTGCTCTGCACTCAACTCGCGAAATGTATAGTATATGTTGGTGCTCTGCACTCAACTGTATAGTATATGTTGGTGCTCTGCAGTCAACTGTATATGTTGGTGCTCTGCATTCAACTCGCGAAATGTATAGTATATGTTGGTGCTCTGCACTCAACTGTATAGTATATGTTGGTGCTCTGCATTCAACTGTATAGTATATGTTGGTGCTCTGCACTTAACTCGCGAAATGTATAGTATATGTTTTCTTACGACAATGAACTTTCTGTTTCCCTTCCAACAAATGCTAGAGATAGATCAGCCGACCGTGCATGGTCTAGCGACCTACAAATGCTAGAGATAGATCAGCCGACCGTGGTCTAGCGACCTACAAATGCTAGAGATAGATCAGCCGACCGTAGTCTAGCGACCTACAAATGCTAGAGATAGATCAGCCGACCGTGGTCTAGCGACCTACAAATGCTAGAGATAGATCAGCCGACCGTAGTCTAGCGACCTACAAATGCTAGAGATAGATCAGCCGACCGTAGTCTAGCGACCTACAAATGCTAGAGATAGATCAGCCGACCGTGGTCTAGCGACCTACAAACTGACACATACTTTTTGGCCGTTTGGTGAGAAAGTTCCACAAACTCAGTGTTAATGTTGTCCTCATTTTGGTTCGAACTAAAGAGTTGTTTTACTGCAATGCATATTGTTTAACTGAAATGTGATATTGGGAAACGTTTATTAAGTTGAACTTTAATGTGGAACATGAGGATGTATATATCTTGGGTGTGTTATTTATTTGCTTAATATTTTGAAAAATTGTACTGAAATAAATGGTGGTTATCACAGACGCGTTGATAACATGAGATATTATTTTGCCGATATCCTTTTTAACTTAGTGTTACTTGTAGGTTATTATTATTAGTGTAGTTAGTTAATTATAAAATGTACTTGGTAAGGTTGTAAAATAAATAAATAAATTCCACCAGAATAAAAACATAGAAAATCTTGGAAGCCTCCTGAAGTTTTATGCAGATATTCCGATATTCGGGTCCAAGTTTGGGATCTATATTGTATTGTATATCGGACTGAGTATGCATTTATCGCGCATCTACCACAAGTTAAGATATAGCAGCGTTTAATCAATTGACAGTCGCGGATACCAGTATGAAATATCTCATTGTAAACTTCTTTAAAAGCTAAAAGCATCTTAGCTTAACTCATATCAAAACGACAACGTTTAGAAAGTAAGAACTAAAAATATTATTTTCAACGGGTAATAAATAGCAATCGTAACAAGTTTTCTTTCCGGAAAAGAATAAAATTGATGTACACGACTATCGCATGATACAGGGAGCTTGAGACTTGGGGAAGGTGATGCTAAAAATACGAACGTCTAACATTTGACTGACTTCATCATCGGCAGCTTGTTTCCGCCCACTGCTGGGTATAAGCCTCCTCCCTTTTGTGCCAACTTATCTGCTCCTGTGCCAATTGAATCCAGTTCTCCCCCGCAATATGCGTAATGTCGTCGACCCATCTGGCCGCCGGTCGACCCACGCTTCCCTTTCCCTCTTTCTGCCACCACTCGGTCGGGGATCTACTCCGCCTGTCATCACCTCGCCTCGCCAAGTGTCCTGCCCACCTTCACTTGAGTCTAGCGATACGGTTTCCGACATCTTGCACTGCTGACTGACTTGATTCCTTGTAATACTGATAACTTTTGAATCGCCAATTTTATAAAACCATTGCAGGGATGTCAACTATACCTTTTGTAGAAAATTGCATTCAATCGCTTCACCAGTTTAAGCGATAGAGTGCCACAGGGTGGTTCAAACTTATTACATCGCTCTCAACGTCAAAGGTACATAAAAAAGGTAAAACAAAGACTTTTCTGAAAAAATAATTGGCTCGTCTTGGCGTCTTGGCCCACAAAACATTTTGAAGAAAAATAAATGTTGCCAATCGAGACCAAAATGGTTCACACTGTCAAAAAGTTATCCTGATCTTACGAGGTAGAGCTAACAAAGTAAATAATATCTAACTCTGCACGCCCTAATTCTTCAAGCATTCATAAAAATATGTGGCATGGCCGTTTCATTACTACAACTACGGTGCAACACAAAAGTAATAAACGGTGAATAAATATTTCGCCTTTTGTCCATGTGAAGGTACCTACCGAAAACGGCCAAGCCACAGTCATATTTTGACTAGGAAGGGTGTATAGCTTGAGTGTTAAGTACGGAGTACTATTATCTCTTCTGTGGTTAGGGTTTGAAGAGGGCGTGTAGAGATAGAAGCTTGGCGTATTTACTATATTGTACATTCCAGGTCCTCCTGACCCCGCCACTCTGTGTTCCACAATTCGCGAGAGCAGGTCCTTGCATGCAATTTACTGCATTTCTGCGCGATTTCTCGGTAAAACGTACTTTGTGCGATTCTATTTATGGCCGCGTATTGAAAATGCGAGTTCCATTCGCAATATGAGGTTTATTGAAAAAAAGATGCCATCATCTTATCTATAGAATGTAGCGAGGCGCCACCATCTACGCCAACTGAACAGCATACACTGTGTCCATGTTAGATCTACTAACATGAACCAGTCAGGCAGGTCCGATTGCTTCACCTGTCAGCTGTCACCTTTTTTGACATATATATGTCATATAACTTTGAGATGACCTTTGAATTGACGATTAAGTGTGCATCTGCCGACCGCGACGTCACGACCACTTTGTCGTTATTCTTGCTCCATTTTGAGTTTTGAGTCACGCGCGTAGCAGATCCCATTTCAAGTTATATACAACTACAACACAAGCATTCATATCACGCGGAGCATAAGAGGAGGCAGTCACCCGCCGCACCCAAACAGCTGGTTGCCTGCCCAGTAAGGAGGTCACGGAGGTAAAGCCGAGCTGACGTTGATCACCGAGCTGGTAAGTAGCCTGTCTGCAAGGATCTGTGGTAAGTGACAACCTTTGTCTATTTGTTCCGTCCCCTGATTAACCGAAACCACACAACAAACAGAGCATTCCACATTAACAAATACAGTCCACTTTCATAAACTCGCCCAGAGCGTACACACTGGTTACACTACACGGACTGACATCCGATGTGACGTTTTCATAGTGGCGTCAGTAGTTTCGCTTTGGCCGTTCGTTCTTTAGACAACTTGGTGGCTCCGGAATGCTCCGGAATGGACACAGCAGCGCCATGCTTTTTTCTATACGGGATGGCAGACGCACACTTCTGTCCAGTTATTCAATAGGTACTCAATTTACGGGACAGTGGGCTAGCTCATCGCCGCAGCTGTGAACACGGAGGTTTTTTATCAAGACTTTTCGATGAAGCAAAAACGATGTTAAAGTCCCCACTGAGGAGCACAGGCATTACCCCGATACGAGCAAGATTAAGCCACATTCACGCTGGCTCATTGCTGGAGGGGTGTCGGGCTGGTGGCCAATCGGACTGTCAGAAATTATCAAGCTGCCTTGTTAGATGCCTCTGACAAAACTTTACGACTACTACCACCTAATTCACCAAAATTCTACCAAACCTTGGACTTGCATATCGTATTCTCCATAGCTTGCGGCGAAGAGGTACCCTTCGATCCAGTTAAAGTGGTCATTACAATTTAAACATTAGCAAAAGTGGGCCTCTACAACCCCGTATGGGAAAAGGCGTGACGCTTCGTTGTGTCGTGTGTAACCCGCAACAATATACATTTGCTTATCCAACGGGACTTGGCGTGTCCATCAAATAGCAGCTAACTTGATACTGCCACAACAGAGGGCTCCAGTAAAGTAGCAAACAGCATTGTTAGCCAGAAAATAAAACTTTTACAACTGTACTGAACGACGCAACGAGCGGGCGAGACTCATAAAACGTGACAACAGCGGTATCGATGCAGAAAAATGGTGCAGCGGAAGAAAATACTCTCAAGATTTTGATATCACTAATGGCTTATATATAAAAATTGGGAGATTGTCTGTCTAGTTATACTGAAACGCAGGCGACGTAGTTCTGATTTTGCAAGGCAGACCCAACTACGATAACACTGGGAAATGAAATTATGAAATTGCGCAATATTGGGCAACTATATCATCAGGCCACACATGGAAATTGACGGCGATGGCAACAACAGTTATTGTAGTTAGAGTAATTATAGAAGCAATATCGCGGAAAAAAAATCCGCAACTTGTTGGAATTACAGCTGCCGGGCAATTATTGCTCGAAAAAGTGCCCGTTTGAGCGTAGGTACTCCGCTTCCATAATTTAACGCACAGCAGCGTGACAGAGACAGCCCATTGCTGCAACTATAGATATAGTAAATAATAAAGGTTTATTTATCCACAGAAGCCCAGTAAGTAAACCCATATAAGATCCCCTCATATCTCATTCAGAAGTTCTCGCCAGGTCAGGCCTGATGGATTGAGCCGTGGCAATAATTCTCTACGTGATGTAGATACAGTGGGGAGGGGGGGTAGGAGATAGGGGGGGGGGGGCATAGACGATTAATTAGAGTTATTCGTTACGTGGGGGGGGGGGTTATCCCTAACTCTACTCATTTATTCAATAGTGTACTGTACATGATATATCGTTGAAGGTTTTCTTACTATATTTTCCATAAATTTTTCTATTTACCATCCGACCAACCAAGGTCTTCACCAGGATTCGAACCCGCTTCCCAGATGAACCACTATTGACGAAAGATACTCCATGTCTTTGTCTGTGTTAGCAAGCGTGCAAAAAGCTAGATGGATTTGGATAAACTTTTTTAAAAGTAGTTGTAAAAGTTAAGTTAAGATGATGGGAACGCATCTAAAGGCATTTATTTACAATAACAATTTTAAAATATGGAGTATGGCATGTGTGGATTTGTTAAATTAGTAAAACTGTTGAATTTGGTATAATCCTCGGGAAGAGTAAAGAGAGAGGATTTGATGTACCAACAAAACCGCTATCTACACAATTGGTACCTACTATAATAATCACCGCTTAATTAAATTAATACAGTCAATTTCTCCTGACAATGCTTTAACATATTACATGCTTTAGCATTATATGCGTTTCTGTTAATTAAAAACGAGGGATATTAAACTGAGCATATCAGAAATTAAAAAATAATTGTGCAAATGACCATTGAGCGAAAAACCATGAAGATCGCAATAACTGAAATGAGCGAAAAAATAGGCAAATAGAACAAAAATTGCGAATTGCAACTTGCGGCTTGTTTTTCTGATGAAGGGCGGATCTTTCCGTCTTTAAATAACGTTTATCTGTCTGTTTAACGTCTATGAAGTGCTATGATAGTTGATAGCTTGGTGTTGAAAGATCGCCTCTAAGATAACAATCTTGTTTTAATTTTACTTAGCGCCGTCCTCTCATTCCTCAGATAGCGTTTATCTGTCTGTTTATCTGGAACTTTTGACGTTTCACATGCACAAAAAGTGTCAAAAAAAGAGGCCGGCGACCGCGTGAATTTCCCATACAAACGTAATACAAAAATGATTTGAATTCAAGAAATAGTTTAACGTATTTAGACTGTTAATCGGATTTATACACTGTTTACGCAGGTTCCTGGTCTGTATACCAAGTTTCCTCTTCAACCAATTTAAAAATATTTTTAAGTAATATGAATAAGAACCTTGGTATACGACCAGGAACCTGCGTAAACACTGTATTAATCCGATTAACCCTTAATTTATCTGTTACGTCCCAGGGACTCCACGCGAAGTTTCATATCGGTCTAATACCTTTAAGTCTAAATGCTTTCAGTCTAAATGCTTTGAACTAGTTCTCAAATTCAAATGATTTTTGTATTACGTTTGTATGGGAAATTCACGCGGTCACCGGTCTCTTAACTGTTTGAGAGACCCGGGCTAATAGAGAAATAGTTTTTCTGTATTCAAACTCCGCCCGCAGATTCCGCGGCCCTCGCCTCAATGAAGTTCACGTAAAACAAGCGCGCCCTCTTAATTCCCACTAGATTGAATAGCGTAAGATTTCACACGTGACCCGCGTCCTGAATCGAGAACTCCACTCGATCCGGGGAGAATCGGACGGAGTACGAAAGATGGCGGGAAAAAATCGCAACAGAAAGGTCACTTACCATCAGAAAACATAATTCATAACTAAGACACTATGGTATTGATGGTAGGGTCCATAGCTTCCTTACCGATTTCCTTCGTAACCGATCCCAAATAGTGGTTGGCGATGGAGGAGGGGTGAAGTCAAGACCACTGACAACGGTAATGGGCGTAGCCCAAGGATCGTCGGTATCGAACATCCTTTTCTCCCTCATGCTGAACGACCTGCCGGTAGCCATCGACTCCAGCGAGATATTCATGTATGCCGATGACGTCGCCGGCGTAGTCATAGCCCCAGACATACCTCAACTGCAGCAATGCCTGAATATGACTGCCTCGAACATAGCCAGGTGGTTCCGAACGAACGGTCTCGTCCTGAACGCCAAAAAAACCCACTTCCTCCACTTTAACCTCGCAGGTCACCCTATGAAGCAGTTGGAAGTGCTGGCAGAAGGCGTGAAAATTAACCAGGTCGAGGCAACAGCCTTCCTAGGTTTCGAGCTCGATAGGGCCCTCACCTGGGGCTCCCACATTGATAAGGTGTGCGGTCGATTGGCGGGAGCGTGCTTCGCATTGCGCCGCCTGGTGCGTACGGTTCCCCGCGACGTGGTACGCACTTGCTACTTTGCCACGGTGCACTCGGTACTGCAATACGGCACCGAGCTGTGGGGGCGCGCCGCAGACTGGCAGCGTGCCTTCCGAATGCAGAAGCGGGCCGTGCGGGCGATCATGAAGTTGCCGCAGGATGAGTCGGCCAGGCCGCACTTCAAAGAGCTAAGAATACTCACCTTGCCCTCTATTGTTATTATGCAGGTGGCAACCTTTGTAAGGGAAAACGCCCATGTCTTTATCAAGCTAGGGGATCGACACAAACACCACACTAGGAACGCAAAAAAACTAGCCGCGATACCACGAAGCCTCGCTCGGTCAGATAAGCTCACGCATATCATGGGCCCCGCTATCTACAACAGACTACCACTAGAAATCACGGCCGCCATAACAACAAGTAGTTTCAAACATAAATTGAAGAACTGGCTTATCGAGCGGACGTTTTATAGTGTGGATGAATGCCTGACTATGACTAGTACACTTACGTAGCCTCATACGTTAATTACCCACCTACGTACCTAGGTACCCAATATAATTTTAATGTGTGTAATTTAATAATAATCTTTATTAATAATGTTAATTATAATTATATCGTGTAATTTAATCAACCTCAAAGTTAAATGTACTGTGTAATAATAAGTATGACCTGAATTGACCTGTAATTGACAATTATAAATAAAAAAACTGAACTGAACTGAACTGATAAAATAATACATAGAAAAAAATACATGGTGTAAATGGGCGAGCTTACCTCTAGTAAGAAATCTCTTCCAGCAAACCAGGTATGGATGATTTAGGTGGATTGCGGAGTAGGGGTAGACCTATGTGATGTGAACATTGTGTGGAAATCTTTATTATTCCATTCATACAAAATGTCTAAAAGTGCCACCCTGTATAAGAAAAAGGCGTGAAGAGATGCGGAAAGCTAACAGCCATATGAAATGTTCCTTTTTTCCCTTTTAATGATCGGAACCCTAAAAAGGATCTGAAACTTTGCTGTAGTTTTCACTGTGTATTATTGCCAACGTTCACAGACGAGGAAAATCTTCGAAGTCGATTACTACCTTCGTAGTACAGATTCATCCTATTTCCAGAACAAAACGGATAAAATCTGAATGTAGGACGCGCGATTCTGATGCAAGGTTTCATAAAATTGTCTTTAGAGTTGAACAACCGTTGGGTTTGGTGCTCCGCGGAGTCAGCGAAATATCGAAACTGATTATAAGTTTTTGAGGAGGGGACTGTCTAGCAACCGAGTAGTTTATACGAGAACTTTTCTGGAAAATAGTGTTGTTGTGCAATCGATTTTATCGATGTTATTATGATGGAATTGAAGTAATCTTAGTAGATGCATTTACGAATTTGATTCTTTCAGCTTCATCATATGCTGTTGGCAGGACCAATAGGATTGGGTTATAGGGAAGAGGCCTATGCCTATCGCAGAAGTGGTTAAATCCAGTCAAAACCAGAAGTGTTCCCCAACAATACAACATCCAAAACAACATCCGGGTTTTTTTTTTTCATGTATGTGTCATTTCATTTTTATACTTTATTGCACAAAAAAAAAACATAAAAAACACGTAACATTTACAGAAAGATATGTACAATGGCGAGCTTATCTCTAAAAAGAGATTTCTTCCAGCAAACCTAAGGATGACAGGAAAAAAAAAACAGATAAAGAGAGGGAAGTCAGTGCACAAATGACTAAAACTAATGACAAGTATGAATAAATAGAGATTTCTACTTATAAAACAGTATAATACTAAATTCTAAATAAATACACAATATGCAAATATATACACCTAAATATATACAAAATTAACAAAAATACAATACATACAATATCTATCACGAAACAGAGAGGAAGTGTTCTTTTACCCGGTTTTTAAATGTGAAAAGAGTGGGACTGTCTCTTATGGTGGAAGAAAGTGTGTCATGATTACGCCTAGACGAATGGACCGATTTGGAAAATTATTTTTTTGTTTGAAAGGGTTTACCTTCTTATTGTTACTATGGACCACCAGTCAGGATCTGATGATGGGATCCTGGAGAAATCGAGGGAACTCTTCAAATATTATAGGCAGACCTATGGTGATTTTTGTGTTTTTAGTAATAACTCGTGCGTGCTGTGCGATAGACACCTGTAACACATGGCCCTTGAAGCCGGATTATTATCACAACCAAGTTATCGACGTCTTGGCACCACACTATACTAGATGGGAAGTGAGGTCCCGCAGCTATATGTACCTAGTCTAGTCTAAATTGTAAACTCTCCCGTTTGTTTCTTTCCCGGAGTGGAAGAGTCATAAAGTTGGCGTGTAGTTTTATATTTTAGTCCGAATTTCGGTGATTTATTGGAAAGTGTATAAAAGCGATGTTGATTGAGTTCCGGAATGTTCTTGTTTGCTTCGTAGAAACGACTACGACGTTCGCTTTTTGAAATACTTCATGAAAGATATTTTGTTTCTGAATCGTGAATAATCAAAATATCTTTCAGACCCAATTTTTCGTAATTCGTAATTTCTTTATTGTACTAACTATAATATTATAGTATCTGTGATTGTACTAACACAAGAATGATTTGCAGACACTTATAATTAGTAATTTTCGTAATTTTTGTTTCATTTGCGAACATGAAGTTTCTTGAGGTAAGTTGTTGATTATTTTACAGAGTTTATCATTCCCCAAAATATGGTAACCTAATTAAATGTCACCCTGACATAGTAGATGTGTCTTAAGCATTATTTCAATAGTAAAGGACTATTAGAAATAATCAAATCAGTTCTTGATCAAAAACAGTAGTATTTCCTTTTGTTAACAATCTTCACCCCAAAACATCTTTGTAACCGACGACGGCAGTATATTTTCAGGGCCGCTGCGCTGCACCTATTGTAGGCAACGGTAACTCGTTTATAAAAAGCTTTATCCTCGTAAACTGAGCCATTTCATGCACTACAACACAACACCTGTGCCGCGCATAAAGCCCAGTTTTTCCAAAAGAATATTCCAAAGATAAATTGGGGTCCAACAAAAACGTCTCCCTCTTGTACATATTTTTGGGCGTATATTATTTATTACGTATTCATGAATAAAGCTGTTTGAACAAATACGTGGAGAGGTATCCGATAAAATAGTTAGGCGAAGGACTCGGTCCCGGACAAAGGGGAAGAAAAACTGAATTTGATGTGAAGGGTGGGCCGCGATGTGCGAAGAGATAAAGGGTTAAGGTGGCTATTGATAAGGGTCATTTAATCTAGCATTTTCTAGCCTTGATCATTCTATGTCTTGTTCACATGAGCGGAGCCTTTGTGCATATCCCATTCGCCTCCTCATCTCAAGGGTCGATGTTGTCTCTCCCAGACCAGAATAGCCATGAGAAAATGGTTGTGATACAATCTTCAATCTCCATGCTGGGGCGAAGCATAAACATCCAAGGCCTGGGTTCTTTCTTCGACTCCCCAGCCGGGATTCAAACCCAGAACCTTTTGCTAGGGAAGCACAGCCTCAACCGCAATGCTTCAGAGGTTGTTAATGGGCCTATTAGACTACGCTGTCGGCAGGGCCCTATCTGACTCACTGTCTCTTCCTAGTCGTTCCATCAGAGTCTATACAAATCGTGCCCTGCCGACAGCGTAATGTAATAAGCGCCTAAGACTGAAGTAGCGATTACTAACTGTCCTTATATTTAGGGTTTCGTATCTCAGAAAAGAGTTTCTCCACCCTTATAGGATCAATCGTGCAATCTCTCCGTCCGTCCATCCGTCCGTATGTCACATTCAATTTACTCAGAACATATTGGACCGATGAAGTTGGAAATTGGTACGCATATCAATATCTGTGACCCAAAGACAGAGGTGCAATGTAAATATATAAATATGGAATATGGGGGCCACTTTTGGGGGGCAATATGAGAAAAAAACAAACAAAAGTACATGTTTGTACCCATATCCCATAAAAACTCCGAAATCCACAACATTAACCCCCTAAACCCCTAAATCTGGGGTGCAAAGTTTGTATGAAAAACTAAACTATTAACTTTTATATTGTTGTACTGTACGAAACCCTCCCATCGCGAGTCTAACTCGCACTTGGCAGCTTATTTTTCTTCCTCTTTCTAGTCGTTCCCTTATGGCTGAGGATCGTGACCGTCATGGTTGTTGGTACGGGGCTTGATCTTATATTTTTAGGTACCTAAACTTTATTTCCTTTCAGGGGCCACCTAGCTTTCGCTTTGAGCTAAGTTTAAGGGTCTTCTAGGCTACCATAGGGCACGTCCTTTTATGAGGCCAGCCTCTGGAACAATCGCTAGGCATCGAAGAAAAAGAGCCAAGTGTCCTATTGGAGAGAAAGGAGGCTGACACAGTTGACTGAACTGGCTGCTAAGCTTGTTAGGAATTAATATTTGAAGTGTATTTGAATTGAATGATATTCTAGCGAGTGACGAGATGTCATTGCCATTGTTCTGTTTTTCCTTGTTGTGTAAACATGTGCAATAGTGCATGGGCAACAGTGAAAATAAAATAATGTGTCCTTATGTTACAGTATATATTTGGTAACGTGTTGGTCCCATAACCTATTGGCAGTTGTCCGTGTTCAGGGAGCTACCGATTGCTGCAGGTCTACCAATATATATGTCCCCTAACTGTTGGTAAAATGGGGCGTCAGTAACGCATCCATACCCCCGGCGTAGTGTCGGTCGGTGCGTAAAGTTCCCGGATGGAGTCGAAGGGCTTTCAGCATAAACAGCCTCCCGGGGGACTGTCCCGAATATCCATTAAAAGTTAGATTAGCGCGAGCCCGTCCGGCTTGCGAGGGCTCAAGTACTGGTGACGGATTGGAAAGCGCTTACCACGGCGCGGCGACTCATGCCGATACAGTCTAGATATGACAGTAATGAACCGGGGAGCCGGCAAGTTATTCTGTTCGTTTTTAGGGTTAGGCCGAAGGGTGCCAAACGGGACCCTATTACTGAGACTTCGCTGTCCGTCTGTCCGTCCGTCCGCCCGTCCGTCCTGTCTGTCACCGTGTCCGTCTGCACGAACCGTAATAGCTAGAAAGCTGAAATTTTCACAGAATGTGTAATGTGTATATCTGTTGCCGCACCAACCACAAATACTGAAATACGAGAGATATTGCAAATTAAAGGGGGCCCCGATACAAGAGACGTGTTTAGATACACTTACGCATTTCAAAATGGAGATCTTGACTGAAACTGTTTATTTATTGTCATAGCAACCATGTCATAGACACATATACTACACATTTAAATATGATAGCATATTTCGCGTCAACCCACATGGTTGTGGTAGCTCAGCCGGTATGATGTAGACTCTCAATCCGGAGGTCGTCGGTTCAAATCTCGTAAAGGCATAAACTTTTAAAATTTTCTTTTTGTTTATTTTTTTATTGTTTTGAGTGCTTTTGATTTGTTGTACGATGGTACGGTACCCTTCGTGTGCGATACCGACCCGCACTTAACCGATTTTTAGGGTTAGGCCGAAGGGTGCCAAACGGGACCCTATTACTGAGACTTCGCTGTCAGTCCGTCCGTCTGTTACCAGGCTGTATCTCATGAACCATGGTAGCTAGACAGTTGAAACTTGGCCGGTTTTTTTTTCATGTTTTGAACGAATTAACTAATTTAATTTTTCATAGGTTCGGAACGACGATTACTAAGTCATAAGATTGAAAATCGCCTGGCCATTCGTTTCGGAACCTACGCTTGTGTGGTTAATCTACCTATCAAAAGTATCAACATTAACACGGCAACCATTTTATTTAATACTAGCTGACCCGGCAGACTTCGTACTGCCTCAATTTAATATGAACTTTATTGAATAGCAATAAAGTTTAAATTGACTCTAGAAAACGATTGACTCTAGAAAACGTTTGTATGGGAAATAGAAAAGGGCTGTTTTTAGGGTTTTCCCGGAAATTATTCGATTTTTTCTCGCCTTTTAAACCTTCCCTAGACCTCCACGAACATTTCAAGACTAAGATAAGATAAATCCGTTCAGCCGTTCTCGAGTTTTAGTGAGACTAACGAACAGCAATTCATTTATATATATATATATAATAATACTCCTTATTCAGCTTAGTTTTACCTATTACAACCATATTACAATATGTAACGTCTAAATATAGATAGATGTAACTATCAACTTAAGTTGCATTTTCACCAAATGAACGAGAGTTAGAGCAGGAGAAATATATATTTCTTGATATTCTTGTCTAGCTAGAGTAAACGAAAGCTCGATCAAATGGCTAGAACTAGAGCAAAACCATTCTTCATGGTATGCAATGCAAGGAATATAGGAATCAAACTGACAGAAAAACGAAAAAATGCTGTAAGTATGTCTGTTTACTAAACTCACTAAACTTTATCAGAGCGGGGATATAATGAGCATTTGGTTATTGGTCGTTAATCAATCATTTTTTGCACATTGATTTATATTTTTCCACTTGCTGGTGAAGAAGAGCGGAGTTGTTATAATACTCTGTCTGGTTCTGATTGATCACGTCCGAGGAATAAAAAGTTAACTTTGACTAAATGGAAGCACTCCGGACTAAAAGGTCTAGAGACCATATTGGAAGGGAATATAAAATGGAATATCGAATAGCTTGAGACAGGCTCTATCTCCATTGGTACTGTGGGATTTGACCAAGTGATATAAGGTGTAGCTTACGTCCAGCCAAACCAGCATTTCTATTCATTGGCAAAAAATAAGCTAAGCTAAGCTAGGATACCCTGTAGCGTGGCTCAGGGTATCGTGGTACAGGGTACCGTGTTGTGACGTGTCACACATGGAAACTTCCAAGACTGAAGTTGTTTCGTCTAAATCGACTGCAATTTGTGAAAAAAAAATACAGTTATCTACTCAACATCTCTCAAAGATCAACATGAAACTGTAAGATTTTATTGTGGAATGGAAAAGGTCAGTACATAAATGAATTCGAGTTTAAACTTACTGTAATGCATTAATTTCTTACCAACTAACTCGAATAGACTAACAAAAGTGATTAGGTCTTGTTCCCCAAGTCACATCGGTCCATGTCCGTTCGAGGTGGATTGACGGAAGTCATTACTGAGGACCACAACTCTTTGTGCCCGCGAGTCTGCACCCTGCGGATGTCGTTTAGAAAGAAATCGGAAAAAATACTCCTTTGTTCCTTCAATGTTGGAAGATCACTCTACAGGGTGGAATTGAAAATTCGTGGTATTTTTTTTTTACAAGTTTCGTTATTGAACCGCTTTAATTACATCCTGTGTAGGATGGCATGTATGTAGTCAATGATCTAACGAAAAGATCATTGACTACATACATGCTAATTGGATCACTATCCAATATCTGTGATGAGCCCTGTAGAATGCTAATGCGCGTAAGGGCCAGTCTACATTGGTCAATGACAATGGACAGTGGGTGGAGCGTGGACAGTGTACAGTGGACAGTACAGTGGTGTAAACAGATCGGACAGTGGCGAGTCAACTTGGCTTTCATGTAATATCGCCACTGTCCACTGTCCACTGTCCTTGACCAACGCAAACAGGCCATAACGTCAAGACGTCTGACAGTGTCACGAGAATTATGCATTCAGAAATAAGGTCTATATTTGATCAAATATCAATTAAATGTGTCGAGCTTAGGCGTATTACCATTTGCGGAACTTTTAAACAATCGTGAACAAGATAGCGAGCGAAGTACCTATGTAAGCATGAAAACACGAAACTATCGATAATTATGTAACTCATTACTGCTAGTACCATGTGGTCAGCACCGGGATTTGAACCTGCATCTCCTGCGTGAGAAATAAGTGGAGATCCACTAGACCACGGGGCTCTTCTCTTTAATCTGTAAACTAAAACCACTTGCAAGTTGTAAGTAGCGTTCGGTCCGCAAGAAAGATGTAAATTACACAAGAAAGTTTACGCCACTCCATTGCACTCGCTCCTCAGTCTAAGTGAGAGTAAACAGTTCTTCTGATAGTGTAGGAGACCACAGTAAAGAAGGTAAGACAAGATAGGCCGGTAGAAAATAATGTAATCCCATCCTCTTAAAAGAGGACTACAATATTTATTTACATTGCCATTTCTGGTTCACATCTTGTCCCAGAAGAAATGTTACTGATCGAAAAAATATTTTGATTTATCAAATAACTTTGTGGCAACAAAGCAGACTACAATAATTACCACGAAAATGTCACCGTACTGCTAAATAAAAATAATTTTCAAATGGCATGTTTCATCAATCATTATTCAATTCAACCCTTTCAGACATTTTCAGACATTAGTTGGCAATCTTCCAAGAAATATGAAAAAGGAAACAATTATTGTTTGTGCATCATATTTTTACTAGGTACACAACCGTCTGTCCAAAGTCCACGGGTCGCGATTTTCAACCTACCCGCATCGAGATAAGTTCAAAACTATGAAAAAACAGAACAAAAGATTTGGGTCTTTTGGAGTCGTTGAAAAAGCTAGTAGTTTAACCGCCAATGGCCTACGTCATATGGTTACAAGCAACTGAGTAATTAGGGACTTAGAGCGGTTGCAACCCTTAGTTTCACTGCCGCCTGCCGCACTACTTATGAAGTGAATGTTAAACTTTCTACCTGACGGCTTCACTTGCAATCAACAAGCTAATATTATTATTATAACTGCTTCTCGGTAGGTTCAAATTACAATCTCGTTGACGGTGTTTTCATTATTTACGTTTGGTTTTCGCCTTAGACAAACATAACAAGGCTACTGGATTCCTATCTTTCTGCTATTGCAACAACTTTGATGTCCCATAGATTTTGCAAAGTAACCTACTAACTACGTGTGAGGCCTATCTAAGAAACAGTATTTTATTATAACGAATAAATAAATAACAAGTTTAACAATTTAAAATCGATGTGAAATTGTAAAAAGAATATTGTGGCGTACAGCTTTTATGACAACTTCGGGAGACCTTTATATCGAGCAAAATTACTCAAATTACGTTTATGTGAAAACGAATCTACGCTGACACTCATGCTTAACAAGCTAATAAGAAAACCAACAGCAAATAAAACTCATTATTCTGAGCAATTTCAGTTTTGTTAAAGGCTGTTTTTGTCTAATTCGCTGCCTTAAGTGATGTCTCTGCTGAACACAGTACTCTATGGGTAATTGGGTAGAGGCAAGGAGTCGATGAAGGGCCGGCCGACCGATTTCCTATCAATTATATCTATTTAACCCATTAGGGTGCTTTTGTCGCATGAGTTTATGTTCGCATTGGAGCTGCGAATTTGCAAGCCAAAGGTCACGACGAGGCCCCTTAATTATCTGTAGAAACAACTTGGATTGTGTGGCAGGACAGAAACTGTATCCGGAGGCAGATAGGTATTGTCATGTAAATCTTAACACGGGTAAGTTTGCCTCTCACGCAGGAGACGCAGGTTCGAAAGCCGATGCTTCCTATATCACGTACTTGAGATAAGTTATTTTACGGACATCCTAACCTAACGTAATGGAAAATATCGTGAGTAAATCATATTTTTTTCAACAGCCGCATGGGGCCCCTTTGACGAAGAATGGAGTATGGTAATGGAGATTGGAGTATCTCCAAAAGACGCCTAACACATAAGATACATACAACAGTGTCAAGTCTGGTAAAAGACGCCTAACACATAAGATACATACAACAGTGTCAAGTCTGGTAAAAGACCACATAATCACATTGCTACTCGTATGTTAATGCTAGCTAGTTACAGCATAAAATGGGTATTCCGGTACTTGAATATGACAATTAGGCTGTACAACATCTGTACTGCATCTGTATTAACATAGTACTTTCATAGCATAACACGTCAGTACATACATAACAACGTTAAAATAAGGAGTGGAATACCGATTTGACAACAGCGCAACTATCGCATAGCTATCAATGGTGCAGCAGAATACCCATGTGGTTCTATGACATTACATATTCCGAATATGTAGTAATCACATTATAGTAATTCATTCAGATATTCGATCAATGAATTACTATATGTGGACAGTAGACTTCCAATTTTGTCAAAAACGGGTCTGATGTTCAATGATTCATAATGTGTTTAGCAGACTTGACGCCCAGAACATATATTACGATACCGTTTCCCAGTTGCGATAGATAGCAGACGCACTCTCGTGCCCACGGTAAGCTAGTTATATCAAACTTCATTTTGCATGACAGGGGCCTAGCCTATTGCCACAGCTATTTTATTAGGCGGTGACATAATAAAAATGTCTACTCGATTCTCCGCGGCGGCGCAGTTGAAGTTAACTCATCGCGCGAACTAGCTCGTCAGCTTCTTATTGGCTAACTTCGACTCGCTCTGGCACGGAGCAGGGCACTGGAGAATCGATAAATGTGACTACATTGTGACACTTTGTAGGTAAGTAGAAATTATTCAAATGTTTGCGTAACGATGGTAAATATCCTATGGAATGTAGGTCTAACCCGTAGTGACGAGATTATCCCACACACTCGATTTATTGATGTAACTAGTTTTAAAGATCAATTAAGGACTCAAAATCAACTAAGTTATAGTTAAATATCATACAAGTAAATTCGCATGACGTGTGACTTAAACTAGGTTGCTGATAACAATATTGTGCGACGTGACCGAACATGGAATGTTGGACAAGGGATGCGCGTAGACTGAGAGGCAGCAGGGGCCGGATTGGCAATAGCTATGCGAGAGCGCAAAATATCGGTTTGACAAGCAAAACCGGAGTTTTAAGCCCTTGCCATAGCTATTGCCATGCGATTAGCGTACAGAATCACGGCCCAGACCACCCTCCGGTGATTAGAGGACAGCTCCAGAACTGCCCCGGGCAATATGTAGTGGAGTAGGTGAGCCGAGGACCGCAATAAACGGCGCGGCGTAGTGAACAGTGAAGCGAAGGCCATCGAGAGGCTTAAATAAATAAGATACGATATCGTTCCATGGAGTTTTGTGATAACACTGATAACACTGACAAAATATAATAACTTCTCTCGGCAAATCTCCCTCACTGTGTATAGATGATTACAAGACCTCTCTTGTTTGTAACACACCGTCCCAAATTAACTACTGCATTCACTATAATCCCTAGATGCTAGTTAATATGGGTGGTTTTTGGTTGATGAGGTTGATCTGAAGTTGGTAAAGATCAAGAACTTGAAACTTGGACCGAAAAAGTTTGCCCGGTTAACAATGTTAATTTTATGGCGAATTTGAGTCGTATATTTATGATTTTAATGGCAGAAATCAGCGCTGTTTCTCTAACTTAATGTTATGCAAGATTGTTAGGGTTACGTACCAGAAGGGTGTGAAACGGAGAGTTACAGACACGGTCTGACTGTCTGTCCGTCCGTCTGTGCGGCGGAATCAACGTACCGTAATAGCCTGAAAATTAAAATTTTCACAGTATGTGTTGCCGCTACAGCAAAAAATACCTACATAAATACGGGTGTTTATTATTAAAAAAGTATTTTTATTAAAATAGCGCCTGACAGTTTTTGGATAGCAAAATTATGAGATGAAGATTGAAGATATTCACGTAATATCTGTCAGGCACAATTCTTGTACCTACGATCACCTACGATGGTGCGGAAGCGGAACCCTTCGTGCAGGCGCGTGACACTCCGCTCTTTACCTGCAAAGCCACAAGTACATAGATCCGCGGCCCCGCCGCATGGCCCGACTCAGTGGGTTGCCGAGCGCCGCCCGGGTTGCACGTGCCGTTCTATCTAGCCCCGCGCGCCCCGCGTGTAGAGTTACTTACTAAAATTAAGGCGAAGAAATACTGCATGTTTTGTTTGATGACGTTTCGTCACTGCACAGATGAATAAAGGTCACTGTCCTACTGACTGTCGATAGGATTTCTGGCCATTATGTAAAAGGTTAGGTAGGTACCTATACTACCTATATTAAATGTTAATCACAAATCTAGAATAATAATAGTAAGTGGTTCGTAGTTAGTAGTTAAGGAAATATACTGTTTTATTTGTCACAAGAGACAACCCTTAGTTTCACGAGCCGCTTCAGACGAGGATAGAGTTACGCGACAGAAAGACAGGCAACTTTTAGGCAAGTAATCGAAGTGCGGGCGCCGCGCTACACAGCATGAATTGTACTTTGTTGCGTTGTAGCAAGGGTCGCTTTTTAGTTGAACGATTATGTACAGTTTCCAATCTGTTCCTAACTCTTTATTAATCTGTGCTTCGTGTAAGAATCCGACTCGCACTTAACCGATTATTATTTATTTGAATATATTTTTTGTGCTTGTATAAAATCAACCTGGTGCGAGTAGTGACGACCTCTGTGGCGTTGCGGGGACGAACTGCCGCTAAAGCGAGAGCTCCGGGGTTCGAATCCAAGCTGGAGACTTTTTTTTTCCAGTAATGTCCCACTGCTGGGCATAGCCTCTCTCCCCCTGTTCCACTCTATTCGATCCTGAGCGGTCTCCATCCACTCTTTTTTTGTTTTATATGTAAAGTAAAAAGTTAGAAAAACAAATACTAGTCTCCTTTAAGAACGACACAGAATATGTAAAAAAATATGCAAACGGCTATTTATCACGATATAACTGGGGTACCAACAAATGAAAAGGATAATGTGGATATTCCAAAACATTTCTCTAAAAAACAAGGACAGATAACATGAACATTTGAAAACTTCTTGTGGCCATGAAACTTGCGATATTAAAAATCGCGTTTTGATCAGCCCATAACGATACGGATACGTGTTTTGTTCGTATGACACGTATAGCTGTAGGTCCTGGCTAATATCACTACTTGAGCCCTCCACCCGCCCGCACTGAGCCAGCGTGGTGGAGTATCTATCAATCTTACTCGTATCAGGGTAAAGGCCTGTATATTATGGGCATATATTTTTTTACTTTTATTGGTAAGTGTATCACACTTCTATCCGGCGTGCTACAACAAGGCATCGAGACTTATGTGACCTAGAGATTTCTTAGATGGGTAACCCGCATCTATTTTGTTCCAGTTTTTTAGCCCCATTCGGACGCGTCAGTAGACTGTGTGTTTTTAGGGTACCGTACCCGAAGGGTGCCAAACGGGACCCTATTACTGAGACTTCGCTGTCCGTCTGTCCGTCCGTCCGTCCTGTCTGTCACCGGGTCCGTCTGCACGAACCGTAATAGCTAGAAAGCTGAAATTTTCACAGAATGTGTATATCTGTTGCCGCACCAACCACAAATACTGAAATACGAGAGATATTGCAAATTAAAGGGGGCCCCCATACAAGAGACGTGTTTAGATACACTTACGCATTTCAAAATGGAGATCTTGACTGAAACTGTTTATTTATTGTCATGGCAACCATGTCATAGACACACATTTAAATATGATAGCATATTTCGCGTCTACCCACATGGTTGTGGTTAGCCGGTATGAGATGTAGTGTAGACTCAATCCGGAGGTCGTCGGTTCAAATCTCGTGAAGGCATTAACTTTTTAAATATTCTTTTTGTTTATTTTTTTATTGTTTTGAGTGCTTTTGATTTGTTGTACGATGGTACGGTACCCTTCGTGTGCGATACCGACCCGCACTTAACCGATTATTTTTTGTAGATTTGATTTGCACCCTTACAAACTTAAATAATGTTGATGAAAATGATGTTATCGCAATTGTCGGTTTCATGGCCCAACGGTAAACTACACATTCAGGAAGTTTCTATTAGCTTTTTCCTGTCTGAAAGGAAGGCATCCAGTCCGACGGACGAAGCTAATAAATATGTATGTAGTGAGGTAAATACAACACTATTTACTTGTATAGGTAAGTCCATTATCCTTTGTAACGAAATGGAATACTTACTGTAGGTTACATAACATAAAATTCCTCACTCCATTGATGTATTCATAGTCCGAAATTATATTATGCTCGACAAAGGTACCTAAAAATCAGTCAAGTGCGAAGCTGAAGCATACACAAGTACAGAAAAACTCGTCTACCTTTTAACTTATGAATAAATAAACAAATCAAACCTTCGAGGAAGGAACTAGGTAATAAATTAGAAGTATTTTTTTAATAAAGCTTTTATTCAATACCCTAAAAAGAAGGAAATAAAATTTCAATCCAATTAATAGATAAAAGCTTTATTGAAAAAAAAAATTCACTTCTAATTTATTTTTAACTTTTTTGTCTTTATCAACACAGGACAAAACATCTAATGTAGAATTAGAGTGCTTGTCAAGACGAATCAAATGAGACCAAACACGACAGGGTTGCGTCATTTGGTAACAGAGTTCCCATGGCCACCTTCCGGCTCCAGCATGAGATCAGCTCCACGTCATAAAAAATATCCTAGGAACAAAGTTCTTGTCAAGACAAATGAGCCCAACACGATAGGATTGCGCCATTTGCTACCAGATTTCCCATGGCCACCTTCCGGCTCAGAAATCAGATCAGCATCATGTCATAAAAAAAATATTAGGACCAAACTATTTGTCAAAACGAATTGAACGAGCCCAAACATAAAGGTGTTGCGATGTTTTATGACAGAGTTCCCATGGCCACCTTCTGTTTCGATCGTCAGATCAGCTCCAAGTCCAAAAAATAATGCATTGTCACCCAACTTACATACGTATGCAAAATCTCACCTCAATCGGATAACGGGAAATAGGAATTATGTTCACATCCATTTCGATACTCATACACATCTATCTGATGCCGGCTATACCTACCTACTACCCCTAATGTATAGAACAGAACAGAATGTACCTACCTACTACCCCTAATGTATAGAACAGAACAGAATGTACCTACCTACTACCCCTAATGTATAGAACAGAACAGAATTTACGAGGGCAGTTATAAAATATAGGCCCGTTCCTTTTATAGGCCTCCCTTGTTGCGCTTTGACTTTTCCCCCTGAAGACATTTATAGCCCCCAAGTTCTATAAGTGCAAGTATAGCCCCTGTGTAGCTATATTATCGGACGCTCCGTGTTTCGGATGGCACGTTAAACTAAAGGTCCCGGCTACTATAACTACTTTGTAGTATGTAGTAGTCGTAAACCCCTCCACTGTAAGGGGGATCGGTTTGGAGAGATGAGTCAAAGACAGAGGTCGGAGTTGGACTAGTGTTTATTAGAATAATACACACTTATATCATGTTAAATGGGCGGTTACGCCCTTCTTCCCTACACGCCGCCTGTGCCCCTCGGTGGGGACATTAATGGGTTACATTTAAGCAGGAGTTTTCACATCACCGAGTACAAATACATCATTATAATCATATCAATACCACATTTCCTGCAATATCACCAACAATATTACCATGAATCAACTTTCTAGTAGATGTGAAATTCCTTGTAAATCATAAGACTCGTATAGATCGAGTCTAATCTCCCATCTAAGTTGTGTCTTACATCGCAAAGTTTGAACTCTATTAGCCGGCTTTGTGCTTGCAAGTCAAGACCGTTTGTATTATCTCGTCGAATTTGAAAACCGTTGAATTCAATGTTCATTTAATATTTTTCTACAACGGCCACATCGTTTTCCTTTTTGCTACGAGTTAATTATTTCGAGTAAACACAAACCTAACTACAAAGACAGCGCCCACATGCGCTCGTCTTATGCAAGAACTATCTAACAGACTCGCTACGGGCTGCGTTCGTGTGAGTTCCTTGTTCACAAAATAGCAATAAAATGGTCACGCGTTTTCCCGTACGGGGTGGCAGAGGCACAATCGTACCCATGTTGAGCCAGGTATTCAATACTCAATTTTGCGTGACAGGCGGCTAGCAATGTGACGTTGCGAATAACGAAAATGTTTCAGTGAGCGTTGATATCTCGGAAACATAATGCAAATTTTCAATATGGCAATAGTCAAAGTCAAAGTCATTTTTTTACTGACCATACAATCATACAGATTGCTTAGTCAACGTCAATATAATATTAATATTTTTGTATGCCACCGCCCCCGTTCGGAAGTTGCGGGCTTAGGGATGGAGCAAAGAAGGGCAAGAAACTCCCCCGTACCTCTTTTAAAATATGTGAGGGCCTTAAAAAAATAATTTTATGTATTTCTACTTAAGTCTAAGGAAATACACCGAAGAGAGACGTACTGACTCAGTCCATCGCCCCTCTTTGGATTTCTTTGCGCTGAGATGGTAAAGACCACGCAGATTTGTCATCTAAATATTATTTTACACTGTAATAAGACTTCTTTAATAGACCGTTTTTGACATAGTTTTTGATCCTCCTTTATGGTAGGACCGTTGCTTCATTAGGTATTTTATTATAATAATTGAAACAAAAAGTAAACTTTAGTAAAAACCAACTTCCACAAACCCTATTTGATTAGATTGAGTTTAATACAAAGTGTAACCCTTTATCCCCCCCCCCCCTTGGGGAACTAATTTTGTCAAATCCCATCTCAGTGCTACCCCACGCTACTAAGGAACCTCTGTACAAAGTTTCATGGCTCTGGTCCACCGGTTTAGGCTATGCGTTGCCTGCCCGTCAGCCACGCATTGTATTTGTATCTAGTATGGAGCAGATCTGGTGGCTATATGTGGTCTTCATCAGCAGTTCCGCATCACAAAATATTATGCTTACCATATTGTGCATTTGCACGAGTTATTATGAAAAACACAAAAATCACTATAGGTCTACCTATAATATTTGAAGAGTTCCCTCGATTTCTCCAGGATCCCATCATCAGATCCTGACCTGGTGTCAATGGGACCAATGGGAAGGTAAACCCTTTCAAACAAAAAAATAATTTTCTAAATCGGTTCATCCGTTTAGGCGCTATCGGGGTGCAGACATAAAAAAAAACATCCGGACGAATTGTAAACCGCCTAATACACACTCCCATCAAAGAATTAGCAACCTTACTGAATCTGAAAGCCGGACGGGCATAGCAATCTTATTTCTATTTCTAGTGCTAATACTATGATTATGACCTAAGTCTTAAGTTAACCTATGTTTTTTCTGGTGTACATGATATTTTGATATATGTTTGATATATTTCATGCAAATTTTACTAGTCCAATAATATGGTATGATCAAGTCATCCATGAACGCAGGCTCCATTTACCTCGTACACGATGTTCCTCGCGAGTCGGAGCGAGTGGAAATTCAATTGGAAATAACTCCGACATGTATTCCTGTTTGACGGTCGTGTGATATGAATCGATTACGCCGTGAACTAAATCAGCCGAAAGGGTATAGTTGAGTGGAATAATTGGGTAACTATATGCGAGACGTGGGATTTCAGTTTCTTCTCCCCAAGGATTTTAAATCGGGTTTTTCGCTTAGGAGGCAGTGTCTCGCTCGACCGCTTTACCACAGTTGTCGCTCACTGTACAATTCATATTCAGATTCTTTATTGCACGGTAATTTAGAAGGAAATCCTAAATACCATTTAAATGCGCAAAGGTGAGTTTACAGTAAATTATTGCCAGCAGTGTGGTCTGTTTAGAAAAAAATCAGATCAATTTATTAAATTTTATCAACTATCATATTCTAATTATTACAGGCCGCGGCAGTTTTCTTCGTCTCTAAGCGAGCTGTGACCTCTCTTTCTCGCATAGCGTGCGGTGAGTGAGAGAAAGAGACATGGCAGCCCACTCAGAGCCACCAAGGAAACTTGGCGTGAACTGTACTACATTAGAGGTGAAAATTCGCCGAGCATTTGTAGAAACGGGTACTTCTTAGTTGCCCACCAATAAGTCTATTCTATTCCTCACAAAATCCTGGCCAAAAATACTACCATCGATAAACCCGACATCTACAACACAGGTCCACTAATCTTGCCTTTGAGCCGACCGGCCCCGATATCTTCACCGGACCGCGAATATGGAGACATCAATCAACGCCGGTGTGATAGCGACTGTACCATCCATCATGTGAGGACTTCTTTGTGCCAACTACAAAGGGCAATGCATTGTCATCTCATTGTGGGGAATCTTGTTTTTTTTTGGGGTTTGCATTTAGGCTGTTGCTAGGGAGGTTTGGCTAGCCTTTTATAGAGTTTCTCCATATTTGATAAGCACGTAAATATTCCTAGGTCGTGGATGTTTACATGTTTGTGATATCATTGTTGTTTCTGGTTCCTCGGCACAGGTTTTCCTAGTATGGGGCCAGGAGCAATGTATAAGTTTCACGCACTTGACGTAACGCAAAAATCTGAGCCGTTTATTATTTTATATGTACTTGACCGGTTTTTAATTATTTCATCTAAGTGGCGTACCTCTGAGGCCAGATGTAATATTATTAGTAACTCAAAGGCCCGATGCAATGCAATACCTGTAAATATTTATCCCGAATTCCGTAACGTGATTCCGGAACAAGTTTCTTTCGCACACTGCAGGGACGGACATCATACCGTAGGGACGGTATTACGGGATAGTTGACAAATTGTTGCTTTGACTCTATCCCGGGATGAGTTGTGAGTTTGTGACGTTGACGTGTTTGGCTAGGTAGGAAACCTTGAAGTAACATTTGGATCCAACTTTACTCCGAGTAAAACGACTAAGTGCAAGTAGGACTCACTTTTGTGGACGCAATACTATCTGCTACTTAATTATGGTTTTCTGATTATATCGCTTACTTGTGCTAGGTATAAGACCTTGCTTCGTGCCAAATTCCAAGCAGAACTACTCCTTAGTTTTTCATACCCTTGCGATAATCAAGAAAAATCAGCTGGCAGCATAAACGGCAGTATATTTTGATTTTGTTACCTTAGAAGTTTTATACCACAATCTGGATAATTGATATTTTATAACCTGTACGCGATCTCGAGAAAAAGGGTCTCGAGACACCGACAGACGGGCGAACAACGAAAATATCCTAAAGGTAATCTTAAACACGGACTAGCGCCCTATCATTCAAAATTGAATATCTCCTACTGAGTGACATATCTATTATCTGATGCCACGTCCATGTTGGCAACGAGCTTGCGCTCATTCCGAGCTTTCAAGCGCTCCGGGCTTTCGTCAAAGGGTTCGCGACAGGAATTTACTTCATTACGTCGTTCTGTCGTTTGTCGATGTGTTGCTTTGCGAATTTCGTGAGCTCTTTTTTGGTACCTAGTTTACGTATATGTCGTTATCGTTAATGGTAATAGAATGTTAAACTGTTGAATTGTATCACACACAAGAGTCTATTTAAATAAAATTAAGGTTCGTACCACTATATATATATATTTTATTCGTTCGTATATATATATTTTATTATTATGTAGTATACCTGCCACCAAGCAACTTGGTGTTTGAGCGAGCTGTCCCATCTTTTTCTCTCACGCCACCTATAACCACATGCTAGAAAGAGAGGTCAGATCTCACTAAAACGGCATGTTAAATTCTGCCAGTCATTTTACCAGTGATGGAAAAAAACCTAATAAAAACTTACAAATTAAAATTAGATTAAGATGTCTTCTTTCTTGGAAGAGTTAAGCTCGATAAGCTCGTATACGGTGCGGCCGCAACAAAAGTTTTCTCACAGCTTCCGCTCGAACTTGCAAAGTAAGTTGAAGTTGAAATGTTTAAGAATACAACAGACTTTAAAGTGATATCGTTTGAGTTCAGGGACTCTTTCTGTATTTAAATGTTTTAATAAAGATCTTTAAAAATCAAATCAATCAATCAGGGACTCTTTGCATTTGCATGCAACCTTTAATATACCTTAGCCTTCCTGACATTACCGGCGGCGGCAGGAAGCAGGGTGGGTGTCGCATACAAGAGACACTTGGCGCACTCGCCAGAGCGCCCCGGCGCGGCGCGGTTCGAAAGCGGCCCCACATCCACATTATACAGGAAACATAATAGTCGAAAATGAAAAAAAAATTTCGTCCCCCAGTCAGTACATTGCCCCGATCAGCTGATTTCAATTAAAAATTTTTTTCGTTTGCGACCTCTTGTTCCATGGGGAAAGTTCTTCGTAATGATGGGTACTATCATTCCCCAAAATATGGTCAGCTAATTAAATGTCACCCTGTATAGATACACATGTGATTTCCATCAGACCGTTAGAATATCTGACGATACGTGGGCTGGGCACATTGAATTGGGCGACATACTTACTGTGACCTGTCAATAAATTTATCAAAATAACACCAGAAAAAACATAGGTTTATATATGTCATAATCATAGTATTAGCACTAGAAATAGAAATTATGTTTCTGCCACCCTATGATATTTTGTTAATACTCTGTACTAGGCGAAAAATAATAATAATAAGCTTAGAATACAATAGAAAATATGTGTTTATTCAAGCAAGTTTCTTAACTCGGGATCCTACAATTACCAGTTTCTGGTCAGAAACACAGAAAGAGAAGCATTTCTCTAAAGTGGCCAATTATAAAGTCAATCAGGCGTCGTCGGTGCAGAGTTGTCTCTGTCTCAGCCCCGATGTAAATAGCCCAGTTACCCGCCACTAAGTAGTTGAGCATTCTCGCATAAGTGTCGACGCTTATTGCAGGCGACATCGGCGGACGTAATTTCGCATTGAAAATGTAAATTCCTTTGAAGTTTGTCGCGAGTCTCTAAGTTTTGCTGCGAGGCTGCAGCGCGGGAGTTGGTACTGATTTTTAAAATCCGACGAAAATGAGGGGTGATACGTTTGTTACGTCTGTCTATTGTCTATCAATTAAAATGACCTCTTTGGTGTTGCGGTCGAGACTGTGCATCCCAAGTGAGAGGACCCGGGTTCAAATCCCGGCTGGGGACGAAGAAATAAAACACATTGACATAATTTATTATGTCTTTATTGCACACAAACATTGAAAAAAAAACAAGGGTATCCTAGTAAGGATCAGAAGCAATGTATGTGTCAGTATGTAAATTTTAAGTTATTAGCCTGGTGATTTATGTATCTATGGAAAAAATATATCGACATAATAGCTCCCGGACTATCGCAGGTCTTTCGCACCCACAAGAACGTCCCTAGCAGGTCGATTACCCGCGACTTCACGAATGTTTGGGGCCGAATCTTATATAATGTGTGCGTCCCGATTGCTCGGTCGAGAGCACTTCGTGTGTCGTTCGAAAGCGAACTTATGGGAGTGTTTCGATGGAATAAAGTTCCAAAGTTTGAGATAGAATCTTCACTTCTGAAGTTCTCATAGCATTTTTAGTTGAAAACTTTCCCGTGAACTTTTTTGTACAAAAATCCTAATTTAGTTGCATAAAGTCACGCCCTGGGGTCACGCCCTTTCTCTTACGACTCCGACAAGCTAACTAGACGCCTATAAGCCCCGCAGATAGATTTTAATAAAACATAGCTCTTGTTTCTGTATGACATAGTAAAAGTAAATGTATGGGGGTTTCTAGTATCAGATATAATAATCGCTGGATATAAAACTGTCACAGTTGAAAACGGTTCTAAACATGGGCCTGAGAGTGACCGTGATTCTCTCAACTCGTAGTTACCGCATCCGGGCTTCATTCGCTCGTTAGCATAAATGAACCTCGTGGTTTTACCAATTTGTCAAGTGGTAACCAAGTTTTTAAGTGCTCATTACAATGTTCGTGAACATCGCCGCATTATTCAGAGAGACTTACGGGAACTATGCTGCTACCTGAAACGGTAAAGTATGGGGGGATATAAACCCCGCAGAATGGGTAATGCGGGTAACGTCAGATGTGACAGTGTCATGACCACTTTGTTGCTCGCAGAATGGGTAATGCGGGTAACGTCAGATGTGACAGTGTCATGAACACTCTGTTGCTCGCAGAATGGGTAATGCGGGTAACGTCAGATGTGACAGTGTCATGAACACTCTGTTGCTCGCAGAAGCACAAAATAGTGCGCGACTTTGACAGTGACTACCAAGACGTCAATTAATGTATGTTGCAAGGGGATGAGAAGGAAGGAACCTAATTTCCCCTAATTTTAATGTAATTTTTTTTCCTTTTCGGCCAGGAGAATGACAATCTCTCGACTGAAAGGGAACAACGTGTAAATGAATTAACGCGAAATGAGAAACTATTTGTCAGGGACATCATTCGGAGCAACAATAATTAAGAAACCGATTTGGTCAGAGCAACTTTATTTTTCACTTCTCTATACAAATAAGCTGATCCACTCAGGCCAAAATGTACGGAGAAGTGAAAAATAAAGTTTAATTTAACCCAATTTTTTCGAAATTTTACTTTAATTTCTTGCGAAAAAAATATATGTGATATTCGCCGGGACCCCCCCTCTCCCCAAAGTGAGTTTAGATGAGATTCGGTTCGACCCCCTCCCCCCACCCCTCTAAACACCTCACGTAATTAATGGACGCCCCCAAAGTAGTTTCTTATTGAACATTGTAGATATAATTATGTGTTTATGAGCTATGTTTTATCTAAATCCATCAAATGTATGGAACTGTCAGGTGCATTAACATTCTGTTGCTACCCACAGACGCAGTAAGACAGATGTTCTGTAATGAAAACTATATTAAATTGATTTAATATCACACAATCCATTTTCCTATAAAAAACATTTTATGTTCGCCAGTTCCACTAGACGACAATTATATTCTCATTTTGAGATCCTTTAAAAATAGGGTCCCTTTGCCCAAGACCCTTTTTCTCTCAGTATTGGACGTATGTGGATATACCTAGGTACTTACTTGTTATTATTGTTTTCCCTCGTTATACTCAGAACTGTATAACAAGTTCGGGTTTCCCTGGAATACTGAATTAAGGTCGATTCACACATTCAGGGATCCCACCGATCCGGCACAGGCTTGGACGAACTACAGGTAAGAATAATTTTCACTGACACCGACCTGTGTCAATAATTTGGTAAGAGCGAGTCGGACTCCCACAAGTAAGTACATTATACGAGTATTAAACAAGAATAAACTCAAAAACACGTTGTGTCTTCGTTTTTCCCTTTTAGGGCCGTGATTATTGGCGCTATAGAAAACAGGCCTATAATATGCAGCAGTGGGACGATTTTGACTGGGCATGATGATGATGATAACCTTTAGAACTTTATCGGAACCCAAATTGACCCCGAAGTCCAACTCAAACATCACGGTATTTTTAAAGTCCATAGAAGGAAATAAAAAACTGGCCAAGTGCGAGTCGGACTCGCGCACGAAGGGTTCCGTGCCATTATCTATAAAAAACCGAAAAAAAATGTATAAGAGCCCCCCATAAATATTAATTTAATTTTAATTTAATCATTTATTTTTAAGTAAATAATATACTCAATATATTGTGAACATTTTAAGCGTCTACCTGCTACCATTATCAATATCGAGCAAAAATGAGCAAAAAAATCATGTTTGTTTTATGGGAGCCCCCCTTAATATTAAATTTCTTTTGATTTTTAGTATTTGTTGTTATAGCGGCAACAGAAATACATCATCTGTGAAAATTTCAACTGTCTAGCTACCACGGTTCATGAGATACAGCCTGGTGACAGACGGACGGACGGACGGACGGACGGACGGACAGACGGACAGCGAAGTCTCTGTAATAGGGTCTCGTTTGGCACCCTTCGGGTACGGAACCCTAAAAAGGAACCCTTTAAGCTCAACTATTTATTCGCCTGTCTGTCAAGTCAAGACCCGTTTCCCCTGAAACGCGTTTGGTACGGAATCATCACCAGACAGGTCAGGTCTCACTTGACGTTCTTTTTAAAAATAATTCCGTAATAGCGATGCCTGCGGGCGCGGAATCAATTTTCTGACGAAAACCCTTGAGATTACCGGCTCAGGGCGACGCGGGTCCTTTTAAATTAAAATAAGAGACAAGTCATATTTTATGCCTATAATTTCAGCTCAGCTACACTTTTGTATCACTGTGGATATTAAATACTTTTTGTGTGGAATACGGAATGGGAGTTCGGGAACATTTGGTGAAAGGCATTTTCCATCTAGCAATCCTGGCTAAAAAGCTTGAAACAGATTTTTAAGTAAATTATAATAAGATTGTACTATCCAAGAAAGAATCCGCTGATGAACAGACGGACAGTGGTCCAACGTAGAGAAGAGGCAAACAAAATTACTTGTTCTAAGGTCCATTTGCACCAAAAACACTATTGTGATTAGCGCGTTAATCACAATTAAGTTTGACACATTTCATACATTGTGATTGTGACAGCTGCTAAATATAATTAGGACGCTAATCGTAATTAAGTACATATTTAGTGCAAATGGCCCTTAGTATTATATGTAAATACTAGAGAAAATAAATGCATTTTGATTTGATTTGCCATTTGGCACGCTTCGGGCATGGAACTCAAAAAGGTTAAACAGCATAAGACGCACGCTTCGGGCATGGAACTCTAAAAGGTTAAACAGCATAAGACGCACGCTTCGGGCATGGAACTCTAAAAGGTTAAACAGTATAAGACGCACGCTTCGGGCATGGAACTCTAAAAGGTTAAACAGCATTAGACGGAAGATGTATGAGAGGCGTCTACTTGGCTTAGGGTGGATTTTACCAACAAAAAGCTACTTTTTCATAGAATGAACTCATTTTAAACTGTCATTTTCATACAAATTAGCCCCGGGATGGTTATTTTCGCATAATTTTTTGTTGGTAAAATCTAGCCTTAATAGAGTATTTGTCTTTAGAATCCAAGCACTACACTATTAATCTGTGGTTGGTTATAGACATGCATGGCGTATGTTTGTATTAAGTATATTACTGTAACGAACGGACCATTAACTAGTGCATAATTCTGTCCGAAATTGTATATTGTATCGCCGCGGAACCGGAATTTATGACGCACTAATAAATTGGATATGGTGCAGTGTAATGTACATATTATGGGTTAACATTAAATTAATAAGTATTTCGGCTGCAATATATATGGCAATATTTACAATACCTTAGCTAAATTTCATGTTCCTAGGAAATTAATTATGTGAATTTAAGTGGCATTCAGGCTGACATTTAATACGCTGACCATAATGTTGGGGAATGAAAGTATCCATTATTACGAACAACTTTCCCCAAGGAACTTATGGTGGCAAAGTCCAAAGTGCATTGAACCGATAAGCTAATTACAAGTTATTCATCTTCAAATCGTTTATTTCTTCCCAAATGGAACCGTGTGCCATTTGGGAAGATTCAAAAAAAAAAAATTAGCACCTTTTTGTTTCTTGAGGAAAGTGGTTCCTATTGATGGGTCCGTAAGTCCTCAAAATATGGTAAGCTAATAAATTTCACCATGTTAAAGCGGGGTTTACTGCGTGCTTAGGATTCAAAACTAGACCATCTGGCTGAGGCCGACCACTACGCACAGATTCAACTCTCAGACTTCGTCCTCATTATTTCTTATGTCACTTACCCTGAGTTTCACGAAACTGTTTTGAAATTTAAGTTGTCACTTAACTAATTTAATCGCGAGAATCTCATAGGATATTCATATGTTTCAGTTGCATTTGCTTAAATAAAAAAATTGTTTCGTGAAACTCAGGGTTTGTAACTTAAAGATTAACGGATAGTCAAAGTCACACTGTAACAAGGTCCAAACGTATCTCGGTCTGGAAATGACAGCGCCATTAGGATCGCTCACATTTAAACAATTACATACAGGCACATACATTGCTTCTGGCCCCACACTAGGATACCCTGTGTCCCGGGGAACCAGAAACAGCGACATCACAAACATGTGAACATCCAAGACCTGCGGATATTTCTTTGTATTTTTTTGTTTATCCCCGCTGGGACTCGAACCCGGGATGGTAGGCAGAGCCACAACCGCTGCGCCACAGAGGTCGTCAATAACATTTAAGCGACACTTAATTTGAGCAGAAGTCAATTTTGCAATTAGTTACATAAACAGCTATACAAGAAATGAGTAGCGGATCACGAAACTGAAGGGCTCTCCCAACGAGCCACTTGTGAACGAATAATTTAATTCATTAAGAGGGAATAAGGACCCGGCTTGGTTGTGATCGACACTTGATCACGCCCCGAAAGAACCGGGGAGCAATTCTGCATTCGTGATTATGTTGGGTCACTGTTCTATCGCTTGCCTGTTGCTGTTCTCTCGCTGCCATTTTGGGCAGGTATTGGCAGTCCGTTAAGAAATAAATAAAGATAAAAGTCAGCCATCGATTTTCAGTAGTTAACTTAACTACACTAAATTAATTAAGCAAAATTAAGTTACATTAGGACGCTTTCATTTTTAGAACCAGGGATCGGTGCAAGCCGGAGAACCGCATCGATTATTGAAGGCCCTACTATCCTTCAGATTGCGATGAAGCAGACAAACTAAAATAGAAAAAAAATATCATTTTTTCAGAATCATTCAGAATGCTACAGGCTGCGTCAGATTAGTTGGCACTTGAGCGGGCACTCACCACTCTCGCTGGCCCATGTATGTGTCTTTCCTTGTATCCATATGCCCCGCTACCCCCCACAGGCGACATTGGTGCCAAGAAACTTTGTCACGACCTGTACCTACTAACCACCTTATCAGCTTGTCACTAGCTTATCGTAACGATTTAATAGCCCAGTGTACTAATAATATAATTTAGAGATTCTGATGCGCAGCGAAAACATGTCGACATGAGATCGAAAGGTCAGTGGGTGGATGGATATGGACGAATCATGGCCTTATCAAGTTGACCCATTCTCAAATAATTCCAATTAATAGCATTAACTTTCATCTTCTGAAGTGGTGATTCTTCGCTAGTTAATCGGTATACTTCAATAAGGACAAGGCCGAACAAACTTACAATGGAGAACAATAGAGGTCGGAGCGAGAGGGTTAACATGAATTGTACTACAAACTACGGTTCCGGACAAAATAACATGTCTGACCTGGAGTCGCACGAAACTTTAGCATATCCTTAGCATCAGAAACAAATAGCTACCCTACGAGATATTCGCCCTTAAATCAGTGGGGTGGCAACCTCAAAAGTCAAAGCACTCTTTATTAATCTGTGGTCAAAGTCAAAGTCAAACCTTGAGCTTCACGAAACTATTTTGAAATTTAAGTTGTCACTTAACTAATTTAAGTTGTCACTTAACTAATTTAAGTTGTCACTTCGCTAATTTAAGTTGTCACTTAACTAATGTAAGTTGTCGCTTAACTAATTTAAGTTGTCACTTAACTAATTTAAGTTGTCACTTAACTAATTTAAGTGGTCACTTAACTAATTTAAGTTGTCACTTAACTAATTTAAGTTGTCACTTAACTAATTTAATCGCGAGAACCACATAAGATAGTCATTTGTTTCAGTTGCTAAGCTTTTGCTTAAATCAAAAATTTGTTTCGTGAAACTCAGGGAAAGGCATACCTATATTTGTAAATATAGATACCTATATTTTGTTGTGGTGTTATGTAAAATAATAGTTTCGTGCAATTCGGTGAATACTCCAGTCGTTAGGGACTTTTGCCTCGAGAAAATTCCGAATTCAACGAAACTTAAGTATGTACTATTTTTTTTATTATTTTCCCTGTGTTTATTTGTCAAATAAATATATTTCTATTTCTATTTCTATGTTGTTTGTGACTATTCGGTAGTGCTAAGTACACCCAATTATCCGAACAAATAAAGCTTGTGCAAACTTGAGGAGGGGTGAAAAACCCCCATGTCCCAACACCTTTTAGACTTGGAAGATGTTCTGGAACATGCAGTAGGGATGTAGTATCCCGTCGAAAAAGTATGCGGAGTTGGCCTGCTAGATACAAGACATGAAACATACACTGATTCTATTGATTGATCGATTTGGGATTATTTTGGACCCCAATAAAAGTCAAACTACTGGACAAATTTTAGTACGCGAAATTTTGTCATTTTTGATTTCCTCATACATTGTTTCTAACAATATTATTGACTGTTTTCGAATTAAACTTGAAAAACTGGAAAAAAGTCCAAAAAAAAAATTCTTTTTTCGCCCCCCCTCAAGCTTACACAAGCTTTATTTGTTCGGAAAATTGGGTGTAGCCCTTAGAATAATACTGAATCAAACAACATACTTAAGTTTCGATAAATTAGGTTTTTCTCGAGTTCATGAAGATACCGACTGAAATCTCTGACGACTGGGGTAGCACCCACCAGGACCATAACACATTGTCACACCGTGTACACCGAAACGTGACCCACTCCGTCACCGAAACCTCTAATCTGGGGCCACGGAAGTGCCCCCGCCAAGACGAGCCAATTCCTCCTTTCCCGGAAGGGATCGCGTCAGGTAATAGTCTATTAATTCCACCGAGTAAGCCATGGGATTATACTATTTATTTAGCTAACGAACATTATTTGTACTCAAACCGCTGACGGCGCGGCGTTCCAAGGAATGAATCTGTCGGCTGCTAATTGGATGCCTTAAGTAGATTCTGAATAAATTATTCGCCTTCCCTTTTAAGATTCGAGTCGGAAGCGAAGATCTGGTTTCAGGAAACACGATTGTTAAAACTAAAGTAAAATAGTTTTGATTACTGGAAAACTGTCCTGCCTACAAAGTTACTTAAATCAGCACCAAGACAATAAGTAAAAAACCTAAAAAGCGGCCAAGTGTAAGTCGGAATCGCCCATGGAGGGTTCCGTAGTAGCATCATACATAATACTTCTAATACACCTAGCTAAAATATCACTATCATTCTTCACCAGCATATAATTACTTTGTTTTTTTATAGTGTTTGTATGAATGACAAAGTTATCTTTGCGGTTTTTAATAAATGTTTTATAGGTACCCAAAAAACTACTCACTTTTTTTTTTCAAACCAATTTTCGTTGAAAGCGTGTATTGAGGTACACAGCATATATTTTTTATTTTTATTTTTCACTCTCTTACTTTAAAAGTTAGAGGGGGGGAGGGGGACACACACAATTTTTTTCACTTTGGAAGGTCCTGTCTCTTTAACAATTTACTTTGAGGAAAAATGGTTTCAGGAATCTCATTTCTAGGGTACCGTACCCGAAGGGTGCCAAACGGGACCCTATTACTAAGGCTCCGCTGTCCGTCTGTCCGTCCGTCCGTCTGTCCGTCAGCGGGTCCTAGAGCACGAACCGTAATAGCTAGAAAATTGAAATTTTCACAGAATGTGTAATCTGTTGCCGCAACAACAAAAAATACTGAAATACTATAGATATTACAAATTAAAGGGGGTCCCCATTCAAGAGACTTGATTTGATACACCCACGCATTTGAATGTGATGGTATATTTCGCGTCAACCTACATCGTTGAGGTAGCTCAGCGGGTATGAAGTAGGCTCTTAATCCGTAAGTCGTGAGTTCAAATCCTCGTGAGGGCATAATCTTGTTTTTTTATTATTTATTGTTTTGAGTGCTTACGTTTTGTTATACGATAGTACGGTACCCTTCGTGTGCGATTCTGACCCGCACTCCGCACTTGACCGTTTTTTTAAAACCTATCTATATACACACATAGGTTTGATGAAAAAAATATTTTTTGGTTTCAGTTCCATGTATGGGAGCCCCCTTTTATTTTTACTCTTTGAATTATTGTGTAAAAATCGTAAAGGGGTTCACAGACTACATCTACATACCAATTTTCAACTGTGTAGTCCTATAGTTTCGGAATTAAGTTGCTGTGACATACGGACGGACAGACGGACAGACCGGACAGACAGACTTGACGAAACTATAAGGGTTCCTTGTTACTCTACGGAACCCTAAAAACCCACTAATAAATGAAACGCGTCGTGCGTGTGACAAATTACTTTGAGTCCCCGTCTTATTAGAGTTGTCAGATTCGCATCCGGGCCAAAGTAATGTAATGTGAAGAGAGAGATCGTGAAAATTGTCCTTATGTGTGTGGGAGAGTCAAGTTATTCATACCAGGGGTATTTTACGTGAAATTAGGGCTCCCTCGTTAGAATGTGTCCAATGGAGCAATTCAACTTTTAAACTGATGAAAAGTAATTTTGTGCCGGAGTTTTTGTCAGGAAAACACAAGGAAGTTTAAAAGTTGAGGTTAGGCTGAAAGTTTCTCATTCCAATTACCCAAATAGTTTAAGCAAAAGTCTGGTAACTAATAATACTCGTAGCTTCATGATGGACAGAGCATTGAATTTTATGTAGGTATGAATTATTGTTCAAGAACTTAATGTAACAGATTTTTTAAACACAACTACAGTAGAATCCGAATATAAAGACTTCGTTTATAACGACGAACCGTTTATAGCGACGTAAATGCAAACTCAATGTTGGTTCAATACAGACCTACTATGAAAACATATCCGTATACTACGACTCCGATTTAAGCGACCAACCGCTTATAGCGACCTAATTTGACGATACATTGTCCGATTAGAACGACGCGCAATGTTTTGTGTACAATATCTAAATACTTAGCAATATTGCAATCCATTGTTTTTTGGACCAAGCATTCGATCGATTTGTATTACAAATATAGCAGAAAAAAATTACTCGGTTTTTCAGTGAAAGATGTTAAATAATTATATCCCTAAAAATACACATTTTGTTAGTCCTCTCAAGGTCAACACCACAACCACACCACAGCCACACAGCCACTGTAGGTAGAGTTTGATTGAATTTAGTTTGCTTCCTGTTGAATTGAAATTGAATAGCTATCCCCTCTCTACCTCCTCCCTCCCCCTCTGCTCCCCGGCGTCCCCCCCCCGCCCGCCTCTCCCCGCGTTAGTCCCAACTTGCTAATGCTGTTTTCCTGAAACAGTATTGTAAACTAGTGCTAGACTAGTTTCATTGCCCAGTTCAGTTGTAGTTTTAGTTCGAGTGATCGTTTCACAAATTCAACAACAACATCAAAATATAGTATTACTTTATTTTTATTTTGTAATGTATGAATTTTCTTTTGATTTTATTGTTGACATGTTTAAACTGTGTAATTTATTCTATGGGCTTTTATGCCTGCAATAAATGATTAATAATAATAATAAAAAAAACGCGTGTAGCACCGTACACGTGTTAGAAGTAAAACTTCTGTAGCTAGATCATTAAGTGGTACCTATACTATACACCTATACCTACCTATACTAAAAGAGATTTAAATTTCCAATTTTGAGATCCAATCTCTGCTTCAAGTTACTTTTATGTTTCAGACGTCCGATTATTTGAAATTATTTTATACTTGTACTCACTTTTAATACGTCATGTCATTTATTTCCCACCATTCCTTATCTACAATTTGTCGCGCTCGTGGTGATATACTTAACTCATTCAATAGTGTCACTACTATTTGCATCTCGCTCAGATTATATACCATCTGACGTCACGTCTTTAAGCCGTCTCGCTCAAATGTATGCATTGCTTTGCTTGTCTCTGTGCCCAGTCCCTTTATTTAATTGATCGAGTACGTATTTTCAACTATTCCAAGTTAATGTGTACCTGCGGGGCTACCATAAGGCTTGCCACTCATCTCAGTCGCGCAGATAAATGACAAAGAAGATGGCTAAATCAATATATGGACGACTGCCCCAGACATCAGACATGTACAAAGACTTCTCAACAGCCAATAGCATTTAAATATTCATTCATAAATTTAATTTACTGCGTCTGTATTTAGTTTGTAGAACTTGAAGAAAAAAATAATTAAATATAGATAAATAAGAGTTGTTACTCAATACTCCGTGATTCCAATATGATTCCGTGACCTTTGCCGTCGCTAGAAATAAGCACCATTTTGCAATAACATGCAACATAACGCCATCTAGCCACTCCTCTGGAAACCTCCTGTTTTCAACAGTTTTGCTAGTTGGCAATTGGCAATTATGTTGCATGTTATTTTTAACGATGGCAAAAGTCACTAATCAATGGCGGAATCATAGAGTATGAAGTGACAACTCTTAATTATTTAATCATTTCCTTCAAGTTCTACAAACTAACTAAAGACGCAGTAATTTATGAGAGAATATTTATATGCTATTAATTGGCTGTTGAGAAGTCTTTGTACATGTCTGGGGCAGTCATTTTGCCAAATTGCCAACTCCTTTCGCGTCTCAATGATGTTTCTCCATAAAATAGCGCGCATTCATTATGATATGACATTAAATTGTGACAAAATGCGTGGCTGGGGTGACTGGCGTGCCTTATGCTACCCCCGCTAACCTATACATACCTACTTTGCTAGGATTTTTTAGGGTTATTTATTATTATCTTATTTAATTTTATTCTTGACATTTCCTTAGTCCGCCATACGACATACCTCGATTTTGATATTTTACTTCAACATTATTGACTGGCATGAAGCATTAACTTTAAAATTACAAAAGCTTATTAAAAAAAAACAAAATCGTATAATTTCAACAGTTATAACAACAATTCAACTTTAAAATATGTATTACAAAAATTACATACAAACAAATAAGCGAAACAATAAGCCATTAAACTTATGGCTCTGTAAGCTGTAGACCTCGCTTTGGCCGTTTACTACAGATAAACATTAAATAGGTAGGTATAACACGTACTTAGTAGCTAAACTGCTAATTTGTGACTTGAACTGCACTATATAATAAAAAGTGGCTTTAGAACAGTTCTAGGTAGGTACCTACTTATTGTTTTCAAGAAGTCTTAATGCAGCCATCCATCACATCGGAATTTGCTTGAAAACTAAATATCACATTTGGATGATTCTAAGTGACTTTATGCGATTACTAGCTGCCCGTTGCGCGACTACGCAGCGCGTTTTAGGTACCTATTCCATAGTTACCGGCCACAAAACGATTCGTTCATCATTTTAGAAATCCATATCGACCCGTGTGACATTGATGAAACTCTTTTCTTACAAACTGTATGGATCGCATCGCACAACTGTCAAACATAAGTTCCGGTTCCAACAAAGAGGTTGAACGAAGTAGTTTTTGGTCACGTCACTGGTTTTGGCCATACCGGAAATCACGAACTCGTGGAAGAATGCTTAAAATAATTTTTATTGTTTAACGTTTCATCAGGTTTTTCTCTCACTAATTAACATTCTTTATTGTACGAATGTATTATTATCTTATCTGATTAGTTAAAAACCGTATTGAAAATAGTTGCGGTTTTAAAAGTCTTCAGCCGACTCTGACGTCACCGATTCCAATTTCCGTTACATTTCTTAGCCACTCGTGATAGCACCCGGCTATTAGCAATTGAAAAGCAAATATATGAATAACCCACAGTTGAGAGGTTAAATAAATTTTACCCCCGTGCCCCAAGAAGTTTTACTTCAATAATAATAATAATTACGTCTTTACCCATATGCGGTAGCAGAGGCGCAAATGTGCCCAGTTTTATCCAGTTATACAAATACACACAAATAAGATAGTAGTTACTTCGTAAATCACACATGACATGACGTCACGCCTTATTCCACACGGGGTGGCAGAGGGACAACTGTGCCCACCTCAGGGAGCACTTATCCAGTGGAGAGCGCATAAATACATTTCCTTTGAAACAAAACTCACCAATTTACGGGCGGCGGGGGACGAGGTAAGAGAGCTGTGATTGGTCAGCCGCTGCGAAACTGTCTGGCGGCCCGTCATCGTACATAGGCTGCGTATTGTGCGTATGCGAACGTTTGTTGAATTCAATAAACGTTTGGCGAGCCGCATTCCCCCGCAGGCGCAGTCAACTGGATATATAGTCTCTGGCCCACCTTTAGTGATTCAATACTCCATTTCGCGCGACAGGGAGCAAGCCCATCGCCGCAGCCATGAAGTAATGATGGTTTCCTCACGGTGTTTTCCATCCGTACAACGTAAATCACTATCAAATAATTGTTTCTTATACGCTGCAATACAACTGGCATCAATGTGTTCTTGTGTGTCTCGTGATCTCATCTCAATGTATAGTTCTGTAGAAATGTTGTCGACAAATTATATACAGGGTATTAAGAGAAGGCCTTAGGCTATAATTAGGTCCTCTAACACAAACTAAACATAATTATACCTGAATTTCTGAACTTTTCATAAATATATATTTTCATATTGCATTATTAGGCGAATAACTTTCAAAGTTTCAAACTTTTTCAATGTTCCTCCTTTCTAGACAGCACGGTAAAATAACATTGCGATTCTTTAGAAAAGTTGTTGTTCATAACGAGGATCTTTCCCAAATACATACTGCATTGCTCACGCCTTTTCCTTAATGAGGGGTGAGGGGAGACTAAAAACCACCACTTGGTATGATCTCCCTTTGGTAAGAAAACTAATAATTCATCCTGCAAAACATCTGTACAAACTGCAACTCCACATGTCTGTCCGTCTTTTTGAAAGGCTTAATTCATATTCATCCCCACTCCTATCTCACCCGTTACTATCTACCAGGGACTATATATCCAATTGAGTGCGCCTGCGGGGGAATGCGGCTCGCCAAACGTTTGTTGTAGTCGCATACGTAACCTATGTACGATGACGGGCCGCCAGACAGTTTCGCAGCGGCTGACCAATCACAGCTCTCTTACTTCGTCCCCCGCCGCCCGTAAATTAGTGAGTTGTGTTTCAAAGGAAAATGTATCTATGCGCTCTCCACTGGATAAGTGCTCCCTGCTATGTAAGTACCATATCACCTAGCAGGCGAGATAGGGATGATCATACCCGCCCGGCGCCGGCGCCCGTATACAATGCCCGATATCACCTAAAGTTAGGGGACCCTTATCTCTTATTCTTAGCTGTCTTTCGATTGTTTCGGAGGCCGGGTACTTAAATTTAGGAGGTCCCTCTAGTAGCCTAGATGACGTGGCAAAACCGCCAGGTGGCCTATGAAAGGAAATAAAGTGTCCTAAAAGATAGGGTCATAAACACTTGACAATTACAGGTGCAACTGACAGCCCCCTATGCAGGGGTTGCATGGAAGTGGATGAGACGGTCGAGCACATGTTGCTGGCATGTCCATCCACAATTGAAACCAGGATGGCGATTCTGGGAGAGGCATCATCGACCCGGGAGCTCCTTGAACATCCAGGCCTCCTACTCCAACTTGTGGAGGAGTTGGGTTGGCTGAGATGAGAGAAAGGGAGAAGGGGACATGCACAAAGGCCCCGCACATGTGGGCCACGTGCAGGCACTTCAGCCCCCTTATAGAAGATAGAAGATAGAAGATAGGGTCATCACCTAGAGTAACGCATTAGAGTTTCCCATACGGGGTGGCAGAGGCACAACTTTCATTATGCTACTTCATTTTCGAGATAGGGGGCTTGCCCATCGCGCAGATATAGAGTAATGAAGGTAGGGACAGTTGGCAAAATCGGCCTTATGCCTTCTAAAATTCCCTTATTTAAAAAAAAAACTCACAGTATCCCTAAACAAACATGCGTCTCATTTCGTACCGCGTTCGTTACGCACAGTCATTACGCCTCTAATCGCACAGCTAAGAGCCCCTCATTTATACGCGAACATGTACTTTATCAGTTTGGATTAAGAGCGATTTTTCCACCTGGATGTTTAACGATTGCTTACTTACTGAGTTTTTTAGGGACGGTAATGAATTCCGGAGTGGATGATGATGGCAGATGAGGCTCTTGCGGAGCGGAGTAATGCCTGATCCAGGCGCCTTCCATGCCTCCACATGCCGTCACCACGTCGTCGTGTGTGGATAGAGAGTTTGGCTTGGTGTGCGTGGCTTGTAGTATATTTACATTTGTAGAGCCAACGCCAACGGCAAACATTTGGATCCAGCATAATACTTAAATAATTTTATATACTAGGTGCTTTAAAAACTCATCTTGTAATGCATTGACTTTAAAATATTTTATAAATGCAGAGACCACTTTACATAATAAATATTATGAAAGCGACAGAAGATAGGTACAGTATCTCAAATGTTGACCACTCAAGGGCAAAAATAGGACGCCATGAACTAATGAAAGTTATGGTGGTTACCGATTCGAGCCTAAAGAATCATGTAACTGCATAATTCGTGACACACACTAAACAATTTCATCTACACTTATCTCAGTACGAACTGAAGCATATTTCAATGTTCTTATGCTTTTTTTGTTGTTTTTCTACTATTGCTTTCAAATTGTTAATAATATATTATTATTATTGTTTACTAAAACTTTGGGCCATGGGCCAAACAAATGACACTCTGGGTCCCAAAAAACGCAAAGCGAGGTCGAGGCCGCCCTAGAAAACGTTGGAGTGACGAGCTGAGGGACCACAACAAGAACTGGTGGGAACCGGCGCAGGAGCGAGATGCATGGAAACGGGGAAGAGAGGCCCTTGGCCAGCAGTGGGATGCTATAGGCCAATAATAATAATAACTAAAACTTTAAGCAAATTTGTCATAAATGTTATACTGTCTCCCTAGATACAGTATTTCACTAGTTAGGGAGACAGGGAACCAATTTGTATTGTGTTAAATCCATTTGTGAAATAAATAATTTTTACTTTTACTGCCAACCTCCAATTTAATTTAATATTTTACCGGTAATGGTATTATTCGTATTATGTTGACATAATTATTATTTCTGACATTATTTTACTTTTATTATTGACTTTTTAACCGACTTCCCAAAGGAGGAGGTTTACAATTCGTCCGGATATTTTTTTTTTTTTATGTCTGCACCCCGATAGCGCCTAAACGGATGGACCGATTTGGAAAATTATTTTTTTGTTTGAAAGGGTTTACCTTCCCATTGGTCCCATTGACACCAGGTCAGGATCTGATGATGGGATCCTGGAGAAATCGAGGGAACTCTTCAAATATTATAGGCAGACCTATAGTGATTTTTGTGTTTTTCATAATAACTCGTGCAAATGCACATGGTAAGCATAATATTGTGATGCGGAACTGCTGATGAAGACTACATATGGCCATCAGAACTGCTCAATACTAGGTACAAATACAATGCGTGGCTGACGGGCAGGCAACGCATAGCCTAAACCGGTGGACCTAGAGCCATGAAACTTTGTACAGGGGTTCCTTAGTAGCGTGGGGTAGCACTGATATGGGATTTGACAAAATTAATTCCCCAAGGGGGGGGGGGGATAAGGGGTTACAGTTTGTATTAAACTCAATCTAATCAAATAGGGTTTGTGGAAGTCGGTTTTTTCTAAAGTTTACTTTTTGTTTCAATTATTATTAGTGACTACTGATTCCTGACATGTTATTTATAATCATTATGCCTGAAATTAATTTATTCTACAGATATTTGTATAGGTACCCTGTCATGTAATATTTTATTATCAATAAATTATGATTATGATTATGATTAAATGACTTTACTCTAAATTACTTAGAGGAGAGGCACTAAGAAGAAGACTGCTCTGTTTACCTTTTTGGTACGAGATCTATTATTCCAGTTTAGTTAGATATCATTACCGTTTCTCAAGCCTGAACCGTTTTCTATGCCACCGTTTGACAGTATTTCCACACCTTACGAGTGTAAAATAAACAATTCAAATACAAAGGAATTTCGTTCTCGTGCGAGAGGTGGAAAACGTAGCGCCAAGATGTTTTGAATATCAATAAAACACATCGAGGCCAATTCCGTTGTACGCTGTCTTCATCGCCCGTTGTAATACAAAGAAACAAAAACCTGTTTTCACTCATTTACATACGGGTGTTCTAATGGTAAACGATAGACGGTGGAAAACATATGGAGGAGACTTCAATCTTAATTGCTGATGCTGCCTATCTTAAATGTAGTATTAGATATCTGACTTAACCTGGGCATTAATTGTGCCCCGTCTTCACACATGGGCGTTTATATTTTCAGCCCCCTTTGTATCTCTCCGTAAAGGTATCATTTTGCGTGATAAAAGACTAGCACATCGCCGCCGCGCCGCCGCCTGATCTTAATATTGTTAGGTTTAGTGATTAGATTCATCCATCATCCATCACAAATCACAATACATGTGTAAATAAGTCACAAGTCATAACAGGGCACCGAACGACGCTCCTCAAACCAACCAGGGACCTCATACAGCTGTCGCCGTGGCCGGATACGGCTTGGAAGACAATCATCATTCATCATCACATAATAATGTAAATGTTTAGTTTTACTTTTATACAAAAATTATAGCGGCACGCCTTGTCCCATGAGCATAGTTGTGCCTCTGCCACCCCTAATGGAAAAAGACCTGGCGCTATGATTGTTTGTATGTTTTGTGATGGAAGCCCCATCACCGAACAACATCCTTAATACAGATTATTACATAATCTAGCTAGGAGACCAGCTCGTCTCTCATCCTAAATGTACTACAAAATGTCTCATATTTATTTGTACGTACCCTTAAAATATTTAGTGGACTCCTTTGTTTCGCTGTACATTTCCTGTTTTTGAAATAAATATATTTGATTGATTGATTTGATTGATCGAACATAAATTGTGCCGTGCCCGCGCCATCCCGAATGAGGACTGTGGCGCTGTTACGCAGTTGCACCTTGTCACACTTTGTACGACACCCACGTAACCGTTCACCAATATTGTCCATGGACTGACCTGTCCGGACAACATCCCGCGCCGCGTCATTATATTAGCCGCGGCGCGATCCCGGAATCCCGCACGTGTAGTGATGGGTTTTTGCCCGGACATTTACGGACGTATTGAATAAACGCCCAATAAACGTCCGTTTATGCCCAATAAACGCCCGATCACAGGGCATTTACTTTATTTGCTAATTATCACACATTGTTACTTAATGCTTTGATAAAATTATTTCTAGAATTGTTTTAATGTAAAGTAAAACTTTAATTCGCGCTATAAGTAGGTACTTGGTTTCTAAAACAACCATTTGTTTTCAATCGATCCTAAAATTCGTTCATCGTCGGACATCCATTCCTATTTACGATAGTTTTAATTTATGATCGTATGTCGTACGTGTCTATATTGTCGATGGTTCCCTATTTGGTTTGCTGGAAGAGATCTCTTATTAGAGATAAGCTCGCCTTTGTACAAGTTTTCTATGTTTTTATTGTCCTATGTAACTGTTGAAATAGCTACTTACACCCGTAATACTAATAATACTTTACATCATTCGAGCGAGGTAAATTAAAAGGAAAGACTTAGAACGACTGCGGTCGCAGATGCATAAGCAGTTATGCATGATGGTTTTTAAATGTAGATTAGTGTATTTATAGACGATATCAAAATATGGGAACCGTCGGAAATCAGTAGTTTTAGAGTTATATTTTTAATATCCGCCATTTCAAGCATTCGGGACACGTGGAAATGTGGAAGTATTAGGGTGGAAGAAGACAAAAATGGCTGATTTTATATCGAAAAAGCTGTTGAAAGTTCACTGACCTCGAGGTCAAGAAAAACCGTCTCGTGTCGTGTGCATGAGCTTTTACTCACTAAACCCTGTGCCGGTGCCGGGCCGGGGCGTGTTAAAAAACGGAAAAACGCGGTTTCCCTAACAATTTATGAGAATGCGGAAGCGTGTGGGCTTGTCCACAGCTCGGGCATGGTTCTGCCTGCTTTTCATCGACGACGCTGTATACTGGGCTCTTTCTTTCTTCTTCCTTCTTCGGGGCCGCAGTAGGCTTCAGCTCTCACTTCACCGCCATAGTCATGCTCGTCGCTGGCGCGTATGTGTGGCGTAAAGCTTTGTCCGCCTCGCACATGAGAAAGCGAGAAAGGACGACGATCTCTGGCTCCATGGTTCCCTCTTCTTGTTCCGCGTAGTCGCACCAGCGCGAGCGGATATGCGGGCTGAGCTTGTCTAGCACCTCTCGGGTCAGCATGGGGTTGTTCAGGTATCCACGCCGGTCAATCGATGTCAGCACGCAGACTGTGTTTTGCAGTTTGATGGCGAAGTTGTTCAACTCCGTCGCTGATGTCCCGGGCTTTGGCAACTTCTTCAGCTCATCCAAAGTTCAGTCGATGATGAGCTCCGGGAAACCAAAGCACTGCTCCAAGGTCTTCATAATCACGTCCGGATCGGTGGCCGTGTGTAGTAGCGCAGCCACGGCGTCTCGTGCCTCTCCTTTGAGACAGCTCCTCAATCCTGGATATTCTCGGCGTCGGTGATGTTGTACATCTTGGTGGAGCCCCGCATGGAGGCCTTGAAGGGTGGCCACTCATTCGCCGATCCGGTGAACGATGGCAGGTCGACATAACGCAGCCTCGGTCTTGTCATCTTCTGCAGGGCTTCGGCCAATTCTTCCACACCTCTCCTCGATCGAGCAGGATTCGGTGATCTTCCTCGCTGTGGCTGGAACTGTAGCTGCCTTGGTCGCATTCGTTTCGTGGCGACCGCTTCCTCTCGTCGTTCGTTGAGAGGCGTTGTCAACTGCCAGTCGTCTATCCATTGTCGTCGGGCAGCGGGCGGAGTAGGGTTCCCATGAAGACTCTTCTGGTCGTCTTGTAAGGCGGAGACTTGAGCAGCTAGTCGCTTCTTCACGAGTTCGGCTTCTAGCTCCAGCTCTTGCTTTTTCAGTGCCGATAATTTCTCCGCCGCTTCCAGTTCAGCCAGTCGTACGTCACTAAGTCGTACGTATCGCCACACTGTCAAGCATAGTGAGTGGTAGTCGTCATGACATGAACCATTTATACATCAGAGTGTGTATTGAGCTTGAAAATGGAACGATTTCTAGTTTTCATTGCCCGGCTTCGGAAACGCGAACTTTCACGGACTCTTTTGACAGCAGCAAAACCTCCTTTTCTTGAGCTAGGATGATGTAAAGAAATAATGAAGTATGAAATTATGGTTGGGCTCATTTGATTTGTCTTGACAAGTACGATGCTGAAGCCGGAAGGTGGCCAATTGGCCATGGGAACTCTGTTACCAAACGGCGCAATCCTATTGTGTTTGGGCTCATTTGATTCATCTTGACAAACACTCTTATTGTAGATAAAATGTTTTGTCCTGTAAAAAAAAATAATTAAATTAAGCTTTTTCCCTAAAAAGAAGAAAATTAATTTTAATTTATTACAATTATAAGCACTGCATTGAGGTAGTTACTGTTGGAAAGTTTCAAAACTTCTTTTACAAAAAACTAAATACAATTTGATAGTTTCCGTCAAATTTTAGGGTGTCGTCCCAGATGCGCCACCTAGCGTGAGAAATTGGCAGTTTTGCGCTTCATTATGTATGAATGACCGATGCACATAATAAATAAAGAATTAGTGATATTATAGATTATAGATGACGTATAAATATAGAAAATTACAGTAAGTAACACTATTACTTGAATAGGTACTTGTTTTATTTAATAAAATCGTACAAATAAAAAAAATTGGGCAACACTTTATTCCTAAATAATATATTTTGGTATAAATACGTAAACCTTATCACTATTTAACGATTACGTCTTGATAATTCTAAGTTTTGTGAAATTATGGTTTCTGCCCTGTAACTGGGCATTTATTTGGGCATAAATTCGTTTTTGCCCTATTTGCCCAGTTTATGCCCTTTCCGCCCAGTTGGGTTTAAACCCTCTGCCCATCTCTACGCACGTGGCCCGCTAATCCCGTGATGCATGACCAATTGCCGGGATTAGGGTAACTGCTCATTTAGGCAGTGCGATGTTCTTGTTACTGCAAGTGTGAGTTGGGGGGGTTCCGGCTAATTGGCATTTTATTTGAATTATTTGTATGTAGTTTCGTGCAGACACCTTCCCAGACAACATGTTTTTTTTACTAGACTAGAGGTATAAGGTAACTAAAAATGGAAGTCAGAAGTTGAAGTTGTGTTGAAGCCTTATAAACAATACTGTTCGTCCTTGTATATTTTCAGCAGTTTACAATTTTACAATGTTGTGTTATGATGACGTCAATCCACTAAGTATGTTTCTTTCTATATCAACTGTCGTACAAAAAGGTAGTTTTTATCCATCATAAAAAGTATGTTGACTAACCTTGTCTAGTAGCCAATCTGGGGCCTAATGCTGCTCTGAGAATTTCACTTATATTTCATTACTATTCCATTGCAAACACCCAAAATGGCGTCATTTGGTATTCTCCTAAATTATTATCCTCCTTATCCTCCTTGATTTGGGTGTTTGCAATGGAATAGTAATGAAATGTATGTAAGTGAAATTCTCAGAGCAGCATTAGGCACCAGCTATTATTACTCGTCGTTAGACCACAGAATAACTAATAGTACTACGTACAGAAGGTTTACTCCCGAACAAAAGTCAAGTTTAGGTACAAAAAAATATTTGTCTTAAGCTACTGTTAAGACTTTCATTTGCTCGCATGCGAAATTGTAACTTATCGTATGACACGAGTGTTTCATATTCCATTAGTTAGACAATGCTGACGCGATGCCGATCACGTGACAGCCGCAGGGTTGCGACTCGCACTCGTTTGTTTTCGGCGTCATTGTTTTCACGCGGATAATAATAATAATAACAGCGCGGCGACCGTCTGAAAAATTCACCGCGGGCGGGGCGGGGCGCGGCGGCGGCGGCGGCGGCGGGGCTGAGCGCCGGCCGTATACCTAAACAACGGAGTGACACCCCCCTGGTTAGTCCAAAGAAAATATCTGCGATTTGACATTTGGGGAAGAAAAGTCATGTGATCCCTCCCTCCCGGAGGAGGTTTTGTCGGACGCACAAGCGGGTGACAGAGAATATAAATGGTTGGACAGCCAAACCACCGAAACCAATGATGGCCTTCGCTAGAGCCAAAGAATACTTATTTAGGCCAACCTAAGAGGGCCATATAGGTATATTTGATAAGTATAAAAATATTTCCCAGTTGTAATACCTGCAAAAAACTGGCTTTCCAAAACTTTCGCAAGCGGTTTACTTTGGACATATCTACGGACTTTCCTACTTTCACAAAATAATCTTAAGCTGGTTTAATCTTAGAATGAGGGTTCTTTTTGACCGAAACTTTTAAACTCATTAGGGGCTTAATCTGCTCATTTGAGAAAATGTTACGGTTATGGAGAAATAGCCGTAATCGGTAAAATAGCAGTTGGACTTTGTGAAAGTTTTGGGATAAGCCTTTGAGATTGATTATAAAGTAAATCGATTGACACTTATTATATTTATTTAATTAAAGGCACTATGTCCAACGTCCAGCGATCTTTTGGCTTGCGGTGACAGGTAGCTAAACTACAGCTTTTTGACAGGTTCATAGCATTAGGTTGCGTAGAAGTGACGCCCCCGGTAAAAGTCACTTACACGCCAAAACTATATTTATATCTACAATGGTTGGCCCTTATATCTACAATTGCCACCATCTTATCTGTAGAATGAGCGATGGCGCCACCATCTACTCCAACTAAACAGCATACACTACAACAACTATCAGTGAAGTGATGTTTTCAAAGGGTCGTCACTCGTCAGTAGTTTCTGCTTTGGCCGTTCTACAGGTTAGATGTACAGTCTTTCAACGATCTTTTGACACTTGAGTTACTTTTACACAGAGACTATATATCTCGCCAAAAGTTTGTTGTATTCAACAGGCCGCCAGACAGTTTTGCAGCGGCTGACCCCTCGACGACCCCTGGCTCGTCCCCCGCCCCGCCCGTAAATTGGTGAGTTGTGTTTCAAAGGAAAATGTATCTATGCGCTCTCCACTGGATAAGTGCTCCCTGCTTTTACATGAGGGGCACCAGTTCTACGTAACTTAATGCAACGAACCTGTCAAAATGCGTTAGTTCCACCTGTTACCGCGTGCCAAAAGATCGTCGGAAACAAAATGCCCTCTCTTTAATTACAAGACCCCTTAAAACGAACGAGTTCTGAAACGGCTATGTTAAGTAAAAAGGAAGTTGTTAGGGTTGAAATACACTTGTATGAATATGAATTAAGCCCAGCATTTCACTTTGTCCATAATCATCATAAACAGGTGTTACGGAAAGATGGGTGCATTTTAGAGGGCTGTAGAAACATCATTGCGGACCATACATCAATGCGATAACCTTTCATTAAGTGGGTAATTTTTAACAATTACTTTTCTATTGTTGACGGCATATAATTATGTAGAGGTTTGGTAAGCGTATGGCTCAGGCATAAAATATGACTGCAACTTTCTGTAACACTCCGTACACGTAGCTTAATTAAATATGTCCGTCCATTCGTAAGCGTAGATATGTAAATCTAGCCACGTACAAAACCTCGTGAAAATTCAGTTTTCTCGACAGAATGTTTAATTTGGCTCGAAAGCTGTGACATCATGAATTCTTGCGAACTTGGTGACTGGGGTAACATAACTTGGTGACTGGGGTAACATAACTGGTGACTGGGGTAACATAACTTGGTGACTGGGGTAACATTACTTGGTGACTGGGGTAACATAACTAGGTGACTGGGTTAACATAACTTGGTGACTGGGGTAACATAACTTGGTGACTGGGGTAACATAACTTGGTGACTGGGGTAACATAACTTGGTGACTGGGGGGGTAACATAACTTGGTGACTGGGGTAACATAAAATGGTGACTGGGGTAACATAACTTGGTGACTGGGGTAACAGAACTTGGTGACTGGGGTAACATAACTGGTGACTGGGGTAACATAACTGGTGACTGGGGTAACATAAAATGGTGACTGGGGTAACATAACTTGGTGACTGGGGTAACATAACTTAGCGTCACGTGACTGGGGTAACATAACTTGGTGACTGGGGTAACATAACTTAGCGTCACGCTTTTTCCGATACGCGGTGGCAAAGGCACAACTGTGTACGGTTTTAGCCAGTCACTCAATACTCCATCTTGCGTGACAGGGGGCTAGTTTGTCGCCGAAACTACGTAAGGCTGTAAAAATCTGGAGAAATCTCAATCGGAACCGATATCAATTTTCCCGCTTTGTCCAGTATGACCGCTGGCCAACAATCCAACTGGGATCTTGATTATGTGACTATAGCGGTTTTGTATCGCAGACACACTTGAGACCACACTCAATTAATTAAAGTATTCACTTTGTTTTGCGCGCTAGCCCATCGCCAAAGCCTGTCACTGAAAAATGGTTTTTGTATCAGTGGCTAAAAGTGGGCACAGTTGTGCCAGAGGGAAAAGGAGTGACGCGATGTTATGGTATGTTATGCATACACATATAGGCCCGCCACATGCAGTCGGTTTTCCAATTCGGAATTCCGTAACGGAATCATCCCGAACGCAGTAAACTCATACAAATCTATGGATCTACCACATACATACGGAATTTTTCCGATTCGGAATTTTTGCGGATTCGTATGGGATTGAATCCCGTTTCGGAATTCCGAATCGGAAAAATTCCGCTATATGTGGCCGGCCATACATTGCTGTTGGCCCCACACGATACCCTGTGTATTAATTGAATTTGCTTGGATGGCACAATCAGCGGTCAGCTAGTAATTGAATTACAATGTTCCAGTTATTGTCGGACGGACCATTTGTTGTTCGGAGATTTTAACATTGAGCCATTTTTAACAAACCTTTTATAAAAGGCTTTGTATTACAAATATTTAAAAGGATTAAACACCCTCATGGGTGAAACAAAACGTATATTTTTTTAGTTCCACTGTGCTGGGCTGCAGGCCAAAGCCTACCTGTTATATTTCGTTATAAATTCAAAATAATTTTGTGGCAATCACGACCAGACTAAAAGGTTCCAAATGGTCCTAAGTTATGTGTACTTATAAACGTAGAACATCACAACCTGCAAAACTACCTAAACTGACTTTCTAAGATTTCTTGATAAAAACTAACCTCAAAATGCGATTTTTAAAAATAAATTATAAAAAAGCCCCTGATTTGCGACAACTAAAACTTAATGGGGGGGGGTCCCCTTCATCTCCCCTTCCCCTTTGCCCCATCCCCCACCTTAAATTCAGGTATCGGTAATCTAAACCCAACCCATTTCTATAATAATTGCATCCAAAAAATAAATAAGTAAAAATGTAAAATGCAAAAGCATACTCGTACTTTTAATAATGTCGTGTGTCGGTAGTGATCTCTTTTGTGACGCAAACATAAAACAATCAAAAGGGAAATACTTGGAACCCATTACAGGCGTTTCAATTTCCAGTTTCTCGAAAGACAACTTGATCAAATTGTCTTTCAAATACACTTGATCTCAAACAACAGAAGAAGTTAATGAAGAAATTAATCATATCATCAGGACTTTCCCGGAGTAGCAGAAACCCAGTTGCCTTTAGCCAGTTATTTTTTACTCGCACAGAGCACAGCTAATGACAGCTATCGAGATTCGAAAGTTGAACTAAAAACACACGAATGTGCAAAAGAAGCAACATCGTACCGCTCAAAATCACACACCAACCCTATTTCCTCGGAACGGGTGGCAGTTAATAGTCAGTTATTTAGTAAACTAGGCATGTGTGAACCGGAACCAAGAGGAACGCCATAATGAAGCACCTATTCATAAAAAATGAGCAGCAACTTTTCACAAAGGTACTCTCCATTTCAGCCGCGTTCAGAAATTGCCGCGCACTATTATCGTTCATTTTTCGCGGCGGGTGATGTATTCAGACTCTATAGTCGAGCAGGCATATATCATTTTAACCGCTCGTCGATATCGAGGCTGAAATATGGGGTGAAACGGCGAAGTGCGGGGCTCAGACGCCCCCAGTTCGATGTAAAAGTGGTATATATTTTAAAATTCTGAAGCCAGAATGAAAGTTCAATACACGCGCCTTTTTGAAAGGACGTTTGAAAAGTTATGGCGGAAGTGTCATGGCGGCGCGCGCTCTGAAATATCGCCGGTTGTTTTTTGTTTCGAGTCTAATGTCGCAAATGGAAACAAGGAAAAGACGGAAAGTTGAGATGACACCGGAAGACAGGCGGGGGACATGCCGATAAAATACAAGCTAACTACGGGTGAAGTGAAATAAAAAATGCTTTAGCCCAAATTGCAAACGAGCTGTCCTATTCCGAATTTCGCCGGCTTGTAAGAAAAATAATTAACGGAGTATTACCGACTTTGACGTCAAAGCCAAGGCCTGATTTCCGTTGACATACATTATTCACAAATTAAATAACGTTGGAGTGCAAAAAGCCCTGGAAGAATTTACCTACCGTAAAACGGGACGCTTAGTTTAAAATTCAAATTCGGAACGTCTAACACGACGCGGCCGGCTCAGTCGATTTAAGTGCAAATACGGCCGTGTGAGGGAGGCGCATAGTGCTGGACTGCGCTATGCTAATCAGACACACCTACTTTTGGCCACGTTATATTATTCATAGCGCACAAATGGAGCTGAGTGCCGTACAAATAGCGAATTACGTTTGACTTGAATAAAAGAAATTCAGTTTTCTTCCCTTTCTGCTGTAATTTTGCTCTTTGTTGTTTTAGTGCAATCTTTGCTGTTTAATTTAAACGCTTCTCAGTGCACTTTGTTTCGGAGGAAAGGAATTACCTAGCAATATTTACTTGCACTGAAAATACCTTGTTTCTGGAACTGCTCTTCTCATTTTTCTGCGTCGGAATCGGAGCGTACCGAGCGGACGGATTTGTTGCTTTGTATTGATTTCTATCGTAGTGCGTAGTATGGTAGTGCATGCAAATAGCTAGATGTTAGAACTTACTACAACATAATATACGTAGTGCTGTGTTAGCATTAAGATAGTTACATAAGTACATACGAATAGACTTCTACGACCAACTTCCATCGTCTTCTTACCTTTCAATATTTCATGGCGACCTCGCCTGGATCGGCATTTCTGCGCCCATAGAAATCAATACAAAGCAACAAATCCGTCCGCTCCGTACGCTCCGATTCCGACGCAGTGGACGCGCACGCTAAATTATACTTATTATATTAATAAAAAAATAAAATAATATTAATTTATTTAATCATAAAATCTTACAGCACAAAGTGTATCACAAGCATTTATTTTTTTTACAGTCAGGCTACATTATTTTCTTACAGCAGACCAACAACAACCAACCAAACCCTTCATATATCGTGTTCAAATACCTCTGCTTTATATAATTACCATACTATTTGCATGGCAGGTAATTTCATAATCGGGTTCTGGGGTAATAAAATTCTACATATTTATTCACACTTTTATACTGTTCAAGGGGTTAGAATATCGCAATCAATCATAAAAAGGTTGACTTTTTGGAATAGCAGCACGTTATATGCGAATAACGCTGTTTTAACAACTTGCACTACACAGTAAAATGACGGCGACATAAAAATGGCGGATTTAGCGTCACGTGGCACGTCCGCGGCCGCGCGTCTGTCAACTTTGCGCCAATTTTACAAAACGGGCAAAAATGCATTGTTGACCTACGTCGTTTTGCCGGGTGACTTTGGCGGATTTTTCATTTTTGGTTTCTTGTTTTCCTGTATTTTGGCCATATAAATAGTCGCACTTATAAAATACTTCAGGCATGAAATCATTCAGGCCTATAAGAGCTCCGTGGTCTAGTGGATTTCACGCTTGCCTCTCTCGCAGCAGATGCAGGTTCGAATGCCGGTACTGAACTGACCATGTACGAATGAGATAAGTCGGTTATCTCAAGTAGTGATAGAAAACATCGTGAGGAAACCTTCATTACTCCATAGCTGCGGCGATGGGCTAGCCCCATGTTTCCGTTATATCATCGTTACACTTACGTTTCGCAAGGAAGTTATGGATGGGCTTCAAAACCCCAGGGGAGTTACCATAACCTTTTTAGTGATGCAGCTTGGTACATAATCCGTAAATTTACCGTGACCGTCTTAGAATAAGTCGTGTTATAGAATAAATAAAGCTCATGCTAGAGTATTTGAATGAAAATGATCGCCATGGTGAAGTTTATTTTATGGTGGGTTTATGTGTCAAAAGGGAATAAGGGATCCTAAACTAAATCGGCTTAAGACTTTGGGTTACGGCACCAGGTCATAATATCAAAACGGACTCGTCGGCCTGCGTAGTATTGTATTCTTTTTGGACCCGCGAAGGGGACTATGAAATTCGCGTATTCGGGCCAATCCGTCGATTTGGGCCAATTTAACTCCGCGAAAGTTAATTATTGGCGCACAAAGGCTTCTTTGTCAGTGATCCGCTTTGGCTGAGACCGTTTTGGGATAATCAGGAATCGAGTCAGATATTCTCTAAAGGCTGAGCTAATTTACAATCGGGCCTTGAGAGTCAAAAGAGATTCAACGGAATCAGATCTATCAAGTAATTTTGTGCGAAATTAGAATGCAGAATGAAAGTTGCTCTTTAGCCGACTTCAAAAAACTCGGCTGTATGTGTGTAAACTCGGCTGTATGTGTGTAAAACAGGACAAAGCGTCACGCGTCATAGCGTATTTAATTAACCACGGGTGAAAAAGGTTGTTCTAGTTTTGAAGCGTCTTTCTGTGTGTTTGCTCACTTGCGGCATTTACTCAATAGTGGATTAAGAAGGCTGGGATGGAAAATTGATAGATACCTATGTAATTCCATCTTTTCCATAGATTTTTTAAGTGCTTGATTTTAACAGATTTTTTAATACTAGGTATTAATTTCTTCCCGAAATTCCGCACGTAAAACTCTATTTATTCCTGTACGCCATCAAACCGAAAAGTTAGCCCTAATTTTATTTTTGTGCCGTAATTCACTGTTAGAGACCAATAACACTTTGATGTCCATTTTATATCCCCAGAATCGGCGTTGTTATAATCAAAAGTGCATTTGGCTACCCGGATGATATTTCAAAGTAATTTGTGAGCAGCGTAATTAGGTCAATAACTCATTTGGGGTGAGCTCAGTTGCGAGTGAATTGTAATGGTGTAGCAGTAACAGAGATAAATCATGTACGGTCGTACGAAAATTAGTTGGAACACTTTTCAACTCTATTTCAGAAGGTGAGGATCGTGAAATTGTTTTACCGTCCAGACTAAGATAGAAGAGTCTGATGAATTAATAGTACATAAGAATAGGGGCTAGAAGGACGGCGATTGGCCCTCCACCCTTCTCGCCATTATCAGCTGAAGCACTAAGGAAACGGCTTAAATTAGCCACATTAGTGCAACAGAACAAATTGTGTTCCAGCAGAGAAGACTGTAAAAACACAAAACTTTTTATAAATAAGTATAACCATAGGTTTACTAACTACCTAATAAGGCTGCCACGCAGCAAAATAAAAATACTAACAGGCCTTATAACAGGCCATTGTACACTAAATAAACACTTGACCATTACAGGTGCAACCGACAGCCCTCTATGCAGGCAGGGGTTGCATGGAAGTGGAAGAGACGGTCGAGCACATGTTGCTGGCATGTCCATCCACAATTGAAACCAGGATGGCGATTCTGGGAGAAGCATCATCGACCCGGGAGCTCCTTAAACATCCGGGCCTCCTACTCCAACTTGTGGAGGAGTTGGGTTGGCTGAGATAAGAGAGTGGGAGAAGGGGACATGCACAAGGCCCCGCACATGTGGGCCACGTGCTGGCACTTCAACCCCCTTACAGAAGAACAGAAGAACAGAAGAATAGTACATTACTGCCGCGGTCTGTAATGGCGGCGTTGCTGGTCGCGCTGCTGGTGGCCGAAAGTGCAGCTCAAGGCCTATACAGCGCGGTCGACATACCTATCGGCTTCGGTCTCGGCCTTTATTCTAGCTTGTCCATCAAAGGTTTCAATGCTGACCGAGCTAAAAGGCCGAGATCGTAGCTCAGCTAAGCTCGAGGCCATCATAGCTTGGCCAGTTGTTGTGACAAGCCCTTTGGGAATATGGTACCTACGAGCTGATTTGATGATGGAGTGCGAAGATCGAAGGTGGGAGCTGGAACCCTAGGATCCATGCTAGTAAACCCATCGAGTTTGGGCTCATTAGACTCGTAGTGATAAGACCTTTGAGAATATGGTACTATCGAGCTGATCTGATGATGGAAAGCAAAGCTCGAAGGTGGGAGCTGGAGCCCTGGGATGCTTACTAGTAAACCCATCGAGTTTAGGCTCATTAGATTCGTTGTGATGAGACCTTTTAATTTCACCTGATGATGAGACCTCGTGATGAAACTGGAAGACTGGTTTTATGCGGGGTTTTTTAATGCTAAAGTTATTCCTAGATGCGATGCACAAGCACCCGATTTTTTTCCTCGCTGACCTAAAAGAAGTTTTACATTAGTAGGTATGCGACTAAGAACAAGCCTAAGTGCAAAGCGGAAGGAAGAATCAAAGTTCAAACTAAAGGTCGTAGAAGCCTATCTATCTATGTGTGTGTTCCGATTTTAGCTTTTCAAATACAAACGACACGAAAATCGTTTCCCTCCAAAGCATGGCCTTACCTTCGTAATCCGGATCTTATGAAATTCAATGAGTTTTCCTGTCGTGGGGAGTAAGACATATGTGTTGTCGCGACAAAGAAATCTGGCACAAATCTTGTAAGTTTCCTGCCTTTTATTTTCCAGTTCGATACAATGGCGGAGGTATTTTGTTTTGTCTTTTTTTATCCCAAATATAAATAAGGGGTGTTATAAGATTGAGAGTCTGTAGTCAACTTAACTGTATTTTAACAAAATAATTACTTGGTCGGGTTTCACTAAAGTAGCCACGACCATCATATTTTCATCCCCCAAATAGAAGTCTCTATACGTATAGGTTTTCTGAAGTCTATTATGATATGAATCTTCTAGAAGTTAGACAAACGCTAGTTCGACGTACCAAAAACAACTTTATATACTTCAAAAGTAGGTACAGTTTCTCGATTAAACGAAGTTTTCATTGATTATAATTTCTTGAATTGAAGAACTTACAAAAGTTCGTTGAATTCGACATAGTTGGCGATATCTAGATTCTGCTAGTCAACTCATTGACAATGGCGCGACGACGTGTTAGCATTTTTTATTTTGCGTGTGGAGAATCATTATTTAGGAAATTTAGGAAATTGCCAACTTCAAATGTGTTTCTGCCACCTCGTATGGGAAAAAGCGTGGCTTTGTGTATGAAATAAGATAGACAACTCGGTAGGTAAGGTACAAATATCATCATCATCGCATCATTATCACTGAACCGACATTTTACTACAAGTATTAGTACTCAGTTTGTACAAAGGTATCTGCAGTTCACCAATTTATGGCAGGCAAGGGAGGAGGGGGCACAGAAAGAGAAGAAGCATGAAATACGTCCAATTTGAGCGCGACGTGGCCAGTTGAGTCAGTCACTGAAATTAGTTTGAGTGATTTGGGACAAGGGGCAGGATAACCTTTTTCGGTTGTTAGGCAGCTACAATGAATTTCCTTTTAGATCTTTGGTCGATATTTAGATAGCACATGCCTTGTAAAACAGTTTCAGTTTGCAGAAGTAAGCGCGAGGTAAATACAGGCATCGCCAGGTTACTTGACACCTGAGGGAGCTCTTACTTCTCTCTTTCTCTCCCTCTTCTCTCTCCCTAACTCCACGCGGCTTTCAGGTGCCATTAAAATTGGCTGCGACCCGTAAAATATGGCGCTGCTAGATAGCAAAGATATATTTACATATAAAATATGACCTTCCCGTACACTATCTCATATTTCCTTTTCTTCGGGAGAACTTGTTGATTTATTTCCTCATTTACATAATTTGATTCGTTCAACGGAGACACTTGTATCGATTCCATGTCACTTAGACTGAAAATATAGGGAACAATAATGCTGAATGAAGTTGTTAGTGTATTACTTGTTATTACATTTGTCCATTTGTTTGCAGTTTAAATATAACAGGAAACAAAATACAAACCCTGTGTTTCAGGAACCAGACTAGAGACTTCACAAAAATAACTAATTAGGATGCTCTCGAAAGTATTAGTTAGACAGGGGAATATAGACTGGCGGTTATTTCTCAAATTGCTTCTACTTTCAACGGCTAACGGTATTTAGTGTCACTTTTTGACAGAGGTTTTTTTTTACTAATTAGACCTAGCTGAACACGATTCTGCAGTATCAACCCCTACTCCCCTCCCTTCCCCCCCTTTGCCCCCAAAACGTGTCCCGATCTGCGGTTTTTCCAATGTTTCTCCGAAACTATTAGAGATAAAAGAAAACTGTCCATGACAAAATAGACAACATTAAATTATCTACATATTGGATATGTTGTAAAGAATTGAATGTTGTTTATTTTTAGAAGCGAATTGATGTTCATAATAAAACCTACAAAACAAGACCTAATTTACCGTCACGCGTCGTACGAGTATTCGTTTACTACTTTCAAGTCGCAGCGCAAACGATGACCTGAGATGAAAGTCGGTAGTGAGCGTGTGTAATAATTTATAAAATGAATTTTATTGACGTGATAACGTCTTATAAATTGACGAATGCCGGCTGCAATCACGAAAAAGTGTCACGTTCCGCCTGATGTATCAACGCACAGGCCAAACCCTTAGGGCTAGAAACTTATAATTGCGCACACGTATAATTTCTGTTATGACGACGCAGGCATCTACTAAGGAAGGATTTTTCAAAATTTAACCCCCAAGGGGGTGAAATAAGGGATGAAAGTTTGTATGAAACATTTTATTCCTTGAACTGGACATATTGCACAAAATTTCGTATGAATTGAGTGCGGCAAAAATAATGAGTTACGTATTTCAGCGTTTTCCAAAATTCGAAAAAAAAAACCGCAGACCGGGACACGTTTTGGGGGGAAAAGAGGGGAACGGAAGGTGGGAGGGGTTGACATCCGGCAGAATCGTGTTCAGCGGGGTCTAATTAGATCAAAAAAACCCGGTGTCAAAAAGTTTCACTAAATGCCGTTAGACGTTGTTCTATCCAAATAAACAGCCAGTCTGATAGGGGAATTTTGAATAACCTTGACGTAAACTTACCAAAACTTAATCAAAAAATGTTTTATTAAATATAAATTAATTATTATAAATAAATGTATTACAAATATGGTGCTCCTAAACGGGCCAGGTTTTGCTGCAATATGTGGCCGGCAACTATTGGTGTCCCTCTCTTATTCACATGTTAGAAAAAGACACCAATAGTTGCCAACTTGCCAGGCACATAGTGCAGTGAAAATATGGCCCGTTTAGGAGCACCACGTGATTACTCAAACTTTGCTAAATTACTACCTAACTAAGAAGTGTAGTACAGCCAGTAAAGATATAATATTTATAAACATTTCTGCTAAAACCCATCAATGTGTGTCGATCAAATTAAAAACTTCATTAGGAAAAGAATCATTTTTGAAAATATTTTGGAACCGACCAAGCGTAAATGATGGCAGAAAGAAACATTTTTAATTAAATTTTAGCTTTAAATAGAGAAATTTTGTCATCGAAAGTCAGAATCTGCTCAGGATCCCCAAGAAAATGGCGACTAAAACGATCTTCCTCATTTTGGGTGAGTAAATAAATTTAGCCTCAGGTTTGTAATTTTCTTTATTGTACTCCACAAAATAGATAGACATAGACATTTACAAGTCAAACACATTTAAAATCAGACAGGTCGGAATTAAATTTAAAGTCATGATCAGGATTTATAAATAATTAATTATGTAAGTATGATATACTTACAGAAAATACATGAAAGAATAACAATGTACAAAGGCGAGCTTATCTCTAATAAGTTCAGTTTCAGTTTTTTTTTCTCATTTAGAAACCGAACAACTGGACCGATTCTTGATTTTCAAAAATTGGGACCAAACTAGGTCACCTGGGTCACCTTTTCAAACAAAGTCAGAATTTTTGAAATCGGTTCATAAGTAATACCATTTTCGAGGTAACAAACAAAAACAAATATTACCGATAACACCCCTCTTTGTTGAAGTCGGTTAAAAATATTACTCTGTACGTGCTCTGTACACTGAAATTCAAATAGCTAGCTGGCTGCGATATACCTACTTAGTATGATTTACAGTCTGCCCGAAAAATAGCTGAAACAGCCTGCGTAAAGCTAGGCTAGCTAATGTACAGACTACACCTGAAACTCGTATCCCTAAAATGTTTTTTTTAGGGTACCGTACCCGAAGGGTGCCAAACGGGACCCTATTACTGAGACTTCGCTGTCCGTCTGTCCGTCCGTCCGTCCTGTCTGTCACCGGGTCCGTCTGCACGAACCGTAATAGCTAGAAAGCTGAAATTTTCACAGAATGTGTATATCTGTTGCCGCACCAACCACAAATACTGAAATACGAGAGATATTGCAAATTAAAGGGGGCCCCGATACAAGAGACGTGTTTAGATACACTTACGCATTTCAAAATGGAGATCTTGACTGAAACTGTTTATTTATTGTCATAGCAACCATGTCATAGACACATATACTACATTACTACACATTTAAATATGATAGCATATTTCGCGTCAACCCACATGGTTGTGGTTAGCCGGTATGTTGTAGACTCTCAATCCTGAGGTCGTCGGTTCAAATCTCGTGAAGGCATAAACTTTTTAAATTTTCTTTTTGTTTATTTTTTTATTGTTTTGAGTGCTTTTGATTTGTTGTACGATGGTACGGTACCCTTCGTGTGCGATACCGACCCGCACTTAACCGATTTTATTTTGTTTCAGCTCTTGTCATCTCCGCGGCCACCGCAAACCCACTGGGTTCGACCACGGTCTGCGAATCATCGCCTAACTTAGGTGCAGGTGGACTAAGTGGACTAGGCGGATTAGGCGGACTCGGATTAGGTGGGCTCGGCTTGGGCGGACTTGGTGGACTTGGATTGGGCGGACTTGGGGGATTGGGACTGGGCGGACTCTCGGGTGTCGGTGGAGCGACAACAGTCTGTGAATCTACACCAAACCTACCTGTGGGAGGCCTTGGTCTTGGACTGGGTGGGCTTGGTGGACTAAGCGGACTTGGTCTTGGAGGCCTTGGCGGACTTGGACTTGGCGGACTTGGACTTGGTGGATTTGGTGGACTTGGGTTAGGTGGACTTGGGGGTGTGGGCGGATCAACAACAGTCTGTGAATCTGCACCAAGTGTACCCATGGGAGGCCTTGGTCTTGGATTAGGTGGGCTTGGTGGGCTCAGTGGGCTCGGACTGGGTGGGCTTGGTCTATATGGTGGATGTGGCGGACTTAGCGGACTTGGTGGGATTGGCCTAGGAGGCCTAGGCGGACTTGGATTGATCGGCCTTGGAGGTTTAGGAGGAGGCTTAGGAGGAGGCTTGGGAGGAGCAACAACAGTATGTGAATCTACGCCAAACCTACCCATCGGTGGTCTTGGAATGGCTGGTCTTGGTGGACTTGGTGGAATTGGCCTTGGAGGCCTTGGTGGCCTTGGATTGGCCGGCCTTGGAGGTTTAGGAGGAGGTTTAGGAGGAGGCTTGGGAGGAGCAACAACAGTCTGCGAATCTACGCCAAACCCTCCCACCGGTGGTGTTGGAATGGCTGGTCTTGGTGGACTTGGCGGAATTGGCCTTGGAGGCCTTGGTGGCCTTGGATTGGCCGGCCTTGGAGGTTTAGGAGGAGGTTTAGGAGGAGGCTTGGGAGGAGCAACAACAGTCTGTGAATCTACGCCAAACCTTCCCATCGGTGGTCTTGGAATAGCTGGTCTTGGTGGACTTGGCGGAATTGGCCTTGGAGGCCTAGGCGGACTTGGACTCGGTGGTTGTGGCGGACTTGGCGGCCTTGGACTTGGTGGACTTGGCGGACTTAGTGGTCTTGGCGGACTTGGTGTTGGCGGAGCTACAACAGTCTGTGAAACTGCACCATCTCCATGCGCTATGGGATTGGGTGGACTTGGTGGCCTATACGGACGCTTCCCTTTTTTATAAATAGCCAATCGTCTTCTGCCTTCGCATCCACTAACAACTCTTCGCAACAAGGAAGTCTAGGGTGCTTCGGTCCGACGATTGATAACCGGACGAATAACGCGAAATCATATGAATCCTCTGATTCTTTCACGAGGCAAAGTCTCTGAGCACTTTCCTAGCAATTCTTAATTGGTCTCGATTTTCATTATAATTAATTACTGAACATGATAAAAAATATTCGTACCAGGTTTAGTAAAGCTGTTTTTGATTTGATTACAATAGCAATCTTTTAATTTACAGATGGTTTAAATAAATAATGTTCAATTATATAATTTATAACCATAGAATGGCAAACAAGCACCTTCCTAACTCTTTAATAATCTGTGATACAAGTCATACAGTCTGTTGTTTTCTTTGAACATTGAATAGCATTTTGCTTGACACTTTACACACACGTACGAATACCAAAAAAATAATTGTATATTTATTTATCTTATCAAAATCAATGTTTTTTATATGCATTGTAACTGGCGTTTAATAAAGTTTATATATTTGATATACAGATTTTTATTTATTTAACATTAATGTACCAGAACAAGAGATACCTAAGTGGGGTGGTGTATGTAAGTAGGGTACAAAACAAAGGCCCGTTTTGACAATTCACGCCCATGAAGTTTTAACCCCTAACGCGTAGGTAATAGAAGCGGTATTTAGGTGCAACTTGTACGCTTTGCTTGTACGCAACTGTTGGTTTTTATTTGGTTTACACTAACCATCCGCCATTTTTAAGAATCTCGTTTTTTGCGGCCGCAATTAGAACAAATCGGAATCTGCATTCTCCATTTTTGCACTTCAAGCTGAAATATCTCAAAATTTTGGTCTATTTGGACAACTTGCTAGTAATTTTAGGGTTCCGTAACCGAAGGGTGCCAAATGGGACCCTATTACTGAGACTTCGCTGTCCGTCCGTCCGTCCGTCCGTCCGTCCGTCCGTCTGTCTGTCTGTCTGTCTGTCTGTCTGTCTGTCTGTCTGTCTGTCTGTCTGTCACCAGGCTATATCTCATGAAACGTGGTAGCTAGAAAGTTAACTAAACAGATGATGTATTTCTGTTGCCGCTATAACAACAAATACTAAAAAACAAAAGAAATTTAATATTAAGGCGGGCTCCCATACAACTAACGTGTTTTTTTTTTTGCGGTTTTTTATAGATTAATATTACTGAACCCTTCGTGCGTGAGTCCGACTCGCACTTGGCCGGTTTTTTTATTTTCTTGCCATACCTATTGTTAAATAAATAAAGGCTTGTTGAATTGAACACACAAATATTTAATCTTATTTGAGTCGTTGAGTCCACACATAATTTGTTTGTTGTAGATATAAACAGACTATCAGATATGTATTTTAGGGATTCGGTAGCTGGAGTAAAAGAATAATTGCGTATTGAAGACGATATATTTTTCATTCTACTATTTCTAACTATATACAATATTTAGCTGTCCTACACGTCTCAAAACCGATACGTCGTCGTAAGTCGCGAGCGTAAGTATATCGCTGCGCCTGCACACGTTTCGCAGAGCTTCTGTATCCCACCACCCGGCAGCCGTGCCGTGTGGATGTCTTGCTGCCTGCGGCGACTGCTACGGTATAAAGTTATCGGAATACTAATAGTTGTTTTATCTACTCTCATGTCATAAAGTTCGAATTACAAACTTGAAATCGAATTCATAATGACGTACTTTATAAACGCAATACAGTAATCAAATTAAAAAGTAATAATAATAACACTACTTCTCGAACAAAACTAATATTGTTATTAAACTTTTTTTCTACAACGATACAGTTCTACTTTTTTGGGAAAGGCAAGGGTCCTGAAAACATACAACCATGGTGTTTGATAGTCTGCATCGTTGGGAAGTTTTTTTTAGCCATAATTGACAGCCAAACAGCCACTCAGTGTTGGATAAGTACTTAGAGGCAGGCAAGAAGATTTAAACAAAGAGATTCATTGATATGAGGTTTGATAATGTGGCCCATGCTCCGCGCATGCGCTGTGATATTTATTTATTTATTTATTTTATTTTATTTTATTTGGGACATCAACAGCACATAGACAAACAAATTACAAAGAGCAAAGATACAGAATGAAAGTCAATAACAGATATCCACAAAAAGTACAAAAAATATATTAAGATCGAGAAACTTAAACAGATAGACAAGTGGGAAAATATTAAATAAGTATTCTTAAAGCGGCTTCCCACGGTGCGCGATTCTACGGATCATCACGCACAGCCGACGACCACGGACGGCAACGCACGCAGACAGGGCTCTTTCCCACGGTCCGCGACTCTACGGATCTGACGAGGTTCTGACCTGTCGTCTGTGCTACCACGGACGCGCTCGGATCGGACGAGACCCTTCCCACGGTGCGTCGTGCGTGCTGGTCCGCGTCCGTCCGCGACATCGCGCACCGTGGGAAGCCGCTTTTATATGAACGTGTGTTCATGGACAATTTTGTTTAGAATAATGTTTATAGATAGGTATGTACCTATAATTGAATATTATGTATCGTGTAACATGAGTGAAGTGTGTGACTGTGTGTTTGAATGGGTGTATATGAGAGGGTGTGTGCGAGGGTGAGTGAGGGTGTATGTGAGTATGTGTGAGTGTGTGTGTTTCACTTATTCCTCCTCGATATTGCGTAAAGTTTTAATAATATCTTGACGGAATTTCGCCTTAGAAGATGCGAATGGATCAAAGTTGTTAAAAAGTTTATTAAATTGATTGGTAAGACGGACCATAGTAGAATTCTGAGCATAATTGGTATGCGTGAGGGGGACAGCGAATAGCCTTTTGGAAGTTTGACGAGTACGACGCGAAGGGACACAGAAAGTTAGTTCAGAGAGAAGAGGTGAAGAATCAAGTCGGCCGGACAGAATATCATGGAGTAACATCATATCAAGCACGTCCACTCCGCTGACGAAGAGGCTATCAAATGGCTGCTCAAACTGCCACCTTTATGAGTTGTGACGTTGACGACAGCGACCAAACGCTAAATAAATATCAAGCAAAGTTCTGCGATCCTTGAGACTGGAGAGGTGATACTGATGACAAGACTCCTCGTAAGAGCGCCCAGGGGTATGAGACCTGAAATTTAGGTGCTTTATAAATTTAGATTGAATACGCTCAATGCGTTGAATCATTGAATGTATGTAATGTAGTAAGGAGACCATATACAAGAAGCGTATTCTAGAATGCTCCTATCGTAAGCAAAATAGATTAGGGGGCACGGCAGTGCCCCCGCCAAGTCGAGCGCGAAGCAAACACTGCCGTACCATCCTTTACTGGAACCATTTCGCCGCATTTTCAGGCCCCTATTTGAGAACCTCTGGATAAGACCAGAACGCAGAAATTTTCGTCATCTAGTAAGCTACAATCACATACTTAAAATCCAAAATTTCAAGTCTGTAGGTCATTTAGTTCCGAAGTTATTCGAAAGCAAAGTTTCGCATTTTCGACACTCACTCACTCATGATCATCATGGAACTAGTTGTTAGGTATCCAACACTAGATGGGTCTGCCTGTCTTCTAACTCGCGCTGGTGAAGTGTTTTTCTATTAGTATATAAAATCAATTTATCTTTCATTCAATGGTCAGTCAGTCAATGGAGTCTGTCATACTCAGGTACCTTATGGGGGTCAAAGGTCAAAACACCAGTACTTCCCATAGACTCCGGTGCTGAAATTTGGTGCAGAGTTAGGTTTTAATAGCAACATAAAGGGAAAACTATACAAGGTGACTTTAAAATATCGATCAATACTTTGGGAAATGATAGTGCCCATAGAATAATATGAACTTTCCCCAAGAAAAAAAATTTTGGGTCTCCCATAGTAAATTGAAAACAGCTGATCGGGGCAATGGACGGGACGGGACGGGACGGGACGGGACGGGACGGTACGGGACGGGACGGGACGGGACGGGACGGGACGTGACGAGCCGGGCCGGGACGGGACGGGACGGCACGGCACGGGACGGCACGGGACGGCACGGGACGGCACGGCACGGGACGATCAATACTTTGGGAAATGATGGTGCCCATAGAATAATATGAACTTTTCCCAAGAAAAAAAATCTTTGGTCTCCCATAGTAAATTGAAAACAGCTGATCGGGGCAATGGACGGGACGGGACGGGACGGGACGGGACGGGACGGGACGGGACGGGACGGGACGGGACGGGACGGGACGGGACGGGACGGGACGGGACGGGACGAGACGGGACGGGACGGGACGGTACGGGACGGTACGGGACGGGACGGGACGGGACGGGACGAGCCGGGACGGGACGGGACGGGACGGGATGGGACGGGACGGCACGGCACGGCACGGGACGGCACGGGACGGCACGGCACGGGACGATCAATACTTTGGGAAATGATGGTGCCCATAGAATAATATGAACTTTCCCCAAGAAAAAAATCTTGGGTCTCCCATAGTAAATTGAAAACAGCTGATCGGGGCAATGGACGGGACGGGACGGGACGGGACGGGACGGGACGGGACGGGACGGGACGGGACGGGACGGCATGGCACGGCACGGCACGGCACGGCACGGGACGGCACGGCACGGGACGGCACGGCACGGGACGGGACGGCACGACACGGGACGGGACGGCACAGCACGGGACGGGACGGGACGGCACGGGACGGCACGGGACTGCACGCCACGGCACTGGACGGGACCGACCGACCGGCTGACCGACCGACCGATAAAACACGATATGTCATAAAACGTATCCGTCTTTAGTTAAACAAATCAAATAATCAGATTAATGATTAATCAGATTACAGATTACATAAAAAAATCGACTGTCATTGCAAAAATACAGCGTAGTGGCACACCTCGGACACTCCATAAACGCTCGTAATCACCTATTACTACTACATAGCCAAAGACGTTTGTACACGCGCAAACTCGTTCGTTTGTGAATGTGTGCGTTCAGCGCCTATACAAAGAGTCCCTTGATCCGTCCTTTGGCGGTGGGGTAAGGTGCGGTGTCTGAATCGGCGCGGGGAAGGGAGTGGCTGTTCTGTACAAAATAAATGAATATACCCACGTTTCTACAAAAAGAAGTGAAATCCCACCAAAACATTCTGTAAAAAACTAGCCAAGTCTCGATGGAGCTGCTCGTTTATCTCTAAAAAGTAATGAAATCTAGACAAAGGCGTGCCAAGTCTAAGGTTCCTTACTGCGATTTCTTTATTATTATAGTTAATGTTGTGTGACTTGGCCGTTTAACATTCTTTATACGTTAGTGGGTACAAGTCAATTTTGTTTACACGTAATGTATATCTGTTGTATTTTACATACTAATTTGCTTAAAATAGAATTCCTTTATATACTATCAGGAAACTTGCAACTTGTAATTTATTGTAATTAAATACGACGCAGTTCAAAATTCTTATGAAGAAGACATTCATATGTTGGGTTTTGGCGGCAACAAAAAGTTAACGTGACGTGACAACGTTTTGTTGTGTCTAAGCACTGATTTATGTGGAAATATTGTTGTGTTTTAACTTTGATTTTTGTAGGAGAGACACTTAAGTATGAGAGTAGATAAAGTAGTGTATTAACCTGCACATAACTAGGTATTAAAACTCTCGAGGGATACTAATAAAAACCTCGCCTGCTGCTCGGTTTTTAAACACTTTTTAAACACTCGTGTTTTAATATCCCTCGTTATGCATGCAACAGTTTCATAAACTCTATGATCTACTCTCATGTCATTAAGTTCGAATTACAAACTTGAAATCGAATTCATAATGACGAACTTTATAAATACAACACAGTAATCAAATAAAAAAATAATAATAATATCACTACTTCTCGAACAAAACTAATGTTATTATCGAACCTTTTTCCATAACGATACAGTTCTACTTTTTTTGGGAAAGGCGAGGGTCTTGAAAGCGTACAGCCATGGTGTTTGATAGTCAGTATCGTTGGAAAGTTTTTTTTTTAACTATTTCATTTCATTTCATTTTATTGCGATAAATTACAGTATAATTTACAGATCTTATGTAATATAATATAATGTCCCAATGTAATTTTACCGATGGCGGCATGGCAATTTTAATAATTATAATTATGAATAGAATTAAATTAAAATAGAATAACGTACTTAATAATATTTTTTCACTTGGAAAAAAATAAATAATAAACTTTATCATCCATCACACATAGCATAATTTTATAATAACATTATTTTAGTAAATTTTAAAATTGATATAATGTTACTAATAGTCGTAAGCATAAAAAGAAGAAAAGTCTAATCCGTAAAACAGTAAACACATTCTAACACGATACATTCTAACACGATAATTTTTCATATTCATTAAATTCAGTCAGCGTATAAGGACACATAAGCAGTAGGTACTGTTTCAAGGCATTCAGAAACCGATCACCCGAGAGAAGCTTTATATGTAACGGTAGCTTATTATAGACGCAGACTGCCATATTACTAGTGCTTTTACTATAGGACGTAGTTCTACAGTACCTAGTTTTAAGGTCATGCTTAAACCTATCTCTTAGCCTATTGCTCTTGCGTTCAGAGATGGGAAACTTTTCAGGATAACGCTGTATTAGTTTGCAAAGCTCGATGATGTAGAGCGCTGTGACAGTGTGTATTTTCAATTTAAAAAATAGCCCACGACAAGTTACCTTATTTGATTTAACACCACTTAAAATACGAATGCATCTCTTCTGTAAAACCATAATTTTATCTATGTCAACGCCACCACCCCACAATGCCAAGCCATACAGAAGCCTAGAGTGGAAGAAGGCGTAGTAAGCCTGCAGCATGGCATGCGTTGTAGTAACTGTTGATAAGCATCTCAATGCATAGCAAAAACTACTTAGTTTTGTCTCAAGGGTATCTATGTGCTTCTTCCAATTCATATGCTCATCTGCAAAAATCCCTAAAAACTTGGCTTGGTCTACAAGGGCAACTGTAGTACTGTCCACAGTGAGATTTGGTTCAAGTCTAGGGGTATTATAGTTTCGGAAATGAATCATTTTTGTTTTTCCTGCATTTGTTTTTAGTCCAATAGATTTCAACCACTTCACTATGGCATTGATAGTTTCATTTATCTCAGAAAACAGCTGAGTGGTATTATTTCTTTCAAATTTAAAGAATACTGAGACATCATCCGCAAACATCGTGATTTTCTTGTTGACTATTTGGGGTAAATGATTTATATATAATATGAACAGCAGGGGACCTAAAACACTACCTTGAGGTACACCTTGCGTCGTCTCTGTGCTTAGGGATATTGTGTTTGAAAGTGTGTAGATATTTGGTAATGTAGATAATCGATCTCTATTTTTAGTTTATGTTCAAGATCCAACAAAGTGTGCATCTCTGTCACTTCTTTTATGTGAAATTTGAAAATAACAGATTTGAATGCTCTTTGTGATTTGTACAGTTTGTTTGATTCACATAAAAATACAACATTTTTGATGTCGTATTTCAGCAAAATATTTTCAACATCTGTTTTTAAATTTGATGCGCTTTTGTTTGGGCCTAAGGTAAGGATTATGACATCATCACTAGCGACCCGTGTGATCAGTTCCTTGAAGTCCTTAAGAATAGTTGACAACCAAACAGCCACTCAGTGTTTGGCAGGAAGATTTAAACAAAGAGGTTCATTGATCTGAGGTTTGATTCTGTGGCCAGCTGTGGCCCATGCTCCACGCATGCGCTGTGATATGCTGGGTTTTGGCGGCAACAAAACGTCAACGTGACTTGACATTCTTGACAATGTTTTATTGTGTCTAAGCACAGATTTAAGTGGAAATATTGTTGTGTTTTAACTTAAGGCGACACTTAAGTATGAGAGTAGACAAAGTAGTGTATTAAAACTCTTGTGGGATACTATTAAAAACCTCGCCTACGACGGCTCGGTTTTTAAACAACCACTCGTGTTTTGATACCCCTCATTATGCAACAGTTTCATAAACTACTATTCTGATAATAGAGGTTCTGGTCCATATTAACGCAATCACTATTATAGTGATAAATTATACTTATAATAAGACAGTACCTATTCGTATATTTAGGGTTCTTATCAATGAGGAAAGATTTCGTTGTCCTCTGCTCGTTTCTCCGTCAACAAGATCCTTTTTCTCAAGAACGCCTGGAGGTAAATAGTAAATTTTATCCATCGAGGGGCACAGGCCTTTACGTTGATACGAGTAAGATTGAGCTTCATTCAAAAGATAGGGTGATAAGGCATGTTTATATTGCGAATGGCTGAACTTGCTTGATAGCCGCAACACACAAGAATCATGAAAGGATTTTAGCAATCAAGGTAAAGAAAAACATTACACGATAACTCATAGTTGATACACAAAAATGTGGTTTGAACGGAACCCTCAATGCACGAGTCCGACTCGCATTTGGTCGGTTTGTTTTTTTTAGTTGCGTGGAGGATAGAAAAGGTCAAGCCAGTGTCATTATCTTAAATTAGACTGATATTCACAGTAAAAGAAGAACTCAAACTGAGCTGACGTTACTGCATCAGAGTACCGATTATTTTGGAAGATTTTCCAGCATAAGGTGACGATAATTTATTTATTCCTATAGTTTTATGAAGTAGGTGAACTGAACACCTTTCTTAGAAAAGGTTTAAACCACAAAGAAACAGATGTAAGTGACAAACCGCTGCAACTGAATGTGAAAACCTTCATTGAGTGATCCTTTTTAACCGACTTCCCAAAGGAGTTTGAGGAGGAGATTTTTGTGTTTTTAGTAATAACTCGTGCATTTACTCACGGTAAGCATAATATTGTGATGCGGAACTGCTGATGAAGACCACATATGGCCACCAGAACTGCTCAATACTAGGTACAAATACAATGCGTGGCTGACGGGCAGGCAACGCATAGCCTAAACCGGTGGACCTAGAGCCATGAAACTTTGTACAGGGGTTCCTTAGTAGCGTGGGGTAGCACTGAGATGGGATTTGACAAAATTAATTCCTCAAGGGGGGGGGGGGATAAGGGGTTACAGTCATTGTATTAAACTCAATCTAATCAAATAGGGTTTGTGGAAGTCGGTTTTTTCTAAAGTTTACTTTTGGTTTCAATTATGGAATATCGAGTTTATGTGGTCACGTGATCTCATGACTTTTAAGGATAAATACAGTGGTACACCCAAGAGGTATATTAGTGGTGCAATAGAAACTGGACCTAATATAATATTTACATACAGTCAACGATAACATACATAACATAGCATCATGTCTTTTCCCATACGGGGTAGCAGAGGCACAACTGTGCCCACTTTTAGTCAGTGATTCAAAGCTCCATTTTGCGAGACAGGGGTCTAGCCCATCCCCTCAGTTGCCCATGCCCATGCCATAGCCCAAGACCTCATAAAATTGTAACAAATGTACCAGAAACTATAAATAAACTTATCTTTTCTATCTTATCTTATAATAATACTAGCTGTTACCCGCGACTTCATCCGCGTGGAATCTTTTGAATATGTATTCTGTCGAGTGGCAGAAAAAAGGTCTTCCGCATATTTACATACTTTTATGTTAATCACAAATCATATCACCCCTGATGTTATTTGTGCCGAAATACCCAATCCAGGAAATGACCCAAAACTATTCGAAATAGTGAAGTCTAACCATATAAATGGGCCATGCGGTAGTCACCTTGTATGAAAGACAATAATTGATGTAAAAGATATCCCAGACCCTCTACCCGCAATATAGAAGAAGTTCTCCAGACGAAGAAGGCTTTACTTTAGAAATTAATGGAGTAGGCTACCGCGTTGGGTAGTTCCGTATAATCCGGTTCTTTTGAGAACATTTAACGCGCATATCAACATCGAATTTTGCTACTCTGTAAAAGCAATAAAATACGTTGGCAAAATATAAATAAAGGATCTGACCAAGCCACTTTTGCTCTAGAAAAAGAAAAAGATTGTGCTGTACATTTTTTATATTGTGCTGTGGGCTCAGTTACCAAATAAACAAACAAACAAATAAACAAATATCGCTTTTCCATACAAACTATGGACACCCCTTTTTGAAAAAAAAAACCTTTCTTAGTGCACTCCTAGATCTTATAAGGGACCTATGTGCCAAATTTGGAGTCATAGACCCAGTGGTTTGAGCTGTACGTTGGCTTTGTACACACAATTTCATCCCCCTTTTCACCCCTAGGGGGTAGAATTTTCAAAACCCTGAGACATGTATTCAATCGTTTTCAATTTTCATCCGAAACGCAAAATTTTAAGACCATAACTTCAAAACTGATGGACTTTCATACAAACTTTGGACCCCCGTTTCATTCCTTTAGGGGGTGAGTTTTGAAAAATTCTTTCTTAGTGCACCCCTACACGTTATAAAAAACCTATGTGCCAAATCTGGAGTCTCTAGACTTAGCTGTTTGGGCTGTGGTGCGTTGATATGTCAGTCAGTCAGTATCTTCTTTTATATATTAAGATATGACTTCAGAATGCTGTTGCTCCTACTCCCCGCCGCGCTGGCACTGGCGCTCGCGTCGCTGGTGTGGCGGTGGGTGCGCGTGCGCCGGTACTGGGCGGAGCGCGGCGTGGCGCACCCGCCGCCCAACCCGCTGTGGGGCAGCCTCGGGTTCTTGCAGCGGGAGAACCCGGTGAGGAGGGGTTGTGAAACTTGGGTGTTTATTCATCATTCTAAGGCCCTATTTAACACTTTCGCGGACAGTAACCGATTGGTAGGTCTGGGTAGTACGATTTGGACACTATAATTTTGTATGTTTTTTTAATGCTTGAGAAGTTGTGTCAATTTGAACTAATTCATACTCATACTCATACTCATATATTTATTGCGTCATTGTGGTACACTTTATGCAATATGACGCGAATTCTATAGAAGTCAAATGTTAGCCTAGGTGCGTACACTGAAGGAGCAAGGGAGACAGATGATTTAAAGGTGACAATAATTACCTGACCATATTTTGGGGATTGATAGTTCCTACCCGTCATCATTACGAACTTTCTCCAAGAATACTTTAATCGCAAATGGAAAACTAATTTATAGACCCTCAGTAGGCACGACATTACATGCACATCAGTTGATTCAAGTTAGAGAACCCAATTTTTTTTTTCCGTTTGCGACCTTATTTATGTTTTTTGGGAAAAGTTTTTCATAATACTTAACATTTCATGCTGCATTACATTAATTACATTAATCCTAGACCTGATCTGAACTTTGGTGTTTCAGTACATCTGGATGAGGAAGCACTACGTGTTCTACTCAAACTCACCATACATCGGGATCTGGTTATTCTGGAGACCAGCGCTGCTCATCCGATGCCCGGAGATAGCCAAAAACATCCTCATCAAAGACTCCGAGGTGTTCAGGAATCGGCTACTAGGATCTGGAAGCAACGATCCTATAGGATCACTGAATATATTCACAGTTAATGTACGTGTCTTTATTTGTGTGAATGTTCAGAAAAACTCAGCTTTCTTATACGGTTTCATTCATCTGAGATCCTGGTTTCTGAAAAACAAAAGCCGCTTAATTAACTTAATAACAATTTTTTGCACAATACATGATGGACCAAGGCGGTGACGGAACGGTGGCCTAGGGATTCGCGTAGACCGAGAAGCAGACCACCAGCCCGATGGTTGGATGACATAATCAGACCAAATCTGCCGGGAAACAGTGGATCAGGTTGGCCAAGGACCGCAATTAGTTGCGTAATGAATAGGAGACCTTACTCAACAGTGGGTGTTGGAGGCTGGATAGATAGATAGATAGAACAATACAACACCATAAAGAAAGGATGTGACGTAATATAAGGAAGGAAGAGTAGCAACTTTCCAAGAATTTGCTTGAATGGTTTCTAAGAAGTAATCATGGAATTGGTCACAAGTAAGCGTCAAGACATTTCTAATTTATCCTAATTTAAACGCCGCACTATCTCAATAGTTTTATCTCAGTAGGTTTTGTTAAAGTTGCTGACTTTCAGTTATGAGCTTTATTTCTACAGGACCCAACATGGACCTCTATCAGACGTCGTCTGACTCCGGTTTTCACGGCATCCAAGCTGAGAAATCTCCACGAGTTAATGAAAACCAAAGCTCGAGAACTAGTCCTACGAATCAAGAAGGAAAGTTATCTTTCTACACAGATCGATATGAGAGTGAGTTCCTACATCTTATTTACTTTCATGTCTGTCATCAGGTCTGTCTCCAAATTAAGCTTAGCTCACAGTAAAACATTCCCATTCATTAAAATATTCCGCTATCGTCGTTAGTTCCCCAGGCTCTCGTCGCTAAACGGCATAAACAAAGGTATTTTATAACACAATTTCAGGTAATTTACGCCGACTTTATGACCGACATCGTCGGGACAGCGTCATTTGGAGTCCAGAGTGACGCCACTTTGACCGGGGACTCTCCGATGAGGGTCGTCACAAGAGACTTCATGGCATACTCCTTCTGGAGAGGATTGGCTTGGAACTGCATATTCTTTATACCGGAACTGGTTCCATATCTTGGGTAAGATAAACTTAACATAAACATTTACATACAGGCACATACATTGCTTCTGGCCCCACACTAGGATACCCTGTGTCGTAGGAACCAGAAAAAGCGACATCACAAACATGTAAACATCCAAGCACTGGGTTTTTTTTTGTCCCCAGCCGGGATTTGACTCCGCAACCTCTCGTATGGTAGGCAGATGCGTAACCACTGCGCCACACGGAGATCGTCGAATTTAAACGCCAAGTTAGGATGTTATGTTTTTTTCACTATTTCGTAGGTTTTTATTTATTTTACATCCAAGTAAGTTCATTTTATAATTAACTAACTAAACTAAACTAAACTAAACTACAAGCTAGTTATGTGATATTACGATTCGAACTTAATACACATACACATAAACAAAGCCTTTACCCATACGGAGAGGCAGAGGCTCAGTTGTACTTTTAACCAGGTTTCCATCCAATACTCCATCTTCATAGTTGACTAAAATATTGCATTTAGTATGTAAGTAAAATGAAATTAATTTTTAGATTTATTTTTCATTTCAGCAGGCTAAAAAAATATAAAAAAATGTCACACTAACAAGAGTTTCATTTATTGTTGTACTAGGTTCACACTGTTCCCAAAAGCGAGTACAGACTACTTCAGGAAGGTGTATTTGAAGGTCGTGGCACAGCGTGGTGGGAAACCAGGACCGGGAAATGACCTCATGGATGCACTGCTCAGGATCAAGGAAGAGGCCATGGCAGACGGTGAAGGTAGGACTCCCTTTATTAACCGACTTCCCAAAGGAGGAGGTTTACAATTCGACCGGATGTTACAGTTTGTATTAATAATCAAATAGGGTTTGTGGAAGTCGGTTTTTTTAAGGGTTGTGGAAGTTTACTTTTTGTTTCAATTATTGTGACCAAATTGATCGAAACTCCAAAGTCCACGGCCCGCAATCATTCTACCTACCCACATCGTAATAAACTTTAAACCTATGAAAAACAGAACAAATTAACGGTGCTAGTAGTTAAAGCATTTCTGGAAATAGATAGGCCTCTTCATCGTAGCAAGAGGATTCTCGGTCTTGTGACAACCGCATTTTTCGAGATATTACCGACTTGATGATAATCGTTGGACTATCGAGAAAGCAGGCTTTCCATTGGCCATTATTCTGTGTCTGCTAACTTGTGCTAACTGTAACCAAAGCTACCACCGTCCATCATCCCAACCAATCCATTACCAATGTAAAACCTATCTTCCATATTTATCATGACTCCAACGTATCGTACTGGGCTTCTCCAGGGCTGTGAATAATAGTTTTCTTTCAGACCTGAGCGAGGATTTGCTGATATCTCAAGCAGCTATATTCCTGAATGGCGGATTCGACTGCGTAGCTATCACCTACACTACGTACGAGTTGGCCTATAGCCCTGATATTCAAGTAAGAAATTGCCCTTAAAGAGTGGCAGAGGCTCAATAATTGTGCTCACATAAAGCCTTACTCTATTTTTTTTCTGATCCATCGCCGCATCTTCCTCATACTGTTTTCATGGTGATATCCAAAGATAATACAAATTATACGAAGACTTTTGTGCTGTGCCGTCAATGAGTTCTGTTATCCACAGGAAAGACTATATGCCGAACTATCGGAAACGAGAGATCGTCTAGGTGTAACAGAACTAGATCCTTCTGCACTGTGTGATCTGCCGTACCTTAATGCTGTCATCAAAGGTAATGAACCATTACAATACAACACAACAACGATGTAATAAATTGTCACGCCTTTGCCCTTCGGGGGTGGCATGGGCATAATAGTGCCCATTTTGTGATTTCGTCTCCAAAATAAACATAAACAAACATTTACAGGTACCCTTTGTCGTGGCAACCAGAAACAGCGACATCACAAACATTGAAGACCTGGGGGTTTTAATTTGTTTTCTTCCCCAGCCGGGAATTGGACCCGGGACCTCTCACATGGTAGGCAGAGCCACAAACACTGCGCTCACATATTCTCTTCCACAGAAACTCTCCGCAAGTACCCAGCCATGGGTTGGCTCGACCGCATTGCCAGCCAGAGATACAAAGTGGACGAGAACCTTACTATAGAAAAGGGCACTCCAGTGTACGTGTGTGCAGCCGGCATGCATTACGACCCGGAATACTACCCCGACCCTGAGAAGTATGACCCTGAGAGGTTTCTTCCGGAGAATGAGAGCAAGATTGTTCCGTTCACGTATCTGCCGTTTGGAGATGGGCCGAGGAACTGTATTGGTAAGAAAATTATTTATAGTTAAAATAAAACTATATCACAAGCGGCTTGACTAGGTACTATAGGTCCATAAAAGGTTTGAAACACAGTTTTCAAAACGCAGGTCTACTCCTACAAGAGAAAAAAAGATGATTTGTCTATCTAAAGTTTGACCTGTCTGGCCACAAGAGAGAGGCAATTAAAAATTATTTTTTACAAATTACTTACTGATGTTAAAGGAAGAACGATCCGGAGAAAACTGACCTCCTTAATATGACTCCCAGGCCAGGCTTTGGTTTTTTCTGCTCCCTACCTTTTCGTCCTTTATAGGTACTGAACTAGCTCTTGGACGTTTTATCACTTGCAACGTCACTGCCCTTAGTTGCCACGAATCCACGATACTGGTCATCATCATGGGGCCAGAAGCAAAGTACTTGCCAGTATATTTATATACTTTTCTGTTCCCCAGGGCTCCGCTTCGCGCAGCAAGTTCTCCGCACGGCTATCTCGGCGTTAGTCCTCAACTTTGAATTCCGGCCGCACGTCAGCACACCGACTCCCGCGCAGTTTACCATCGACAAACACGCCATGTTCCTGACACCTGCGCAACCGCTGTCGGTCCTGTTTGTGCCGAGAGATAATGAGTCGAAATAAACTTAGTAATTAAACCAACTTGTTTTATTAAAATTAACAGTTTATTTAAAGTCGACGTCAAAGATATCTCTACAATTGAGTGTTCCATAAATATCTTTACATTTAATAAGTTTACACACATTATGACAAATACATGTTACAATGCCCTTCTAACCCTGAGTTCGTTATATCCTACCATGCCAAGTACAAAGTGATTTATTCACGAGTGGGATGGCGTGCTTGGTGAGGGAATGTGCTCGCTTCGTCCCCACAGTGTGATATATTCACGAGTAGGATGGCGTGCTTGGTGAGGGAATGTGCTCGCTGCGTCCCCACAGTGTGATATATTCACGAGTGGGATGGCGTGCTTGGTGAGGGAATGTGCTCGCTGCGTCCCTACAGTGTGATATATTCACGAGTAGGATGGCGTGCTTGGTGAGGGAATGTGCTCGCTGCGTCCCCACAGTGTGATATATTCACGAGTGGGATGGCGTGCTTGGTGAGGGAATGTGCTCGCTGCGTCCCCACAGTGTGATATATTCACGAGTGGGATGGCGTGCTTGGTGAGGGAATGTGCTCGCTGCGTCCCCACAGTGTGATATATTCACGAGTGGGATGGCGTGATTGGTGAGGGAATGTGCTCGCTGCGTCCCCACAGTGTAATATATTCACGAGTGGGATGGTGTGCTTGGTGAGGGAATGTGCTCGCTGTGTCCCCACAGTGTGATATATTCACGAGTGGGATGGCGTGCTTGGTGAGGGAATGTGCTCGCTGCGTCCCTACAGTGTGATATATTCACGAGTGGGATGGCGTGCTTGGTGAGGGAATGTGCTCGCTGCGTCCCCACAGTGTGATATATTCACGAGTGGGATGGCGTGCTTGGTGAGGGAATGTGCTCGCTGCGTCCCCACAGTGTGATATATTCACGAGTGGGATGGCGTGCTTGGTGAGGGAATGTGCTCGCTGCGTCCCCACAGTGTGATATATTCACGAGTGGGATGGCGTGATTGGTGAGGGAATGTGCTCGCTGCGTCCCCACAGTGTAATATATTCACGAGCGGGATGGTGTGCTTGGTGAGGGAATGTGCTCGCTGTGTCCCCACAGTGTGATATATTCACGAGTAGGATGGCGTGCTTGGTGAGGGAATGTGCTCGCTGCGTCCCCACAGTGTGATATATTCACGAGTGGGATGGCGTACTTGGTGAGGGAATGTGCTCGCTGCGTCCCCACAGTGTGATATATTCACGAGTGGGATGGCGTGCTTGGTGAGGGAATGTGCTCGCTGCGTCCCCACAGTGTGATATATTCACGAGTGGGATGGCGTGCTTGGTGAGGGAATGTAAGAGAATGACAGAACGACGAATGCAAGAGCTAGATAAGTAAAATATTTTAAGTACCGCCTTTGTAACGTAATGGTTTAGCTGTAAGGTTACGTTTGAAAATAAATGAATTGAATTGAAATGAAAAAATATATAAATGTCTCACAAATTTATTCTGAATACGACGATCATCATCATCATAAGACGATATTTCAATTCAGGTGGTGTCCAGATCATTGCATTCGATTCCAGTTGTGACCTAACGAGAGTACTATAAAGCGCTTTAATCGCGGAAATACCATTGAAGGTACAACCTGTACGCAAGACAAAACCTAGGCCTAGGTTTCTAATGCTTTTTTTACATATTCCCTCTATGTGCGTCTTAAATATCAGGTCCGAAGTCAACCTGACTCCCAAGTCCTTAACCTCATTAACTCGCTGTATGTATTTGTTTGTCGACCACTGTGTAGTTATCAACTTTAAGTTCCAGCCGCTAGCGTCGACACGATATCAATCCCATCATCTTATCATTTTCAGTCCACGATTGAAATTAAATGCAATGCAACTAAAAAAAATCCAACTTTGGTTCAAAACAATATAATTGAAATAGCTATACCTCCAAATACCAAAACAAACGCTGACCTACACAAAAACTTTACAGCCACTTGAATCGCAAAAGTCACCCGCACCCTACCACACACCAAACAAACAACACAAACATTAGATTAACGAAAAGACACCTCTCCCTCGGTTCTCTAAATTCAACACAACAACTCAACAAAAACAACAAAAGCTCAAGCACAACAGTTTGTTAGGGAGCCCCAATATTTGACTTTGCTGTCTGAGAGCTTAGGACGACTCCTAACTTCGACTGGAGATGTTGCATTTGACTTACAATTTATGGATTAAACGAATAAATAACGTCTTCGTTTTAGCCGATGCCACTCATGCTGAGGCGAGGTGCCTAATCGGTTTTTGGGAATACTTTCGAGCTCTACAATTTAGACAAAGTAAAGGCAATGGATATCATTCAAAAGGTGACATTGAGTCATCACGGACAACTTTTTACATTGAACATAATAAGGGCAAGTGAAAAGGTAACCAACATGGTGGAGATGGCTCGATGTTACAAATTGGGAATTGGGATGGTTGGGAATTATTTTTGTCACGATCTAAAAACAAGGCCAATTAGACAAGATAAGATATCACATTTTGAAGAACTTAACAAAGCGAGCAAGAGCTAGTACCTACCTACGAGTACTATATTATAGGAAGGTTCTATTTAAGTAAGTTATTTAATTAGATGCCCAACACAGCCTTGTTCAAAAACTGCCTTTCAAATGATATCCTCGAACTAAAGTTAATGTTGACGACCTCTGTGGCGCAGCGGTTGTGGGTCTTGTACCATGCGAGAGGTTCCGTGTTCGATTCCCGGCTGGGGATAAACAAAAAATAATCCCCAGGCCTTGGATATAAACATATTTGTGATGTCGCTATTCCTGGATTCCACGACACCGTACCGGGTATCTTAGTGTGGGGCCAGAAGGAATGTATGTGCATGTATGTTAATGTTTATTTTTATGTTCTAGAGGAAAAGATACATCATACGTTATACAGGTCCAAATCATTATCTTACTATTGACTCTCGACATTTCGAGTAAAAAGTCCAACATCTTCAACATCTTAACATCACCGATGCCGGAAACAGCACCCTGTAGTAAATTAATTTCGATTGTTCGGGGGCTAAAACATAATTCGGATCGCAGCTCGCAGCCGGGTGGTAATCCGATAACTGCGAAGATCCGGCGCCGATAAATTACCAACGTTCCAATTAAACCAGTTCCAGAACCAAGGGCCGGATAAACGGGCGTTTTGTAGGCGCGTTTTTTAATTTTTTTATTTTATGGCGGTAGGTGTATTTTGCCAGTGTCGAGTGTTGTTCGACCTATAGCACGATTTTGCGGGTTTAGTGGCACGATTCTCGCGTATTCGATATACGATATCTACACCTACATCGAATGTTTTTTATGGGAATCTGTCAATAAAGGTCTCGATATCCGTATATCGAGGCGCGAGAATCACGCCACAGGCCATGGACGATAAAAACATCAAGTTTTGGATGTTTTTGAGTTTTAACGGCGTTGTGTATGGATTCCGGAATTCTTAAATCCTTTCATTCAATTAATTGTGGTGGTAATACGTATATGGCAAGGCAACGGCAATATCTTGCGTTCAAGCTATGCGAAAAATGCGAAGTGGAAAGGACGGCGAACAGAAGATGATCTTCAGCATTTTAATGGTCGTTGAATGAAAATGCCCGTGTGTCTCGCCAGCGCTGTTGAAAATTTTCATATCCCAAGCCCCGCGGTGGGACTCGGAAAATAAATTTACCGTTCTTGCGCTGCCGACGCTACGTACCCGTTGAACCACCGATACGTGTTTTGTAATGATTTATTGTTTAATTTGCATTCTGATTTTTTGCCGGACCGTACGCCGCGCCTTCCGATTTGTACATTTTGATGTTGGTGCTTTGGTTATACTCAAATATTTCCAAGGGTCCATTTCAACTTTCAGAATGAGTTTACTCGCGCTCTCGTTTGTTGATTTAGGGCCGGTCCGAAATGTGCGTTGTAACCGCGTCACAGTCACGGGGTTTACGAGGTGAAGTATCATAAAAACACCGAACACAAAATTAGGGTTCCGTTATTTTGTTTCTGCCCTTTTTGTTGGGATACTTATTTCATTTAATCATTTGTTTTGTTATTCGTAGACATCACAGTAGTATAGCTGTTATTTTGTTAGACCTTCAGTGTTGTTACCAGTCACACATTACTACCCATTACAATTTCAGGCAGGCAACATGTGATGGAAATACAAAGATCGAAACAATTCTGTAGCGTAATATCATAGGTATGCCTAAGCTATAAGCACGAAATTACACAACGTGGTATGTTAACATCATACAATTCGCTCATCAACTCTCATCCCATCACATTATTAATCTAAATAGGCATTTCTGAAATGCACCCAGCGCACACATTTCCCTCTACCCAGTTGCGAACTATTACACTTCTATATTACGCATAATGTTGCGATACAGCGGCGATATCGGGCGTTCTGGCAAACGGCCGGCTGGCGACAAGCCAGGACACAGACCGGAATTCAATAGAAAATTATTAGGCGCTATTATTTAGAGGAGCAGATAATAGTTTGTTTGTTGGGGTCGATATTTTGAGGCAACATGTATGCCAGGTTTGCACTAACTGGTATACGAGGAACAATTCACTAGAGTGGAGTAGAGTGGAGTCAACTTGATGAAAATACGAAAATAAACTTTCTTAGTAGGTACCTACATTCAATGAATTTGAAATACGAAAGTGTGAAGAAATGACTGAACTTTATCTTGAATCGCCTCAAAGAATTCAAACTTGTCTGCATCCATTTTCTCTGGATGAATGATTTAAACGAGAGTTGTATTCTAACTGATGCAATCAGCATGGCAACAGCTGACTGGTAAAGACAAATAATACGCTTACCTATTTACAGTATTCCTCAGAAAATAAGTTCGATGAACTTGAAATTAGATAATTTTGATTGAAACCAAGTACTTTCATCAAACGAAAAGGAACCAAACAGTAGGTACAACAAAAGCACCCTTTTAAAATTAAACGTTTAGTTTCACAACGTACAGAAGGTTCACTCCCGAACAAGTCAAGTTTAGGTGCAAAAAAAAATACGCGTGTAGCACCGTACACGTGTTAGAAGTAAAACTTCTGTAGCTAGATCATTAAGTGGTACCTATACTATACACCTATACCTACCTATACTAAAAGAGATTTAAATTTCCAATTTTGAGATCCAATCTCTGCTTCAAGTTACTTTTAAGTTTCATACGTCCGATTATTTGAAATTATTTTATACTTGTACTTACTTTTAATACGTCATGTCATTTATTTCCCACCATTCCTTATCTACAATTTGTCGCGCTCGTGGTGATATACTTAACTCATTCAATAGTGTCACTACTATTTTCATCTCGCTCAGATTATATACCATCTGACGTCACGTCTTTAAGCCGTCTCGCTCAAATGTATGCTTTGCTTGTTTTAGAAATCCATATCGACCCGTGTGACATTGATGAAACTCTTTTCTTACAAACTGTATGGATCGCATCGCACAGCTGTCAAACATAAGTTCCGGTTCCAACAAAGAGGTTGAACGAAGTAGTTTGAGTCATGCTAGTTGATTTTGTTTGTCCCAGCCAGCGGCGGCGGCGGCGGCGGCGCCATCTTGGCCATACCGGAAATCAAGAACTCGTGGAAGAATGCTTAAAATAATATTTATTTGTTAACGTTTCATCAGGTTTTTCTCTCACTAATTAACATTCTTTATTGTACGAATGTATTATTATCTTATCTGATTAGTTAAAAACCGTATTGAAAATAGTTGCGGTTTTAAAAGTCTTCAGCCGACCCTGACGTCACCGATTCCAATTTCCGTTACATTTCTTAGCCACTCGTGATAGCACCCGGCTAGTAGCAATTGAAAAGCAAATATATGAATAACCCACAGTTGAGAGGTTAAATAAATTTTACCCCCGTGCCCTAAGAAGTTTTACTTCAAAAAATATATGTCTATGCTGACATGCGAAATTGAAACTTATCGTATGACACGAGCGTTCATATTCCATTAGACACCGCTGACACGATGCCGATCACGCAGGGTTGCGAATCGCACTCAGTTGTTTTCGGCGTCATTGTTTTCACGCGGCTGCTAGCCCGCGCACCGCGGGCCGAGCGACAACTAACAAAGACGGACTGGCGCGTATAGCCGGCCGTAGATACCTACTCAGCGAAGTGAAACCCAAATCAAAATCATCAAATTTCCTCCAAGGACTTATTTTCTGAGGAATCCTGTACCACTTTTGTAATAACCGTCTTTGACTCAATTCAGATCCAATTCTCTACTTTGTACGCGATAAAGTAACTTTAAATGGCAGATAGCATGCAAATGCACTCGCGGTTCCCTACAATTACCATTTCCGATCCAATTTCTTTATCTGCGCTAATACAGGTTTAGTTTACAGTTTACAGTCAATCTTACTACAATAAAACCCAGTTTCACAATTTTATACAATACTAGTAATAGATGTAGAGTTCCGAGTACTTATATTTATTTATTTATTTACTTACGAGCCACCTACCGTGGATCGAAACGCAGCCACGACGACGACGACGACGCGGGGCGGCGGCGACGACGCGTAGTAACAAAACGCGTGCGTGGTGTTTGCGCGAGGCGTCGTGAGAGGGCGTATCAGTTCAATTCAGTTCAAAACTCAAAACAAAAGAACGATAGTTGGGAAAAATCTGCAAGCGTGTGATCCACGAATATTCTAATTAGACTTTATTTACACTGTTTTGTGGCTCCGTGAGCGAAAATAAGTGACAATCTATTGTATCGTGCGTGCCCCTTTACAGCCAAACCTACTAAAACAAGAATATTGAAGAACCGGCCGGTCTTCGCCGCCGCGTTCTACCCCAATCGAGGAGGCATTTGACTACCGACTAATTTCCCGGCGTTTGAAATTTGGCATGTGAGTAAGTTAGGTAATAGATATTATAGATGTAAAATAATCCAGGTATTTTTTTTTCGAGAAATCATGTTTTTTCACCTAAATAGGGAAATCGTGTATAACTCTCTGTGAATATGGCCTCGGCCTGAAATACTTTCTGTATACTTACGTTTGTATCATTTAACATAGGTATATAAAAAAATCCAGCTTTTTTTCCATTTTGAATATACCTAAAATTACCTTTTTAATATTTTTCACTCTAGCTTCTACAGATAATGAGCTCTTTAATTTATTTACTTTTAATATGTTTTTATATCCTAAAATACATAATTTCATTTTGTAATCCAGGCGATTTTCCTTTTTAAACATCGTGAATTTGTTTTTTCTGAAATACTGAGTGTGAACTAAAGCTCTTCCGAATTTTATTCCTTTTTTAGTTATGATTCGCTGTATTACAATAGATTTTCCAATAATCCAGGGGAAAATCGGCTTTATACCAAAGAATTTCCAATCCAATCAAGGCCAGCTATAAGGCCCCGTTCAGACAACGATGGGAGCCACGCGGTTTGAGAATCGTGCTGGCACCACGCGGGTCTATTTTCTTAGGAATGTATGTAATCGTACAAACACAACCGCGCGGTTAGTTCACCCATTGTTTTTTGGCAGTTGTCTGGCGGGAGCCACGCAGTTGTGTCTGAACGATACATTCCTAAGGAAATAGACCCGCACGGTGCCCGCACAATTTTCAAACCGCGCGGCTCCCGCCGCCGCTAGTCTGAACAAGTGCTAAAGTCCATTCACACAAACAACACACTGAAGTACAGTACGGGGCGTTTGATTTAAGATGTCGGGTCTCATCTCACTCTCTCTCTCTCTCCCTCGCAAATTCAAACGCCGAGTATCAATACTCGTCGCACTTCGGTAGCTCTAGCAGGAATATTTGACAGCGCGAAAAAGTGTTCGAGCTTACATGAAATGAACCTAATGGCATTGTACATAAGAGTCACTGACATTTAAATTAGAAAACTTCCTCGACGCGTAAGTTTTCCTGCTTCCTACACGGGTCTCATCCCCGAGACGTGCCAAATCAAACGCCGGGTACTGCACGTCACACGTCGATGCACACCCACACACACACACACACACACAGGGCCGTATTCCTAATACTCTTGCTCAACGGGTTCTACACTCCGTAGACAGTTATTTTACCTTCAGGTACACCTTTGCCTCTCTTTCTACCTGTACGGAATCCTGACAGCTAGAAAGAGAGGCACAGATATATGTGGAGGTAAAATAACTGTGAACGGAGTGTACCTGAAAAGCGGATGTAATTTTGTATAACATGCCATTATACTGCTTATTACCAAGAGCTTATAGCCTAGAATTGTAGAAACATATTATACTAACATAATATATTATTTTAGAATGAATTAACACAGTCAGTGCAGCCTTAGATGAATGCAATAAATTAAGCGCAATAAAGTAATACGCCTTTTTCCATACATACTTATAATACAATAACACAATATACGTATGTATAGAAAAAGGCGTACTGCTTTGCATAATTTTACCCGGATTCCGTCAAAAACTTGTATGCAACTGTTTATAGTTATAAACCAATTATGTATGCTGTTTATAGTATTATCAATATCATTATTACATAATAACTAAGAACTCCGTGGTGTAGTGTGAAAGTTTCATGCTTGCCCCTCACGCAGAAGATGCAGGTTCGAATCCCGGTGCTGACCATAATGAGATAAGTCATTTATCTTAAGTAAGTTATACGGACTTTCTAATGGTGATGGAAAACATCGTGAGAAAACCTTCATTGCTTCATAGCTGCGGTGATAGGCTAGCCCCCTGTTAGGAAAAATGGAGTATTGAATCACTGGCTGAAAGTGGGTACAGTTGTGCCTGTGCCACTCCGTATGGGAAAAAGTGTGACGCTTTGTTTAATATACCTATATAATTTTACGTTTTGTTTAGACCATGCAAGTCATTTGTTGCGTCAATTTAATTGTATGCAAAACATAACATAGCGTCACGCCATTTCCCATACGGGATGGCAGAGGCACAACTGTGCCCACTTTCAGCCAATGATTCATTATTCCACTCTAGTTGTATGCAACAAGCAAGAAAATGGCAGCGTGTAATTAATTTCTTTATAATATACTTAGCAATAATCGCCAAATCGTGATTGATCATGCCCTAACTTAAACAATAAATTTACCCTCTCGCTCGCACATCTATTGTTCATATTGTTAGTTTGGCCCGCCCGCCCCGCGTAACCAAAACCAACATAGTTAGGTATTTAGTTAACCTAGGCATCGTGATGTGATGACGCAACGCGGGTGAGGCAGCGGCTGTGGCGGCGGCGTTGTGGCGGCGCGGGGAGACAAGGGGACGGGGAGAGGGTGGCACAGCGTAAAGATGAGAATAATGGTTGTTTTTTTTATTGGTTAATGGTTAGTTGATAAATAAAAATATCGATAATTATTTTGGTTGAAAATATTAGTTAACATCTTAAACCAAAAAAAGTTGATATGTATAAGATATCGTCCGGCGGCAACATGATGAATGGTTGAATATTCTGTAAAATTATTAATTATAATCTGAATAATAATATTTCGTAAAACAACTTCACAATCACTTGTCAACTTGCCAATCAAATTCGAAAACAACAAAAACGTGCGTGGCGCGACTTTCTTAGGCAATTATCAAAACCCAATAAAACGAATAAAACAAACAATCAACCATTCGCCTGCCTGACCAATCAATAAAAATATCACTTTCGTAAGGAAAATCGCCCCAACAGTAAATGTGTTTTATCTTAAGAGAAATAGAGCATACATTGAACTATCATTTATTCACCGTTCGATCGAATATTATTATCAAATGGTTATTTGATACCAAATATCCCCAACAGTAAAAAATTAGTGTTATCGTAAGAGAGATAGCGCCTACAATTGAATGCACGCGTAACGAACGAAATCGAACACCTGTGCCTGTGACGTTGCCGCTCCGACGAAAGAAGCAGCGCGCGCGGCACGCGCGGGAAGTCGGGAATGCGCGACGTTGCCATTTGCCACTGCCAACTTGATAATTATCGATATCGAGCGGAACGAGTTGATATAAGAAATATTAGTTGATATTTTTATTTGATTGTGTTAAGTTTGTTTATTGAATGTCATAGTTAAATCGAATTATTTGTTAATTTTAATGATTCATGGTTATATTAATCATCTCTAGCACAGCGCCTCGGGGCCGTAGGTATTTCAGTATCCAACCAATGCTGACTATCTATGCTCCTAATTAGTGCTGATTGATTATGATTAGGTAGCTAATCTGATCCGAAAATATACTATCACCGACTTAAAACAACTCCTGGTATAGAAAAAAAAAGCTCACTATAGAGTAATTATTTGATTAATAAACGGTCAAGTGCGAGTAGGACTAGCGCACCAAGGTTTCCGATTACACTTGGAGATTGTTACTTCGTAACTGGCCCCCGATTCTCGCGCTTTCAAGATTATCTCCCCAGTCGAGATATCGGTTTTGATACTGCCTAAATCCGTCGAAAACGATCTCGATTTAGATTTATTTCGATCGAAAACGGGTCGAGATATCTCAGTTGGTCGAAAGGCTAGTCGTAAGAATAGCTTTTTCTTGTTTTTGATAGAGATTTCGGTATCTCAAAATCGATATTTCAACCATGGAGATGATCTCGCTAGCGCCAGAATTGCCCCCTGATGTGCTTAGGTTTCTACGTGAAAAAATAATAAAAATACCTTTCTATGATGTCATCCATGTAAACCAAAAACCATACATACGGGATGTTACAATAAAGGGGTGTACAAGCCGAAATAGGGTTGTTAAGAACATCTTTCTGAACAACTTTCCCTATGGAACCGATTTTTACTCCACCACGCAGATCAGCTGAGCGCTAGGCCCGAAATGGACTACTGAGTTAATGAAAATAAAGTTGCTCTCAAACTTAAACTCCCAATTTCTCAAACCCTGTATCATGCATATATAGTAGAACTTCTGTGTTAAAGACTTCTCAAAATAAAAGGCCCGTTTTGACAGTTCACGCCCATGAATTATGCAAATAAATAAATTATTATTAAAATTATTATTATTATTATTATTATGAAGTTTTAACCCCTAACGCGTAGGTAATAGAAGCGGTTTTCCTAGGTGTCACTTGTACGCTTTGCCTGAACGCAATAGTTGGCTTTTATTACCTATGCATTAGGGGTTACAATAGGGGGTAAAATATGTTCTCATAAGCCCCGCGGATTGGTAATGCGTAAAACTCCAAAGATCTGACAGTGTCATGAACAGTATGTCTATAGAAATAAGAGCTACGTTTTATCAAAATCCATCAAATGTATGGAACTGTCGGGGTCATTGTTATTTTGCGGGACTGATACTCTGAAAGCAAACATTTTGCTTTTTCGTGTACACTAAAATAAAACATATTCCCATTGATTGAAAACTCAGTTCAAAGAAGGCTTTTTGAGATAATTCAGTTTGAATACGGATAATACTGATTTGTACGGAGAAGTGAAAAACAAAGTTGCTACGATCAAATCGGTTTCATAATTAAGATTTCTCAGAATGATGTCCCTAACAAAGTAGTTACTTATTTAGCGTTGATTCATTTACACGTTCTATAAATAATTCATTAATTTATTTACACTGAATTATTTTAGAAAGCCTACCTTTTGCGACATTTAATCAAAATTTATTTCTTTTTTGTTATTAAATTCCCGATCGATGGACATCATTTTTGTAGGTGTACGCGAGAAATGAGACATTTCATGGAATTTCAACTTAAGTTATAGTTATAAATATGATTTCACGTAGAGCTCGTCTAAGCTGGAATGACGCGCCCCACTCCTTGGTTTTGTATTTACTTGTCATACAAAACCAAGGAGCGGGGCGCGTCATTTTAGCTTAGACGAGCTCTAAAAAGAACGCTAGAGGCGGTGGAGCGGCGCACGGCAATAGCGTCCTTATGTGCACACTGGTGTAGTGGTGGTCATAACGGCTAATTTTTGATAACAGGCTACATGGAATATGCTATTTTTTTGTAGCCTGCTTATTTACACGCTACGTTATCGACGCTACGTCCAGCGCGGTCGCGAGTTACCGGTCGACTGATCACGCTGCGCTGTGCTTTTTATAACGTAATGCTACAAAAAGTCCGCTGGCGCTAGCAGCGCAGTGCGCTGTGCTTTTTTTAACGTAATGCTACAAAAAGTCCGCTGGCGCTAGCAGCGCAGCGCGTACAGCGTCGGTCCGTTTCGTTATGATAACGTAGCTCTATCTGATTCGATTAATAGCACACGCTTTTCGTTACAAGTGAATAACGTGCTGCTTTAAACGGCTTTACGTTATATTAACCACCACTACACTGGTGTGATTCTCGTTAAAGAGATGTGGTTTTATGCAAGGCGATAGCGTCCTTACGTGCATGGTCACACTGTCGTAAATTGCATACCACCGCTTAGCACTTCCAGCGTTCTTGCGTGAAGTATATTCCAGAGGAACGAATAATAGCGAACAATAGACGTGCGAGTGAGAGGGGATGACTGAAATAATAATGTTGTTATATCTCTATCTAGTACATCATTCATGTTAGTTACCTACTGCAGCTAGTTTATCTGTAGAATTTGCTAAAATGATTGTTTGCACATGCACGTGATGTATACCTACGTCTAACATATGGAAATGAAACAAAATAAAAATAATGTGATTATGGTTTTAAATAATTGTTTTATTTAGAAATAGTTAGTGAGTTGAGATTAGTGTAGGCATTGGTAGTGTCAGTGGGAATTCCATAGCCCTCATTCTGCCACATTTATCTGTTTGTTCATGTATTTATTTGGGAACTGAGTTTATCCGATAGAGAGGTAAAATTTACGAGTACTAAGTAAGCATAGATTTTTGTACGTATTTGCAGTATCCTATAGAAAGAGTTTGATGACGTTCATGAGAAATAATAAGACCAGGGCCGGGAGTTGCATACGGAATTGCGTGCGGGGCGCAAAAATACCTGTTTTTACTTGTAAACGGTGTGTGCCGAGAGACGCGCCGCCACGCCGCGCGCGCCTTAAACAAAGCAATTTTGCGCTCTCGCTATAGACACTGCCAAGCCATACCCGTACGCGACTCGCCACTAAAGTCAAGCGAGGTCATTTCCAACTATAACTCGTTGAACATAATAGTCACTTAAAATTGGATTCGAATACTTTTTCGATACGTAGTTATTTGTGGCTTCACATATGCAATTCAGGCTTTCACCGCCTATGCTCCACTCTAACGTGGGCAAAGTCCACCTAATAAATAGTTTAATTAACGGTTCGGAGTACTATAGTTAAAGCTTACACGTATGAGAATATTTCTCAAGGTAGCCGGCGAATAAGCAAAATAGGATAAATACATGGTAAGTAATTATTAATTTAAATTCGCGCTCGGGACCCGCTTTGCAGCAGGGTTCTGCTTAAAATGAAAATGAAAATGAAATGAAAATGAAAATAGTTTATTGCCATAAGGAAATACAATTCACAGGTATGCTGACCCTCACACTAGGCATAGCAGATAGGTAGATGGTTTGTCTGTATGATAGAGACGAATGGATCAGACGAAAACTCATGTGATGATAATTTTATTTGACTAATTAGTTTTCTAATGGTAAGAAAAATAATGGTCGCAAAGGTAGTGGGTAAAAAATGTTTAATTAATGACCTTTGATTGGTAATATCAGAATGCTGAAAAAAAACCCAAAACATCGGTAATACCTAGGTACCTAACCAATTAAGTGTTCAGACTCTCTTGACCGTTTTTTTAAATCGATATGTAGTGTGTATTAATATAAATTAAGAAAAGTATACTTTATTTAATTTAATTATTTGTAGTCGTAAGTTAGGTTAAGTTTTACATATTGTATTGAAATTATATCTTATCATTTAACCGCACTTGCAGAAGCATACCGCTCGAACGACCGAACAATGGCGAACTATTGTTATGTAAGATGTGTAGGCGAACCAGTTAATAAATGAAAACCGTTAATAAAAGTACTTATTGACTTTTGCATATTGTATAAATACGTGGCAGCGCGACGTGCAAGGCGGCAGCGGCGACGACGGGCCGGGCGCTTTGGCAAACCAGTTCTAGTAGGTATCTGTCTCAGTCATGTGTGCGTGTGGCAGGGGCGGGGCGTGACATGTGCTTACGCGGAACGGATTGGCTATGAGTGTGTTTCAGCATTAATCTTCGAATATATCCCAAAAAGTAAATAAAAGTTGGAAAAGTGACTGGATTATTGGAAAATCTATTGTAATACAGCGAGTCATAACTAAAAAAGGAATAAAATTTGAAAGAGCTTTAGTTCACACTCAGTATTTCAGGAAAAACTTATTCACGATGTTTAAAAAGGAAAATCGCCTGGATTACAAAACGAAATTATGTATTTTAGGATATCAAAACATATTAAAAGTAAATAAATTAAAGAGCTCATTATCTGTAGAAGCTAGAGTGAAAAATATTAAAAAGGTAATTTTAGGTATATTCAAAATGGAAAAAAAGCTGGATTTTTTTATATACCTATGTTAAATGATACAAATGTAAGTATACAGAAATTATTTTAGGCCGAGGCCATATTCACAGAGAGTTATACAGGATTTCCCTATTTAGGTGAAAATACCTAACTTCTCGTAAAAAAAATACCTGGATTATTTTACATCTATAAATATTTATTACCTACCTTCATCACATACCAAATTTCAAACGCCGGGAAATTATTCGAATTTCTCCATACAACGAAACCCAGACAGAGTGGACTATTCCGTGACATCGACCATCGGCGCCATAATCGATTACACCGTCTACAATACAATGCCATTCCGAATCAGTTTTTGACGTGACAACGATATCTCAAAATGGTTGCTATGACGTCATGAATGACATCATCAACTCCGCCATGTTGGGATATCAGTGACCATCGTCGAGAACGTGAGCACTGATAGATCGTGACAGCTGTCACTCGACAGCTGACAATCAAACTAAGAACAGCAACCAGCAGACACTCCTGAAGCTCCATAATTGTTGATTTCCTCACTTAATCACTCAATACAAAGAAAATTTAACTACCTACTACGACTGTCTACGACTCAAAATTCAAATAACCGGCCAAGTGCGAGTCGGACTCGCGCATGAAGGGTTCCGTACCGTATCTATAAAAAACCGCAAAAAAAAAGTATGGGAGCCCCCCCTAAATATTAATTTAATTTTAATCCGGGCATAACATAGCGTCACGCCGTTTTCCGGGCGCCGGAAAAAGGCGTGACGCTATGTTATGTTAACCAACGCGTTTGATTGTTTCATAGTCTGCACATTTTATAAACATTCCATATTTTAAGCTTCGTTTAAAACAAACCTAATCCATTATCATGCCTCTAATAATAAACGTGTTTCAGAAGGGTACCACTAATGCCATTAAAAAATATTAAGAGCCATAATAATTTCGCAGCGTCCCTGAAATCCTTTGAGAGAGCCAATATTGAATATTCATGATATTTTAATATTTTAGGGGAACATCAGCCTTGGAAAAAAAATACCTGAAGATCTTGCAAATTTTGCTGCTTACGTCTTGGTCTGTTTTTATTTGCTTACTCGCCGGTTTTGGTATTTTACAGACATCTACCGGCTTCTCAGAAGGAGGAGATATATGTTAATTTAAGCATCGATACTATCGATAGTCTATTAGATACTGAAGAGCAATACTATCGATAGTATCGATACTATCGATAGCTCATTGGTTGGCAGCGATCGAAACTATCGATACTATCGATTATATTGTTGTTTACCGATAATATTACACTGACAGAGACGTCGATACTATCGATTGTCCTATCGATCGTGTAGATGATTTTAGCGTTCGACAATCGATTGAAAAACTATCGATTTTTCGGCAAAACTAGTAGTGGAGCGGCACTGAAAGAAGAAAAAGAATATTAATATTGCCCCTCCAAAGTAGGTATGTGCTAAAAAGACAGGTAATATTCGATGGTTTTATTTTGGAGACTCCATCGCTGCTATCTTTTACGTTTTTTATAAAAACTTCTTAGACTCTCAACAACTTTTTGAATAACCTTGCCTTGATATAACCTTTGTTACACTGAAATTAAATTGACCTACATTATCAAGTAACTGCCCAACTTTAGAAAACATTTTTTCCTGTTCAAGGAGTCAATAAATAGGTTACCTATTTCCCGCCGAAAAAGTACATTTCAGGTTCTTGGAGCAACTGACCCACCCGTGCCCGTGTGGTGAAGTTGCAAAAAATATTATTTACCTCATTTCTGTGTTCCGTATGTGACCTCGAGCGTAATTTAATCGATATTCATTTCACCGAACAACATTCATCGATAAGTCAGTTTACATTGGTGATTTGGTGCAGAGTTGCTGATGATGTTTTGCTTTCAATCTCTTTGTTTCGATGAAACGAGACATCGTCGGTTAGTTTTTTCAATAAAACGTTACATCCTACCATCACAACCATTACATAATACATAAAGTATAACCATTACATAATACATAATAACCATTACATAATACATCATAACCATTACATGTTATTCAATTCTCCTATGGCGTGACAGTGGTTGCCCATCAATGCAGTTATAGCTTGACCGCTGTAAAGTCGACTTACGCGTAGATCGGACGAGTCCTATGTCCACTAGATACATAAAGGAGCATAAGACTCAACGCCAAGGTTGACTTACGGTGGTCGAGCTATGTGGAGCTAAGGATATGAGTGATATTCAAAGATTGATCAATCCATTTATAATCAATTATTGAGTTCAGGCGAGCCAATTCTGGACGATAATTTTCACCTGCAAATGCCAAAGATTTGGGCCTTTGTGTGAATTTCAATCAGGCTCTTTGTTTTTCGCACAAAGTCCTTTGTTGAAAATCTTTCATCCAATTCCCTTTGTTAAATTCAAACAAAGTTCAGGAACCGATAGTTTGATAGCCTCGAAGTCAGGGGCCCGACTGTCAAAATAGGCACCACCAAACAAAATTGATGTGTCAAGTGTATTTAGAACATCACACAGACAGTGGTTAGCACTACCCAGGGCTTGTAGGGCTGTAGGGTGTGGGATCCAAGTTCTTCCTGAGCACGTGAGCAAGTGCTTCCCCGAACATCGTGTTTGTTCAAGATCTATAAAACAAAAACAACTAGCATCACGCCTTGGAAGACCCATAACTTTGAATTTAGTTTTTTTTTGTCCCGGTCTGTCGATATCGATGAGGTAGTTATTAAATAGGATTACAATTTTGCTTCACAGAGGGTGAAAACTGTACAGGGAATGCAGTTAGCAAGTTACATCCCCGTCATAATCCCCCAGGGCACCGATGGGCTTGTACCTAATCTGACAGGCAAAGGAACGAAAATCCTACGAGCAGTTTCCGCAATGGAAATTTTCTCACAGAAATGAAATTATTTTCTTTAAGGGTCCCCTTCGAGTTAAATAAACCCCGTTAGAAAGTTATGGTGCTTTTGATCCAATTGACGTCGGGGCAGAGTTGGGTATTGTTTGACCAGATGTGGGGTGGACGAATTGGTTCGTTACAAAGTTTTTAGCATAAATTATATAAGTTTTTTTTTATTTCATACTAGCGGGCAGACCAGAAAATCATATTTGATAGCTCCAAAATTAGTCTTATTTACAGCATAAGGCCGGGACTCCACCAAAGCGGAGATGTGCGGAGATGTGGAATATTTGTATGGCGCGATGGAAGCGGAGATGTGAGCTGTTTCCATCTCGCATACAAATATTCCACATCTCCGCTTTGGTGAGTCCCGGCCTAAGTCCTACTTCATGCTAACATTTTGTGACTTATAGAAGAAATGTGGGGGCACAGCAATGCCCTCGCCAAGACTAGCAAAGACTAATGGTATACTTATCGTATCGTCTTTACGGTTCCGTACCCGAAGGGTGCCAAACGGGACCCTATTACTGAGACTTCGCTGTCCGTCCGTCCGTCCGTCTGTCTGTCACCAGGCTGCATCTCATGAACCGTGGTAGCTAGACAGTTGAAATTTTCACAGATGATGTATTTCTGTTGCCGCTATAACAACAAATACTAAAAATCAAAAGAATTTTAATATTTAGGGGGGCTCCCATACAACAAACGTGATTTTTTTGCTCATTTTTGCTCGATATTGATAATGGTAGCAGGTAGACGCTTAAAATGTTCACAATATATTGATTATATTATTTACTTAAGAAATAAATAATTAAATTACAATAAAAAATGATTCTTTTTTTGCGGTTTTTTATAGATAATGGTACGGAACCCTTCGTGCGCCAGTCCGACTCGCACTTGGCCGATTATTTTTTCTCTGAACTAATTATCATAAATTACTATCAAATATTCTAATACCTGTTCTGCTTATATATTCATAACTCATCAAGTTTGTGCTCCCGGGAATCAGACTAGGGATTAATCAATTTCATTTAAAGATTAATGATCCAATTATTTGGCGTGATAGCTTTACATCGGTTTTCCATAAAATTTGCAGTCTACGGAACCGTGTAAAATATCTCTTCGTTTCGTCGAGTGGAACATTCTTGAAAGGAGATTACTTTCTTTAGGGTATTTTTTTTTCTTCTTAGCGTTACTTGTGAGATGGTTTCTGATGTTTTTGAGGTAATGTAATTATTTGGTCTTTATATTATTTATACTTCAAGAGTTATGGCGGGCGCCGGGCGTCTGCCGCTCACTTTTCCGAGCCGAACGAGCCAACGGAAATTAATAAAATTATATACATACAGGAATTCATTATAATCTTATCCTCTGAAGCGTAGCGCCATCATTTTTAATTGATGATTTCCTTTTCATGAAACCTCGCAAATCCTGCGCCTGAGTCAAATCGCCTGAGTTGCAGCTGTCGAATTTAGTCCTAATAGGTATGTGTTCACCTTTTACTGGATGTAATTAAATATAAAGTTAGGGTGGAGCGAATTTCCACTTTTTCACAAAATGGATAACTAAGGGGTCACAAAAGATGCGTATTAAAATAATAAGCACGAAAAAAATACATAAAAAAATATTTAAGACTTCCTTTTACCCCCGCCAAATATTTAAAGATTTCAAGTTTGTATGAAAAATAAATAAAAAAAATACTTTTTTTACCATTTTTTTACAACTTTTGAACGTGTTTTGTATTACAGATACATGAAAAAATATCAGTATTTTGATATTTCCAACGCCTATATTTTATTTTATTTTTTTTCCCTCAAAAACTGCAGTTGACACCATAATTGCGAATTTGGAGGGGAAAAAATTTAAATTAAATATTTTCGTTTGAAATATCAAAAATCCAATATTTTATCGGTAATCTGTATTGCAAATCACGTACAAAACTTGTAAAAAAAATGGTATTTCTTTCTTTTTTTTTTTCTTCATACAAACATGAAAACTTTAAATATTTGGCGGGGGTAAAAGGAAGTCTTAAATATTTTTTTATGTATTTTTTTCGTGCTTATTATTTTGATACGCATCTTTTGTGACCCCTTAGTTATCCATTTTGTGAAAAAGTGGAAATTCGCTCCACCCTAATAAAGATACAGTCCAGAAGGTTACACCTGAGAAAAATGTTTGTGTGAGTGCCTCCGTCTATATTTTATAAATAAGACTTCGCGCCGATCTTTCACTCGTCAGATCAGATAGCGCTTATCTGTCTGTTTATCTGAGGCATTTGACATTTCACAGTACATAAAGTGTCAAATGAAGTTATCTGACTATTTATCCGTCTTTTGAAAGACCGGGCCTTAGACGAAGTGTAAGACGTGTCTAATGTAATTTTGGTCAGGTATGTACTCTTGACAAGTAGCTAATAATGCGCTGTGTATATTTTAAAAGTGTATAATATTTTAAATGTGTATATTTTGAATTTGTAAATGTTTCTAAGTACCTATCTTAACTTTTATTTTTTGGTTGTAAATTACGCACAACATTTCCCACTCTGCTAAGCATACTTGGCACCCACGATACAGGCTCAGCCTAGTGTGGGGCCACACAGTCTAACTCCTGTATAAATTGTATTTGCACAAACGATTATTTATAATAAACCTAGCTTTAAGTCTGGCCTTCTAAATAAATATATTCTTATTCTTATTATGCTTATTCTAGCTCTAGCCTAGCCCGTTGGTCGGACCTATGCAGTACTATGCACGCACACCGTCGCAATTCTCAAGTCTTGCCTTCTTCCCTGTATAGCCATTTTCGAATAATATCATCATAGTTTACATGTCCACAACTTTTTCCATCTTTTGTTCAATTTTTAGGGTTCCGATCCCTTATAGGATCACTTTGTTGTCCGTCCGTCCATCTGTCCGTCTGTCCGTCTGTCCGTCTGTCCATCTGTCCATCTGTCGGTCTGTCTGTTCGTGTATCGCAACCTTTTAAACTAATAGCGTGAACGTATCAAGTTGAAATTTATATAAATTGTTAAAGTTTGTAGTCACATAAAGCTGTGAAAAAATCAAGCTTCTAGGTCAACGCAATCGAACGCTACGACCGTTTATGCTGTAAAATTGTTGGATTTTCAAGTAATCGCAATGGATCCAAAACCTCTAGGGTAATACTTGACGTAGGCCTACAATTATGTAGTACAAAGCAAGGTCTTATAGCACAGTAAAGGGAAAAATCGCAATCATGTACAAAAATATTCCATTGGGTTTACATGGATGACATCATACTTTAGTTTTTTATGAGGAAACCTATTTACACGTGTATCGCTCTCCAAGTGTGATCGGAACCCTCCCTGGTGCCCGAGTCCTACTCGCACTTGACCGTTTATTTCATAGGTTTCAACTTTTACTGATATTTAGTTTGAAAATCGCGGGCCGTGGACTTTGGAAAGGCGAGCTTAAACTTAAACATAAACATACAGGCACATACATTGTTCCTGGCCCCACACGAGGATACCCTGTGTCGTGGGAACCAGAAACAGCGACATCACAAACATGTTATCATCCAAGACGTGTTTTTTTTTTGTCTCCATCCGGGATTCAACCCCGGGACCTCTCGCATGGCAGGCAGATGCGCAACCGCTGCGCCACAGAGGTCGTCTAACTAGTACAAAAACATTCACCAAATATTAAACAATTTCTTTGAGCAACTTCAACAATTGAAAATTCAAAACACTAGCTATTGTTGGCGCGATCCCTTGTGATTTTCTGAGTAATATTATTGAAGCTTTACATTACAGTATTTAATTTTGTGTTTAGAATAATGATTATGACTCTGGGGCATTTTTCATCATAGTATCGTTTTACACGTCTAACGAATAGACATTACACAAAGGCATTTTGTTTTTGCTTATTTAACAAAATAAATGAATGATACTTTCTACGAGTATGCCATAATTAATCTATAATGATGATAAGTAAGCTCCCAACTCCCTTTCTGTGCACTGGAATGCAATAATCTAAGAGCGCTTTTATGCCTGATAAGAGGTCACGTATGTTTAATACCTACCTTTGAAGTGTTATTGTTTGCCAGGTGTTATTATGCGAAAAAAATATAAGTAAAAAGGCTCGTAAGTATTGAATTTAAACGTGCGACAAAAAAAAAAAACCTAACCTGACAGAAATAATAAATCTTCTACCGAAAATACTAAATTCGACGTGTCGGAATGTCAGTGTTTTAGTCGGAGGTTTTGTTTGGAACCAATATACTGAAACGTGTTCTTTCTTGGTATCTAAAAATACTTCTATCTAATGGCTCTTGTGTCAAAAAAGGGAGTATGAAAATTTAAAAATAAATACCTATGTGTATTTTGAATATAAAAATATTACAAACAAACACAGAATTTTCGCACTATTCGACCGCAGCGACTCATGGAACAGCCATGTTGCAGTGTGAAAACTGCTATGAAATTATTTTAATATTGTTATGTCCAAAATTTCAACCGCCGCAAATCGAGTTATTAGTTTAACCGATACACGAGGTATTGAAGTATTTACTTACAGACCGATACAAGGACGAACGAAAGGACGTACGGACGGACGACAGCAAAGGCTTAGCAATATGGTCCCGTTTGGCATCCTTCGGGTGCGGAACCCTAAAATCTAGTTGAATGAAAGAAGTCTTGTGACTGACACCATGGATGGACAAATCATGACGTAGCGTGTAGTGTACAGTCTTCCCAACGATCTTTTGGCGCAGGAGTGACGTTTACTGGGGCGGCACTTCTAACCAACTCATTGAACAAACCCGTCAAAAAGCTCTGGTTTCACCTGTAAGCGGAAAGATGTAACCAGAGTATAGAATAGACACCCCTTGCATGCATATACCTTTGAGATGGAGATAGATGTATTGTAGAATCACCATAGTTGATATAATGTCCGCAGATTTATATTGCGAATGTTTGGTGCGTGCGATACTTTTTCATCTAAAAAGCAAAACAAACAACATTTCGATTTGGTTTCTACGATACTTACTTACGTTTTTTTTTAATTTAGGAGGAGAGGTAATCAGAAGATGTGTTTCATGTGTGTTTGATTTGTTAGCACAGCCTCGTAAAAATGGGAAATCGAGTTAAATAAAAGGTTATGGTTTCATCTTTTCGCTCACTTCGGCTTTTGCAGATTAAAATGCTGCAATTTTAAACTTTAATTTAAGTTATGTTAGTAAAAGCAGCACCATTTTTGTTAGTCGGTCACGGACGTGAGGGAGCGGGGTCTTCTGATACAGGTATTATTACTTAATAGAAGGCCCCAGACGAAACTTATATGTATCATTTGGTCATTGAATAAACATATTTTATTTTATTTATTTTATTTTATTTAATTGACCATTTTTACAATCTTCTTCCAACAGCGTCAGAACACTTACACTAGTTTTATGAAAGGGCGTAATCACAAATAATTATTTTTTCGATGTGTTTTTCAAAATAAGAGTTGACATTTGATGTATTGTGCCAGACCAAAAAACGCATGTCGCGGGTAAGGGACAGGTGCTCCTTATTGTTTCTCGCTTAGAAATGTAATGATTCGTACATAGTTTGTCTCCCAAGACACAGGTTATCCTAATTTGGGAGACAGGAAAACCCTTCTGCTAATAAGGACTTGATTTTTGGAAATAAACGTATTTTTACTTTTACTTTACATACTTACATGTATGTCATCACAGCTCTTTCTTGTCGATATGTTCCGTCTATATTATATCCTCTGTCTACGTCAAAAGATCGTTGGAAAACTGTGCAAATGTCCTCTATGTCATGATTGTGCTTGTCAAATATACGGTGTCGGTCGGTAGGTGCGGCTGTGTCCGACTGTACTGGTAGGTGCGGCTATGTCCGACTGTACTGGTAGGTGCGGCTATGTCCGACTGTACGGTAGGTGCGGCTATGTCCGACTGTACTGGTAGGTGCGGCTATTTCCGACTGTACAGGTAGGTGCGGCTATGTCCGACTGTACGGTAGGTGCGGCTATGTCCGACTGTACGGTAGGTGCGGCTATGTCCGACTGTACTGGTAGGTGCGGCTATTTCCGACTGTACAGGTAGGTGCGGCTATGTCCGACTGTACGGTAGGTGCGGCTATGTCCGACTGTACGGTAGGTGCGGCTATGTCCGACTGTACTGGTAGGTGCGGCTATGTCCGACTGTACTGGTAGGTGCGGCTATGTCCGACTGTACTGGTAGGTGCGGCTATTTCCGACTGTACAGGTAGGTGCGGCTATGTCCGACTGTACGGTAGGTGCGGCTATGTCCGACTGTACGGTAGGTGCGGCTATGTCCGACTGTACTGGTAGGTGCGGCTATGTCCGACTGTACGGTAGGTGCGGCTATGTCCGACTGTACTGGTAGGTGCGGCTATGTCCGACTGTACGGTAGGTGCGGCTATGTCCGACTGTACTGGTAGGTGCGGCTATGTCTGACTGTACTGGTAGGTGCGGCTATGTTCGACTGTACTGGTAGGTGCGGCTATGTCCGACTGTACGGTAGGTGCGGCTATGTCCGACTGTACTGGTAGGTGCGGCTATGTCCGACTGTACGGTAGGTGCGGCTATGTCCGACTGTACTGGTAGGTGCGGCTATGTCCGACTGTACTGGTAGGTGCGGCTATGTTCGACTGTACTGGTAGGTGCGGCTATGTCCGACTGTACGGTAGGTGCGGCTATGTCCGACTGTACGGTAGGTGCGGCTATGTCCGACTGTACTGGTAGGTGCGGCTATGTTCGACTGTACTGGTAGGTGCGGCTATGTTCGACTGTACTGGTAGGTGCGGCTATGTTCGACTGTACTGGTAGGTGCGGCTATGTCCGACTGTACTGGTAGGTGCGGCTATGTTCGACTGTACTGGTAGGTGCGGCTATGTTCGACTGTACTGGTAGGTGCGGCTATGTTCGACTGTACTGGTAGGTGCGGCTATGTTCGACTGTACTGGTAGGTGCGGCTATGTTCGACTGTACTGGTAGGTGCGGCTATGTTCGACTGTACTGGTAGGTGCGGCTATGTTCGACTGTACTGGTAGGTGCGGCTATGTTCGACTGTACTGGTAGGTGCGGCTATGTTCGACTGTACTGGTAGGTGCGGCTATGTCCGACTGTACTGTTTGGATGTAACTACTATAGCAACACAATTTTATATAGGAACATGACGTGATCGAATTATTTTCGTAACTATATTCTCTTTTTTCTCTACCTTTTTTGGCGCGAAATATTCGTTGATGGAGTGAAGGGTAGGGTACGTGAGTAAGGTAATCTAGTTATTTCAAAAACACTCCCTCGACTTCTAAAGGCACCTTAGCTAACTGACTTTGCAGCAAAGACTATACTTTTGACAGCTATGAAGCCATTTACGTTGACATCATGGGCAATGAAAAATATTACTTTTGACGGATTGCATACAATGAGAGCCTGGCCAGATAAGGCGTTCTTGGGTCACTCTACAGTGCTGCTACTACTAGGACGAGCTTTCAGTTTCAAACCTCATTGTAGGTATAGTCACCGTCAGAGCCTGGCCAGATAAGGCGTTTTACGCGCGAGTCCACTCGCGCGTAGGCACTCGCGCGTTTCCGAGATACTGGAGCTACGTATATCCCGTCCAGATGCAGCGTAAAACGCCTTATCTGGCCAGGCACTGACGGTGACTATACCTACAATGAGGTGTGAAACTGAAAGCTCGTCCTAGTAGTAGCAGCACTGTAGAGTGACCCAAGAACCGCCATATTTTCTATGGGTTGCATTGCATGCAATAGATAAACTATGAAGGTCTGGGAAAATTGACCAGTCTACACAGAAGTGACATCTGAAGTGAGATATTAACTTATTGATATAAATTAAATTATACAGGGTGACATTTAATTAGCTGACCATATTTTGGGGAATGATAGTACATGGGTACATTTTGAAACATTTTCTCCATTATTTTATTTAGCGTTTGGTCGCTGTCATCAACGTCACAACTCATAAAGGTGGCAGTTTGAGCAGCCATTTGATAGCCTCTTCGTCAGCGGAGTGGACTTTTTGCAGTCCTCCCTCGATCGACCATAGAGGACAATCGTCCGTCAGGTGGGCCATGCTCTGAATGGCTCCGCAAGAGCAGAAAGGGTTGTCTCTGTACCCCCACTTAAACATTAGTTCGGCGCAGCGGCCCTGGCCAGTCCGGAGTCGGTTCAGCTTGGTCCAGCAGTTGCGTGGAAGGTTGAAGCCGTGTGGCCGATCGTTTGGGTTTTTGACCAGGTGCGCGTTTGGAGCGGGGGTGGATATCCATCTCTCCGCCCATTTCTCGGCTGCTGACATGGTTCCCTCGGAGATTTGGGACGCGATCAATCCGAAGGGTCTCCGAGATTTGAGGCGGAGGTTGGAGCTTGTTGCTTGGAGGTCCTCGTTGATGGGGAGGCGAGGCCGCACTTTTATTTTGTCGAACTGATACTTGACGGCTGTCTCTCTGCGTAGATCAGGAGGTATGGTGTTGCTGAGCACGGGCAACCAGGCTGAGTGGGTGGGCATTACCGTTCAGTTCAGTTCGAGTTCAGTTCGAGTTCAGTTCGACGTCTACTGTGTTCGTATGGTGGCTGCCAGCCCAGACCGGGGAGCAGTATTCGGGAATGTCTAGTTTATTTTTTATTTATTTTCTCCATGGAACATATAGTCGCAAACGAAAAAAATTTTTAGGTCTCCCATAGTAACTTGATCAGGGCAATGTACTGGGGGACGAAATTTTTTTTTCATTGAGATTGTGAAGTGAGTTTAAAATATTATGTGGCATGAGTTTGCATAGGGTGAGCTGAGTAAGCAGGAATATAGAGCAGACAGTATTACTCACACTCACTCACACAAATTAGGAAATGGACTGCTTTTTTGTTGACTATTAGCTGTCATCGTTAGTATAAAACGCTATTTTAGATTCGTTTCTTTATTGAATCGGGTACTATTGGTAGTGGAATAATCCAAGAAGCCCTACGACAACAGACAACGTAACCACATTAAGGTCAATCACTTTATTGGATACTTTGATTGAAGACACAAAAGTGCAGGTCACAAATATTATTATTTACGTCACAGACGAGGGTATAATATGCTTTACGTTAGTATAATTGTAAGGTTAATGGCATGTAACAATCAACATGGTTTTCACACGATGTTTTCCATACACGTTAGAACTTTGTTTTCCAAGTACTTCTGTACTATGCTAGATGTAAAATAACTACCTATAGAGGGTGCATACAGGTCTTACGTTTGTATATGTCACCGTGAAATTGTGATACCCGTTAGAAAATCTAACGAATTTTAATTCGTACTTCTTACAATATACCGCAAAGTGGGCAAAATGGCGGGTCAAGGTAGGTGAAAAAAAGGGTGAGCGAAGCGAATCCCGGTTTATCCTTCGTTTAGGCTGTGTAAGTACCAAAAAAAAGATAAATGCTAAACCCTGTCGATCTTGTTTACAATTTATCGACAGATTATATTCTAACGATTTTTCTCCGTTAGATTGTTATCTCGCGCTTTTTACAATTTTACGGTGACCTAATACATCCTGTGATATACATAAGGGTACAGCGATACATTTGGGTGACTTTGTTGCAGGGAAAACCGCACAAAAATCCGATCACTAGTTTGTGTAGAGAGTTCTACAGACAGATACACCCAGACCTGAATTTTTCGGGGGTTAAAAATATACTTCCATATCATCCAACGTATTTACGTTTCTTTCACAACAAACGCTTTCGTGAAATCCCCCGCGGCCGTACCACAAAACTTTTCATATCTATCACTTTTAGTTTATTTATCATATCGGGGAGTCCCTTTCAGGCTGTGAACTAAAATAGAGCGACAAAGGTTGCTGGCCCTGGGTGACATGAATGAGATGATTTATGAAGCTGGGACGCCCTATCAGGCGGGTTCATTCATTCTAATCCTGAGATCCGTTGAGAGTAGTAAACTGATCATGAATTTAAATAAAAATACTTTAACTTACTTAAATATGAGTATAAACACTCCATGTTAATAAGTAGTAATAATAATACCTACTTTGTCCCAATAATACTTTATTAAAATTAAATCTACTCGATAATCATAAATAACATATTATATTATATACTCATAGGGAACATATGATATTCAAGACTAATGAATTCATGTTTTAGTTATTTTGAATGTAAGCACATACAAAAAGTATCGATAAAATATTATTGACAATAAATTTTAAATAACTCTTACATGTCAAAAACTTTTATTGGTGCCATTAGCCTGACAAAGTAATTGTACATATTTAAGGATCTTCAGCTGAATTTATTACTCTAAAGTTGTACCTACACTGTATTGCTAAATAAAGAATTTTGAAAAACAAACAAAAAAACAAAGTAAACTGATCTCGATGTTTCGTGTCTACTAATCCCGGGATTCTGACAACGGGATCAGTTAACACCACAATGAATTATAATTTATCCCGGCTTTATATCATCTCATTCATTATAGTAGGTCATATTCAGTCCACTGATCCTGTTCTATAGAGACACGAAATACGGAACAATAATTGTATAAGCTATTTCTATGCATTTTCCGAAGCGACAAGCCTTTATAATTAATTATATATTAATCAACAGTTCTTCGAAATCAGCATCGATTACGTATTACGTGTCTCTGTCTAAAACGGGATCAGTTGCCACGTTTTTTTTGTAATATCTGATCCCGAGATCAACTCTGAACGGATCCCGGGATCAGTATGAACGAACTCTATCAGGCGAGGTAGATAACTACGTACGGATGGCTGGGTAGTTTGTTTGTGTGTTTTGAAATTCGGGATATAAGTACTCGTAGATAATAATAGTTGGCATTGGGAACAATATTCTGACAGCAAAACCTTTAGTGTTTTAGTTTTACTAAAGTTTATGTTATTTACGTCAATTTAATTTGGCTGTAGATTGTGCTATGAATGAAGGGCAGCATTTTTTATAAATGCCGATGTCAAAGCAGTGGTTCAAACTTAGCCGTAATCTGTAAGGAGCCGTTATTTCTAAAGGCTTTAAGTTCCAGTCTAGACCACAACTACATCAAAACTTGCCCCTCGAAACAAGGCAAGTTGGATATTGTTAGACTAGTTTCATAGTATGTTCTTCCTATTCATAAAACTTGCCCTATCGCGAGCCGCACTTTTGTTGGACCAAACTGTCGGGAGAATACAGTACCAAGTAACGTTAGGCAGATCACACATAGCGTCACGCGTTTTCTCAAACGAGTTGACAGAGGCACAATTGTATCCACTTTTAGCCAAGTTATTCAATACTCCATTTGCGCGAAAGAGAATCTGTAGGATTACTCAAGATATTTTTCTTCACTGTTAGAACGTCCCTATAATAGATAATAACTAATGATAAATTACTTATCTTATTGGTACATGGTCGGTACCGAGATTTGAACCTGCATCTCCGGCGTGAGGAGCAAGCGTGAAACCCACTAGCCATTATACCACGGAGTTCCTTCTGTCTGATATATGTAATAATGTAGATAGAAATACCGGGAGTCGTAATAATTAAATTACAAACAAATTTTTCGAGCGAAACATGGATGTTCCCACGACATCACCAAGCCGACGGGATCTCGGCACGAATAAAAGAATAGAATTAACATTTATTTGCTGTATAGCATATATGTACACATCCATATAAAAGAAATACTCAAGGCAAAACAGATTGTTCAAAACATTCACCACTTGAAGTAAAAAAAAATACTTGTATTTTGTTAGCACAGTTTTAGTTATTCTAGTGCAGTGTTCACTGCCGTTTTTGCACCTCTATTCGAAATGCATAAAACCTAGTTTTTAACGCGGAATCGTTGAAGTCACTACTTTATGGCTCCTTAACGAGGTTCTGATTCAACTTGACCCAAGATTTACTAATGCACTCGTAACTCGCTACTGTTACTATCTGGAAGGAGGTTAAAATATCAGTAAAATTTTCTTTTTGCGTTTCAGTTTTTAGTTGTTTCAGTAGAAATAATTAGGTCGAAATTAGACGAAGACTTATTCCTTTGAAGTAGATTCTGAACAGGTAGGCCAGATTCAAGAAATATGTAGGTACATCTAAATATGATCTTGCGGTCAAACAAGATTTTGGCCTCGTTCGTCGAAATATGTGGTAAGATTTTTGAGGACAGAGGTGTGGTACTTCGACTATTAGCCGAACCATCAGTGTGTGTGATTCCAACAAGAAAGTTAGATTTTAATTTGATTAAGTACGGTTTGAAACCATCAGGAAAGAAACTGTATTCTTTTGTCGAGGTCACAACAAAAGGTCACAATCATAATAGGTATCTAAGGTGCGAACGCACTAGGCGGAACTGCACTGCAACGGAACTGCGCGACACGGCACGTCATGTTTTGCTAAACCGCACTTGAACCGCTGCGGCGCGATAGCTTCGCCCGTCAAAGAATGAAAGAAAAAGAGTGAGGAGAGTGGGACGAGGGGCATGAGGTAGCGTCAGGTTTGCCTAGTTGCCCAACTTTGCCACCCAGTTCCGCTTCAGTGTAGTTCCGTTGCCGCGTAGTGCGGCCTGCTCCATATGTTTGCCTTGAAAGAATTTTGCCGCGTCGTGTCGCGCAGTTCCGTCGCAGTGCAGTTCCGCCTAGTGCGTTCGCACCTTAAATGAGCGGGCCGTACATCAAAAAGTACATTTCACACAACCAGAACACCAGTACTCACAAATCGGTAAATACAAGTACCGCCAACTCCTCCGTTAAACAACACGATTACCGAACCGCAGCCAAAACGTTTCGGCAGTTTAATTTAGAAACGGCATTCGATACTTTTTCGCGACAATTCCGGTGAAGTTATGCCTGTTTTATGTGCGGGATCCCGCGGAGTCCGCAACCCTGTAAGATCCGGGGCTGAGTGGGGCCAGGAACGAAGCGATCAGCGATAGAGCTTGCCAGCTATCTACAGAGCCAGCAACTAAGCTGTTCAGGTGAAAAAAACCGGCCAAGTGCGCGTCGGACTCGCGCACGAAGGGTTCCGTACCATTATCTATAAAAAACCGCAAAAAAAATGTATGGGAGCCCCCCCTAAATATTAATTTAATTTTAATTTAATTATTTATTTTTTAAGTAAATAATATACTCAAAATATTGTGAACATTTTAAGCGTCTACCTGCTACCATTATCAATATCGAGCAAAAAAAAACACGTTTGTTGTATGGGAGCCCCCCTTTATTTTTTTATTTTTTTTTATTTTTAGTATTTGTTGTTATAGCGGCAACAGAAATACATCATCTGTGAAAATTTCACCTGTCTAGCTACCACGGTTCATGAGTTACAGCCTGGTGACAGACAGGACGGACGGACGGACGGACGGACAGACGGACAGCGAAGTCTCAGTAATAGGGTCCCGTTTGGCACCCTTCGGGTACGGAACCCTAAAAATGGAACTACGGACTTGTCATCCGCGATCAAGGATAATAATAAACTTTTCGATCTGTTGGCGCGCGGTGACAGGTGGAACTAACGCTTGATGGCCAATGAGAAACTGTAATTGGACTTTATGCAATATTTTTTACCTACCTTGCATTTTTTGTCATATAAATGTTTATTCACCGTCAAGCATTTACAGTATGCGGCCGCAGAAGCAAAGTCAAAGTATTTTTTATTGACCATAAAATCATGAAGATTGTTTAGTCAACGTCAATATAATATTAATATTTTTGTATACTAGGTACCGCCTGTTCGGAAGTTGTGGGCTTAGGGATGGAGCAGAGAAGGGCAAGGAACTCCCCCGTAAGCAATGTATGTGCCTGTATGCAAATATTATTTTATGTTATGCAGCCGATAAGACACAGCCGCTCTTCCCCTAGCCCGACCAATAAACCCAGTCAACCGCCCCGCAGGAAATTGAGCGCTCGTATCACGGCCGCGAATCTGCGCGCCCCGACCCGGTGACCAACTGGGGAAGATGTCTTTACACGCGTACAGAGCCACCAACTTCAGCTGTTCAGGTGGGCAAAATTGGTACTACGGACTTGTCATCCGCCATCAAAAAGAATACATACTATACTATGTCCTCTATTGTGAAGACTCTATGACACTAGCGACCGCTATCAACTGAGCTGCTAAGTTGGTGGCTGTAGCGCAGTGTACGGTACAGTGGCATGATTCTCGCGCATTCTATATACGATATCTACACCTTTATCGAGTGATTTTGTATGAGAATCTGTGAATACAGGTCTCGATATCCGTATATCGAAGGCGCGAGAATCATGCCACAGGAGGGCAATAGGCTTGTGGCCAAGATAATCCAATAAATCTAGGAACAAGTCTTAAGTTGCAGCATTATGTACAAAATGGCTTGACATTCTCAGAATTCTATATTTCCAGCAGATATATTTTATAAAGTCAATTATGTGCAAAAAAACACAGCATTTGATGGCACTTTTACGTGACGTCATTCTGTTGTTATTTCATAGAACTCAGGAACAAAAGTTCCGTTTTGACAGTTCATAAAAAGTACACAAGCCTCTTGTTTAAAGAGACAAGCCGGTAGTCAGATTATAGTTATTTCACAAGAATAGCACAACGACAACGGCTGCCATCGACGCGTAATAAAACACTCGTCGGCTGCATTTGACAGCAAACGCGTCGTCGTCGATTAGGTGCTGCTAGACCGCCCTGTCGACTACTGCCGACGCGGAAGCTGGAGATTTTTTTTCTAAGAGACAAGCCTATCTTAAGCCTATGAGGATATCGCAAGCTTCCCAAACGCTATCCCCCCCTTGGGGGCTTAATTTTGTCAAATCCCATCTCAGTGCTACCCCACGCTACTAAGGAACCTCTGTACAAAGTTTCATGGCTCTAGGTCCACCGGTTTAGGCTATGCGTTGCCTGCCCGTCAGCCACGCATTGTATTTGTACCTAGTATTGAGCAGTTCTGGTGGCCATATGTGGTCTTCATCAGCAGTTCCGCATCACAATATTATGCTTACCGTGACTAAATGCACGAGTTATTACTAAAAACACAAAAATCACTATAGGTCTGCCTATAATATTATAAGAGTTCCCTCGATTTCTCCAGGATTCCATCATCACATCCTGGTGGTCCAGAGTACCAATGGGAAGGTAAACCCTTTGTAAATGTAAATGTAGCCCATTAATGTCCCCACCGAGGGGCACAGGCCTTTACTCGGATCCGAGTAAGATTGAGCCATACTCCACCACGCTTTAGAACAAAAAAATAATTTTCCAAATAGGTCCACCCGTCTAGGCGCAATCGGGGCACATACATAAAAATAAAAATAAAAATAAAACATCCGGACGAATTGTAAACCTCCTTTGGGAAGTCGGTTAAAAATGGCGTGTTCCAGTAACAAAAATCTCGAGGAACTGGCCTTGCCCTGGCATATTGACATCAAGCATAAAGCATCATCAGGCCCCTGGAAGAAATCTCTTACTAGTGATAATCTCGCTCTCGTACACTTCCTACCGTCCATATTTCAACAAACTAATATATCCGCTGACAACACTCAAAGGCCTCTAACTAGCAATATCTTTCACTGTAAGAAGCAGTTAATTACTTACAAACTAAAATTAGCCAGCCTGTGCAACACAATATCTTCACAAATTACCTCGGTACCCTCCATTCATCATCTTCACAACAAAACTCCCAAACACTTCAATGGCGTGAAGATTTTGCCAATTTTCATCAAAACTATTAGCGCTTGACTGAGTCATTTCCTGCGGTGTTTGATGGGGTGAATGAGGCTGTTTTATCATAACTGAGGCCTCATGATTAGGAGTTATTAAGCATTTACTCAGCATTGCAAATAATGGCAACATAATAGTGCACCACTGCGTATTTTGATTGTCAAAAGAAAACACGCAGCAGTCTGCAAATGTTGCTGTCATTGAATTTCTAGAATTTCTTGTTAAGTTGTACTTATTTTACGGGATGTAAAATAACGTTCCCATAGTGAAAGTTAAGTATGCCTTTGTACATGTTATTTCCATTTTTAATTGTCATAATGTATTGATTTGTGTGCAATAATAGTACATTACTTCAGAGGGAAGAAAGTGACAGTTCCATACCGAGATTATGGCATTTGCGCCACGAGCTTGCGAGGGGCGCAAACCATTTGAGGTATGGAACTGTACTTTATCCTGAGGTATGTATAGTGCTTTTTATTACACCTACGAGGAAAATTATAGACATAAATGCATAGAAATGTTTATATTTAGTTAAAAGTTTTCCTTTTTTTATTCGCCCGTTTCTGGAGTAGGCTAAGATCATAAGGTCATGCAGCCACTTCTTCCGTGATTCCGCGCGTTTTATATACAAAAATAATTTCGTTTTTAATTTTCTGTATGCACCAAGGAGGTTGGTAACAAAAAACTGTATGTGGCCAGTAACAATTTACTTGAAATTTAATTAGTAGACAGTTAAAGTCTCTTTGCAGTATGACTGCTGACAAATAAAAAATAAAAAAAACCGGGTATGTAATGGAATTTCATACATACTTCCCACCCTTGGGTCGGAAGGATTTTCATACAAACTTCCATACCTTGGGATGAAAGGATTTGAAGGGCGGGATAAAGGCGTTTCTTCCCTCTAATTGGTATAATTAGTATGTATTTTCAGAGCAGGTGTGATAAAAAGTATATTTCATCACATCTATTCAAAAAGATCTACTTTAGTCCCGGCAAACAGGGACTAAAGTAGGTCATTTAGTCCCTAGGGACTAAAAGTAACTTTTTAATTTTGTTGCCAGTACAAAGGAAAAAAATGCTGTCACTAATCAGTTTCACTACCACTCAGGCTGACAGACTCAATTAAAAGAGAGATCGATTCTAAACGCAGCCAATAAAAAAAAAAGTTTGTACTAAAATGCGTACTCGACACAGATTAGATAATCCGATCGACCGAATCGATTGACACTGATTGGTGACAACAGAGAAACAACCTTACAGAATTGATATCGAAACACGGACCAAATAATTTAAAAAGTTGTGGAAAATTTGTAAACAAAGCGCGCCAAATCTAAATGCTGTAATTATTTCAATTTCGTTTGCGGATATGAGTAAAGAATATGAGTGAAAGTGAGTGTCTAACTCCAGATGATAACAACAAACGCGAATGACAAATACAAGATCTGTTACTGTTACCAATAAAATCACGAGGAATATAGGTATGTAAAAACTAGTGGTTATCTGAAAATGCTTTTTGAACCAATTTTCAAGATTTAGCCAATACTAAACTAGCTTTAACTATGTGGAGGACATATTCGTAATTTCTTTATTGTACTAAGACAAGAATGACATACAGAAAACTAATAACAGATAACAAGAGATTTCTTCCAACAAACCATTACACACAACCACACAACATATCACGACAATTGTGTACTTAAATAAATATAGGGTCTAACAGAAAGGGGTGTATAAGCCGAAAGAAGGTTGTTAGGGACATCATTTTGAACAACTTTCACAATTGGACCGACTTGATCAGAGCAACTTTATTTTTCACTCCATCATACAGATCAGCTGAGCGCTAGGCCCGAAATGTACTGAGTTAAAAATAAAGTTGCTCTGATCAAGTCGATCCCATAGTGAAAGTTGTTCAGAATGATGTCCCTCATTCCGCTTGTACACCCCTTTCTGTTACACCCTCTATAGGGACATGTAAGTTATTTTATTGATAACTTACTACTTTTCTCATAGAGGGTGATGAAAAGTAGAGTGTCCACCTCAGGAGTAAAAACTATTTTTGGCTCGAGTGATGTACTTTGAATCCCTCGCTCCCTCAGGATTCTACTTTTGAGTCCCTCGTTACACTCGGGACTCAACTCTAGAATCCCTCGGTCGCTCAGGAGTCAAAAAACACTCTCGCCCTAAAAATAGTTCTTTACTCCCTTGGTAAACAATCTACTACTTATTGTATTGTATATTGTAAAGTTGTTCAGAATGATGTCCCTAACAACCCTCTTTCGGCTCGTGCACCCCTTTCTGTTACACCCTGTATAACGAAATATCTTACATCACCACAAGGCCACATCATCATACATTCATCACCGTATGTTAAAACACGGATTTTTTTCTGCATGAATTACTCCGCGGTCCTTCGACGCGGCCCACCTGATGTCCGCAAAAGCGCTTTAATTTTCCTTCGTTATTCCGGAAAGGCAAACGAAAGGGGATTTATTTTACCTCGACGGTATGTAATGTAGTGTTTTATTATGCGCAGTACGCTCGTTGAGGCAAATGCAATGTTTGAGGAAAACCTTCACGGAGTTGCGGAGGTTCCGTCAAGAGATGGCGCTATCAGTCTTTTCAGGCAGTATTTTCTGAGTAATTTAATCACATTTTGCTCGCCCTGATTCCCCTGTAATAAAAATAGGAGTTTTAAGATGAAAGTTTGTTCTTTATCATTTTAGGAAAGTTAGGTGTTTTTTCTGCCCTCATAGGTCTATTTTCGTTATTTCGTTGACGTAGAGATAATGAAATACTTATCTCGGTAATTATGATGTTAAGTAATTACTTATTATAAACAAGTCATAAAATTACCCAGATATTTCATTAACTCTATGTTTACGGATTGACGCAATATACAACGTCTTGGATTACTTATGTCTGTAATGTTGTTCAATTTTAATTTAATAATAAATAAATAAAATAAACAAAATTATGGGCCTTAGGTTCGTCCGGATTGATAGAGAGTAAAGTAAAAAAAAAGTAAAAATCATTTATTTGCCTTTGAGGTTAATACACACAAGTTAATACATAAAGAAAGAAACAGGTTTAGAATGTTAGTGTCTAGAGAAAAATAACGGATCCCAAACTAGGCAGAGCCTGTCCTATGGAACCCTTGCGCGGTTACAGTATAGGATATGACAATTTGACAAACCATAACAAACAAGTCGGTATGTAAACCTCACGTAAACCTAGAAGGCAGGTTTGAAGTTTGCAGTCTGTGTTGACCAGTTAAGCTTTGACAACTCCTTTTATAGCGAGTTGTCAAAATGCAACCAGGATCCACCACGTTAACAAGAGAGTTGGGCCAGGCGCCACCGTCGACGCCAAGAACAGCAAAGAGTTTCATTGACCTGAGATACACTGCAACAACTGACAGATCAAGTGACGTTTTCATACTGGCGTCAGTTGTAATTTTGGTCTATATGTATATTAAGCGAGCTCATGGAAGCACCACGTAGTATTATTTATCCGAATTTCCTAAAGGTGCTCCTAAATGTTCACTGCAATATGTGGCCGGTAACTATCGGTGTCTTTTTCTAACATGTGAGTAAGAGAGGGACACCAATAGTTGCCGGCCACATATTGCAGCAAAACCTGGCCCGTTTAGGAGCACCTCTCTGGGATGCCTAAAGCCAAAATTCCCTAAAATTGCGCTTTTTCAGGACACGTACAAAACGTATGCCTTCCGATTGAGAATTTAATTACAAACAACAAAGTTAAAAACTTAACCAGAAAACGTAAATTCCTTATTTACGTATTCCAACTGAATTATCTCAGAAAGCCCCACTATTTACGACATTTTGTCAAAGAATATTTGTTATTTGTATAAAATTCTCGGTAGATATGTTTGACAGGTGTACACGAAAAGCAGAATTTTAGGGTACTTGCAAGCTTCAAATACCCCAGGCTCCACACAAAAATATTTGAGTCCCTTTCGAAGTCCTCAATATAAAATGTTCATATGTAACTCTGACAACACGACAAACTCAAAGACAAATACCAGATGTGAACACAAATCACCAACTTTACACGAGATTCACCTACTAAAACAATTCCTAATATTGCCGTCTGACCAACTTTCATTATTCATATAGATCAGCGGAAAACCACCTTTACTGCATCAGTCTTTGGACCCAAAAAGGAAATATTCGTTATATTTGTCTTCAGACGTTTGCTTAAAACACAGCTGCTATTGACATCTCTAGGTTTGGCTCGAGTCTAGACTAGCTCTTCCACATACAGAACCCTCTAAGAACTATTTGCATTCGTACTTGACGTATTTTGGGCTTAGAACCACTTGCGCAGATATAGACTGCAACGGCGGTGATGTCATGTCTTTTTCTTGGAGGGTAGCCTAGAAAGCAACATCAAAAAATTTTTACTCCTGTATATTAATTTCATTTTAATTATAATTACACAATTTAATGAATTAATTTGACCGTAAATCTAGGCCTGGACCCAACATAACACTGGGTTTATAATTCAAAACTCCTACAAACATACCTGGATCCATTATTGACAACATCATCACAATGGAACTGTACACAAAATTGAACAACACCATGGAGAAGTTAGCAGCCAGATTCGACACAAGGATGTCTCAGTGGGAGAAGGATCTTCGGGATGCCGCCACCATGTCTTCGCCCAGCAGCCCACCTGATCTCAGCACCATCGCCAGCGAGTTTGTTGAGTTCAAGGCATTCACATGGAATTGCCTTGACTTACTGCGCTCGCAGATGGAGCACCTGCTTGCTGGCCAGGACCGTCTGGAGATGGCGTCGCGTCGTAAGGTCCTTCTTCTTCATGGAGTCCCCGAAAAGAAGGATGAGCAGGTGGAAGACGCAGTGCGGGCGGTGTTAACCGACCAAATGAAGGTGTCCCCAGCGTGTTCCGAGAGTGTCAGTGTTGTGCACAGATTGGGCTCCACTGTGAAGGCCTCCAACCCGCGCCCACTTCTAGTCAGGTTCTCGTCCTTTAGCGCCCGCTCCGAGGCATGGAAAGCCAAGACCGCGCTGAAAGGATCTGGCATTACTGCGTCTGAGTTCCTGACAAAGTCGAGGCATGAGGTGTTTGTAGCAGCCCGGAAACACTTTGGCGTGCAGAACTGCTGGACGACGGAGGGCCGGATTGTCCTACTGCTTCCCGACAAGTCCAGGCAGAAGTTGGACCGTATGCCAGAACTTCAGGTTTACACCGCAAAGTTCGCGCCTTCTGCTTCGCCTGGGCCTGAATCCGGGTGTCCTGCTCCAAAGCCAGCGGTGGTTGCCGCGGGTCCAGTGGCTGGTCCGTCTGTGCCTGCCGTGGAGAAGCGACCACCCAACACCAGGCGCAATGCTCCAAAAGTTGGCAAGAAATAACTTCCCGTGCTCAGTTCACACAGTGCTCACTTAAATCGGAAGGGTAATGCTCAAATTTAAGTCACGGTAGACCTATATTTTCCTCCACCTTCAACAATTTTTGTGTATTACCACTTTGTTTTTAATTTTTTTAATCTCCTGTCCTGTCTGTGTCTCAACTGTCAAACAGTTCTCCAATCCAACAATGTCCCAGCGTTTCTCCAACGTTGAACCGATGCATGCGCACGCACAGAGTAAGTAATCACTACGTTTGTGCACGGTTTAATGTTGTAGATGCGCGGGGCGTGTTCGTTTCATTAGCTATCAATTATTAACTTTCAATTTCTGTAATGTATGTTTAATAATTTTTCTGAGTATTATATTAGTTCTTGTGTTTATCACATAAATGTTTGTATGCAATCTGCATTCTTCCCGGCAAACCCAGTGTACGACTGGGTTCAGGCTATCAGTAGCAGTAACAGTCTTTTTATTGTTTGTACATAGTAGTTAGTTACCTACGTATATCTTATTTTGTATTTACATATTATTATTATTATATATTTTTATATTTATATATTCCTACCTATAGCTTATGGATACCTTCAACTTTAATAACAGCTTCTTTTCTAGTTATGATAGTGATGTCTCAGTTAGTGCGGGAAGTGCTGGGTCCTCTGCGGATGACTCGTTGTCTGATAACTTGAAACGGGTGTTTTCAAACCTTGGTGCGAACTTCAACGTTGTTCATATAAATGCACAAAGCATTCATACCAGCTATGCTGATCTTCTTGTTACTTTTAGCGATCAGAACATACATGGTATTCTTGTTTCGGAATCTTTCCTCAAACCATCACTTCCTTCTTCCATGTATGCGCTGCCAGGTTTTAGTCTGTACCGGAACGATAGGACGGGTAAGGCTGATGGTGGTGTTGCAATCTATCTCCGTTCCGACATTCCGTGTAAAGTCATCCACCAGTCGCCAAGCCAGTATTCCGGTACCGCTGAACACCTGTTTCTTGAGATATGCCTGCATCATTCCAAAGTCCTCTTGGGTGTATATTATAGCCCCTCTCTCCGTATCGACTATTTCAATTCTTTCGAAACCCTTCTCAATGACCTGACTCCCCTATATAGTGAAACTCTGATTCTAGGTGATTTTAACACATGTCTTCTCAAAGATAACGCTCGCTCAGCTAAGCTGAAATCTCTAGTATGCTCTTTGAATTTACATATCCTTCCCCTTGACGCCACTCATTTTCAACCACATTGCACTCCCTCTCTTCTTGATCTCATGATTATATCCAATATGTCTAAGGTAGCTGCGCATGGCCAACTTAACGCCCCTTTCTCCTATCACAATCTGATTTACCTATCGTTCAAGTTGAGGCCTCCAAAGCGTGCTGCTAAGTTCCTAGATATACGTAGCTTTAAGGGCATGGATTTCACCTCCCTTAAATTAGACGCTGCCTCTCTTGACTGGTCCCCTGTCTTTGGTAGTGAATCTGTTGACGACAAAGTCCGGTACTTTAATAAAATTGTCCTCAGCCTGTTTGATAAACACGCTCCTGTCAAGAGGGTTCGAGTTAAACATCTTCCGGCGCCGTGGCTTACTGACACCATCAAGGGGCTGATGGCCAAGAGAAATCGTGCCAAGAATAGATATAGACTGGATCCGACCGACGAGAATTTCTTATCCTACAAACGTCTTCGTAATCTTTGTACTCGTATGTGTCGTGATGCCAAACGCCGTCATATCTACGAGTGTATTGAAAGCTACACTCCGGCACAAGTCTGGAAATTTCTCAAGACTCTCGGTGTTGGCAAGCCACAGGACTCGGTCGCTGGAAATGTTGACCTGAACGGCCTCAATCGCTTCTTCGCTGTCTCCCCTGTCGTCATGGATCCTCTCGTTAAGGAAGCTACTCTCCACAACCTACGGTCCAAGACCGCAGCCCTCAACTCTCGTTTTTTCTTTAACCGGGTCGGAGTCGGCGCAGTGAGAAGAGCAATACTTGAGATATCCTCGAAGGCCATAGGTGAAGACAAGATCTGTTCTCAGATGATAATGAGCATCTTAGATGAGCTGCTACCCCCTATCACTCACTTAATTAATGTGTCGCTTGGTCAAAGTGTCTTTCCCGCTCAGTGGAAAAAGGCTCTGGTTATTCCCCTACCTAAAACCTCAAATCCCACTTCTTTCAAAGATTTCCGTCCCATATCCATCCTCCCCATCCTCTCCAAAGTCCTTGAATCTATTGCTCACTCCCAGCTCTCCTCTTATCTTTCCTCAAGTAACCTGTTAAACCCCTACCAATCTGGTTTTAGGCCGGGTCACAGCACTACCACAGCTCTGCTTAAAGTCACTGACGACATTCAAGCGGCCATGGATCAGAAGCAGCTCACAGTCCTTACACTGCTTGATTTCAGTAGCGCCTTCAACTGCGTCGACTTCGATATCCTGGTTGAAATTCTTAAGTCACTCAATGTCTCTTCGCACTCGGCTCGCTGGTTTGACTCCTACCTTAGAGACCGCCAACAGCGCATTAAGTCCGAGGAGATTTGCACGGACTGGTGTGATCTCTCCGCCGGTGTTCCTCAGGGCGGCATCCTTTCTCCTCTACTCTTCTCAGTATTCATCAACTCCATCTCCGACGTACTTACTTCTTCATATCATCTTTACGCAGATGACTTACAAATATACCGGCATTTCTCTCCGTGTGATGTGAATATGGCTGTGGAGGCTTTGAATGCTGACCTCGATAACATTAGTAATTGGGCTGTTTCTTACGGTCTGTTGGTCAATCCAAGTAAGTCGCAAGCGATGATTATTGGTACACGGAACTCACTTAACTTAGTGCAGAATATGCGCGTCGATCCTGTGCTGTATAATGGTACCGTAATCGCTTACAGCACCAAAGCCAAGAACCTAGGGGTTATATTTGACAATTTGTTGTCCTGGTTACCACATGTATGTGAGGTCAGCAGACGAGTCTTTGCGTCATTTCACTCTCTCCGGCGATTGCAGTACTTCCTCCCATTTCAGACTAAAATCATTCTTGCTCAGTCACTTCTACTCCCTCTAATCGACTACGCGGATGTTTGCTGGGTCAGTGCGAACGAAGAACAACTGAACAAACTCGAAAGACTTCAGAATCTCGGGATTCGGTTTATCTTCGGACTACGCAAGTATGACCATGTCTCTCAGTGTCGCAAGCAGCTAGGATGGCTTCCGATTCGTCTTCGCCGTGATATGCACATTCTCTCCTTTCTGTTTAATATTTTGAAAAATCCCCGCTATCCCGTTTATCTTCGTGAACGTTTTGAGTTTCTCTTCCCCAGGGATAGCAACAGGAGATCCCACACGATGTCTCTTCTTTCGATTCCTCGGCATTACTCTACTGCCTATAATCACTCGTTCAGGTTGAGAGCAATCCAATTGTGGAACGCACTTCCCTGCGCTATAAGGGACAGTCCCACAATTTATACTTTTAAGAAAAGAGTAAAAAATCATTTCCTTTCTCTTTCATATTAGGTAGTTATTATTATTATAGTATTTATGTACCTATGTATGTGTATGTATGCATGCTAAGTAGTTCTTATTTATACTATGTATTACTTTATTTATTGTATTATGTTTTAGGTTGTAGATATCTACCTAAGTATTATTTATTTATTTTATAGCAAGTGTAGTTTTATTCAGTTTATTTTTATCTTTGTGCACTAGGACTATCCTCTCAGCACCATCTTTCCTGTCCTGCCTAGGTTTGCTGGTAGAAATCTCTCTTAAGAGATAAGCTCGCCTTTGCGCACTATTTTGTTATTTAAGTTTTATTATTAAGTTACCGTGCAATAAAGAATAAAGAATGTCATTGCCTTCCATCAAGTTCCATCACAGGCCAAGGCTAGTTCAGGTTCAGACAGCTTTTACAACTGTTCTATTTTCCTATATGGGGGTAAAAGATAGGGTCGAAAGTCCCATGTTGAAGCACTGGGTAGATGTGCACTTAAACAATAATAAAAAATAGTGTATGTGTGCTGTATAATTGATTAATTAATTATTTTTTTATTTTTTGTGTCCTTATAATAATTGTATATAAAAATATGGATTTATATCTGAAATAAATGAATAATAATAATAATAAAAAGTGCCTGCACTGCACGTGGCCCACATGTGCGGAGCCTTTGTGCACGCCCACCTTGTGTCAACACAAGTGCCTGCACTGCACGTGGCCCACATGTGCGGAGCCTTTGTGCACACCCACCTTGTGCCAACACAAGTGCCTGCACTGCACGTGGCCCACATGTGCGGAGCCTTTGTGCACGCCCACCTTGTGCCAACACAAGTGCCTGCACTGCACGTGGCCCACATGTGCGGAGCCTTTGTGCACGCCCACCTTGTGCCAACACAAGTTAGTAAAATCTTGCAGTGAGTATTCTATATGTCGTTGGCCGATCGTAGAATTGAACGTGAAATATCGTGAAACGCATGAAACGATAAAATCTCTTAAGGCAGACACTGCGGTAGCTTAGGTGAAGACTAAAGGGGGCGAGCGCAGCGAATGCGACATGTATTGCACGAAACACGTCACGTAGTGCTGAGTAAAAATGATTTTGTAAAAGACATGTTTACGTTAAAACCCGCCACATCATTCTTGATGTGTCCAGTAAAGATATTCACCTGGTAGGTAAATAAATTAAAACAGAGCATATTTGCGAAGAAATAATTCCAGTTTTACGCGTGTAACGTACTGTGTTTAACGTTCTGTAGCCGAAGGGTGCTAAATGGGACCCTATTAGTAAGCCTCCGCTGTCCGTCCGTCCGTCCGTCTGTCTCTCACAACCCGTATGTAGTGAGTAGTTTTCTCTAAGTATTTTGCTTTAGACTTTATTGCACAAAAACTGAATGAAGACACTTAGCAATGTAAAAAAATGTACAAAGGCGAGCTTATCTCTACACAAAATAAAAAGGGTGTCCCTTATACAAATAACGTGTTTTTTAGGGTTCCGTACCCGAAGGGTGCCAAACGGGACCCTATTACTGAGACTTCGCTGTCCGTCTGTCCGTCCGTCCGTCTGTCACCAGGCTGTATCTCATGAACCGTGGTAGCTAGACAGTTGAAATTTTCACAGATGATGTATTTCTGTTGCCGCTATAACAACAAATACTAAAAATCAAAAGAAATTTAATATTAAGGGGTGCTCCCATACAACAAACGTGATTTTTTTGCTCATTTTTGCTCGATATTGATAATGGTAGCAGGTAGACGCTTAAAATGTTCACAATATATTGAGTATATTATTTACTTAAAAAATAAATAACTAAATTAAAATTAAATTAATATTTAGGGGGGGCTCCCATACATTTTTTTTTGCGGTTTTTTATAGATAATGGCACGGAACCCTTCGTGCGCGAGTCCGACTCGCACTTGGCCGGTTATTTGTACTTTATCTTGTACGATGGTGGTGCAAAATTAAACCTGCTGTAAAAGTAAAATAACTGTAGGCCATAATGTTCCTACCGAGGGGCACAGGCCTTTACCCGGATACGAGTAAGATTGAGCCATACTCCACCTCCTTCCTATTTTTTATCTTGGAAGACTAGTAGTTATGATGGCCTGAAGTCTAGAACTTAGAAATAATTAAGATTATGCTCATAGGTTGTATCCTAGCCAATCGTCTTTGTAAAGATCCTCGTAAATGTATTACAATAATTCCCAATAAAGCCCAGCTATTTAAGCTATTGGCAACACACCGCTTGTGCTGTTAAACCAACATCCGCTATCTATTAAATCTGGAGCGCTCCTACAAATTCAAAATTAATATCGAAAATTTACGCCCATTCGGAACAAGACGCTTACCAAACTCGGTACAGCCGCGCCAGACATCTTTGACACGTGAACGAAAGGTGAGGATGAGAATTGAGAATGTGGGTCAAAACATTATAATAAAAAAACGACTCAGTTAATAATATTTGGATTTTAAATTTGGTTCACTCATTTTGTTGTTAGTCTAACTTGATAACTTTCTGGTTTCAATTAATTCAATATAATAAAGATAAAGAACGTTAGGAACAATCGCAGTGAAGTTTAATATGCTACCTACATGTCAAACGTTTGAAGGTGCTACACACAGACGCTCAAACAGAGAAATATACATTTACATTACCCATACATAGGCAGACGATACGCTTCATACTTGTGATACCCCCATTTTGTCGGGGGTTTAAACATAGTTTAAACAAAATGGCTGACATGAGGTAATGGCTCACAGGGCGGGCTTTTAGGGCTCGAGGGAGAGACAGAGCCTAAATCAATTTAGAGCTAGACATACTTGGCGAGGTCTGTACCAAACTGTATACTCTGTAAGTAGTGAATTTATAAGCAGTTAATTATTTCCAAGTGTCCCCCAGACTTGGAGGGTTATTTACGAAGTAATTAGTGGGGCTTTTCGGTACTAAATTTGAATTTGAACTCGAAACTTGGAGACAACAGGCGATTTTTGTACACGATTGGACTGGGCTTGGACAAATAGAACATAGAACTATTTATACAAATCCCAGGGACATGATAGCATCAGGGATTTAGCTAAATCCCTAGGGATTTTAGCAAATCCCGGGAAATTATAGAATTATAGAATGCTACAGAACCGGATGTGTAATGTTGGACGAGAAGAAGTGATAAGGGGGTAGCCCATCGTGTCTCTCTATTCGTCTTTCCGTCGTTAGCGTTTTTATACAGAACGTATTAGACTTGTAAAGGGAGCTCTTCTGTGAAATAGCTTATACAGGACGCTAATAAAAGGTGTACGTTAAACATGCGTATAGGTTCAGACACGAAAATGTATTCTGGCTTCACACTAGGATACCCTGTGTTGTGGGACAATACAAATGTACTCTGGCTTCACACTAGGATACCCTGTGTTGTGGGACAATACAAATGTACTCTGGCTTCACACTAGGATACCCTGTGTTGTGGGACAGTACAAATGTACTCTGGCTTCACACTAGGATACCCTGTGTTGTGGGACAATACAAATGTACTCTGGCTTCACACTAGGATACCCTGTGTTGTGGGACAATACAAATGTACTCTGGCTTCACACTAGGATACCCTGTGTTGTGGGACAGTACAAATGTACTCTGGCTTCACACTAGGATACCCTGTGTTGTGGGACAATACAAATGTACTCTGGCTTCACACTAGGATACCCTGTGTTGTGGGACAATACAAATGTACTCTGGCTTCACACTAGGATACCCTGTGTTGTGGGACAGTACAAATGTACTCTGGCTTCACACTAGGATACCCTGTGTTGAGGGACAATACAAATGTACTCTGGCTTCACACTAGGATACCCTGTGTTGTGGGACAATACAAATGTACTCTGGCTTCACACTAGGATACCCTGTGTTGTGGGACAGTACAAATGTACTCTGGCTTCACACTAGGATACCCTGTGTTTTGGGACAATACAAATGTACTCTGGCTTCACACTAGGATACCCTGTGTTGTGGGACAGTACAAATGTACTCTGGCTTCACACTAGGATACCCTGTGTTGTGGGACAATACAAATGTACTCTGGCTTCACACTAGGATACCCTGTGTTGTGGGACAATACAAATGTACTCTGGCTTCACACTAGGATACCCTGTGTTGTGGGACAATACAAATGTACTCTGGCTTCACACTAGGATACCCTGTGTTGTGGGACAATACAAATGTACTCTGGCTTCACACTAGGATACCCTGTGTTGTGGGACAATACAAATGTACTCTGTATTCACACTAGGATACCCTGTGTTGTGGGACAGTACAAATGTACTCTGGCTTCACACTAGGATACCCTGTGTTGTGGGACAATACAAATGTACTCTGGCTTCACACTAGGATACCCTGTGTTGTGGGACAATACAAATGTACTCTGGCTTCACACTAGGATACCCTGTGTTGTGGGACAATACAAATGTACTCTGGCTTCACACTAGGATACCCTGTGTTGTGGGACAATACAAATGTACTCTGGCTTCACACTAGGATACCCTGTGTTGTGGGACGATACAAATGTACTCTGGCTTCACACTAGGATACCCTGTGTTGTGGGACAATACAAATGTACTCTGGCTTCACACTAGGATACCCTGTGTTGTGGGACAATACAAATGTACTCTGGCTTCACACTAGGATACCCTGTGTTGTGGGACAATACAAATGTACTCTGGCTTCACACTAGGATACCCTGCGTTGTGGGACAATACAAATGTACTCTGGCTTCACACTAGGATACCCTGTGTTGTGGGACAATACAAATGTACTCTGGCTTCACACTAGGATACCCTGTGTTGTGGGACAATACAAATGTACTCTGGCTTCACACTAGGATACCCTGTGTTGTGGGACAATACAAATGTACTCTGGCTTCACACTAGGATACCCTGTGTTGTGGGACATTACAAGAAAAGCGACGCTATAGACGTTGTATACGTCATTCCGGGGAATTTTTACTATGAAACTGAATTATCAGAACAATTTTAATTTATACTTAACCATCTAAATCATCTCAAGAAATAAAATTGTTCTTCTGAACCCTAAGGTTTCATAGCCTCCTACTCCAGCTAGTGCAGTTAGTTAGGATGGCGGAATTGAAGTGTAGGCGCAGTTCATAGTAAAAGCGTAAAAGTTACTCAGATAATTGGTTAATTATCGATCGTTATCGGTAACGATTTGACTGTCTGGTTACACCCTGTAGACTGTACTTAACGACCCTATTGGCTGGAGTCCAGAATTCGATTCTCGGCGTCTCACGCCGGTCAAGGTGATTTCCTATGAATTTCTTATACATTTGCACAGCTATAAAAATAGTGTCTCCTCTTAGTAGGTACTAGTCGTAAGTAGTAGGTACCTAACTGGTTCCTAGCCAATACATTGTTGTTCAAAATGTTTACATCAAATGTGTGTTTTTTGTTTTTGTTGTGAAATAAACGCCATTTCTTTATTTTTTTCTTTTCTTTCTTAAAGCTGTATCAGAATCCGTGATAGCGAGGGTAGCTTGAAAACTTTTCACAGTTGGGTTGGCCAACAACCCTTTATAAACACATGCCAGGGCCAACACATGCCAGGGCCATAATAACCAGTCCACAATGCCTTGTGATACAGTTTAGATTTATAATAATCTATCAAAGCATCGCCATGGCAACCATTTTGGTTCCAATACTCCCCAATAAGCTTTATTAAGACTTGTTTTAAGACGGTTAAATTCTCAGATAATCTGAAAGGTTGTAGAAACCCCCAGTTCTATACATTCATCGTTTCAGCGAAAATATGCTATAGAACAGTTAGATCTGTAACAAAATAAAGTAAAACCTATTCTAACTAAAAGACTCGCCAAGTTTTTTCCCGTCAATAAAAGAGAATGGCATTGTTGTGAGGTATGGGGAGTTTGTATTTTACTGTTGTAACATAACTCTAACTACAAGCAAACTCATTCATGTTCATTTGAGAAGTTAGCTCGTAGTAGGACGGTGGCTTCTATGCGCTGTTGTGTCTTCTGTGTTGTAGGTACATGTGTACATTTACAGAAGAAATGTACTAAGCATAAATACTCCAGTTAAATTAGGGATCAACCTCCGTACATGAGGTTGACGACCTCTATGGCGTTGCGGACGAGGCTGTGCTTGCTAAGCGAGAGATCCCGGGTTCGAATCCCGGCTGGGGAAAAAAACCCCTGGTCCTGGATGTTTCAATATTTGCAAAGCAGCTGTTACTGGTTCCCACGACACAGGGTATTTGTGTAACCTGAAGCAATGTGCCTGTCTGTAAATGTTTTGGGGGGCCTTCATTTCACTTGCCCTTAATTTTGGCGTTCTCGGAGCTCATTGTAGCTGTGCTCGCGTCGTCGGTGGGTACAGTATCTTCTTAGAGACAAGCTCGCCTTGTAAGTATTCAATTAAGTGTGGACTAGCTTTGTGGTGGAGTATGGCTCAATGCTACTTGTATCCAGGTAAAGGTCGGTGCCCTTCGGTGGGGAAATTAATGGCCTAAATTTTAGGGTTTAACCCCTTCACTCTCAGAAGCACACCGCTCAAACGACCCAACAATGGCGAACTATTGTTCTAGAAGATTTGTCGGCGAACCAGTTAACAAACAAACATTTACCCCATAAACCTCAATTAAAAACCAAACTAACACGAAGAATGATAGAGCTCGTCTAAGCTGAAATGACGCGCCCCACTCCTTGGTTTTGCATTACAAGTAAATACAAAACCAAAGAGTGGGGCGCGTCATTTCAGCTTAGACGAGCTCTACAAACTCATCCGCCATACAGTAAACCCGCACATTTCTGTACCTGTTGAAAAATCCCCGCAATTAACCCATTTTAACAAAAGTATTTTAATTTGCGGGCAAATGGGGTAATATATGATCGAAGGCAAAAGGGCAAAGGTTTCATTCTGCGATCAGTCACACGCGGATGAGGGTCGGCTTTTATCGATTGTTAAATTACATTTAAGCCTTGCTTGTAACTGCTGGAAAATATGGTTTTCGTTATATGAATGTTTGTGTGGCTACAAAGGCAGTTGTAAAATAACTGAAACAAAAAGTAAACTTTAGAAAAAACCGACTTCCACAAATCCTATTTGATTAGATTGAGTTTAATACAAACTGTTACCCCCTTATCCCCCCCCCCCTCTTGGGGAATTAATTTTGTCAAATCCCATCCCACGCTACTAAGGAACCCCTGTACAAAGTTTCATGGCTCTAGGTCCACCGGTTTAGGCTATGCGTTGCCTGCCCGTCAGCCACGCATAGTATTTGTACCTAGTATTGAGCAGTTCTGGTGGCCATGTGTGGTCTTCATCAGCAGTTCCGCATCACAATATTATGCTTACCATGTGCATTTGCACGAGTTATTATGAAAAACACAAAAATCACTATAGGTCTGCCTATAATATTTGAAGAGTTCCCTCGATTTCTCCAGGATCCCATCATCAGATCCTGACCTGGTGTCAATGGGACCAATGGGAAGGTAAACCCTTTCAAACAAAAAAATAATTTTCCAAATCGGTCCAGCCGTCTAGGCGCTATCGGGGCACATACATAAAAAAAACATCCGGACGAATTGTAAACCTCCTCCTTTGGGAAATACATGTAGATAAATACATTCAATTGACATATTATTAATTTATTTGTAAATGATTATTAATTTAAACTGTAAATATATTTTTATAATCCACATTGCATCGCGCTCCGCAGGACATTCACATAACATTTCACTAAAACCCCGAGCTATTACGAAACAACCTTCATTAATAAACGAAAGTATTATTAATTCTCCGAGTTAAATCGTCTCATTTTCATAGTGTTTAGCCAGTGGACAACCCCAAACGACTGGGCCTAGATTCCTACAGCTGCTCCCACTTTACAAACCACAGGTTTGTTCCACGCAGAGAATACCATGCCTTCGGGCTCAGGAAATACGGTTGCAGCGAAATGTAAAGTAAAGTTGGGGGCAGAAATAATGTTGGATCACGAATAATTTCCTGGGTTCCGTTTATATATGGCACCTTGTAAGTACGTGTCATGTGTTTTGGGGCGTTGTGTTTATAGTCTTGGGTGTTTGGAGGTCAGTTTTGTGCTCTTGAGAATTTGTAAGGGTTAAGTTGGAGAATATTGACGGTGTATAGCAGAAGTTACGGTCCATCGGTATTGAATGAGCATAGGTAAGTGGGTAGTTTGTGTTATCGCAACAGTTATCTTGGCCATAGATATACATAACATAAGGTATACAAGGTGGAACTTAGATTGACGTGTAACTGTAGATACTTGATAACTTTTATCTGTCTTCTGAGTTTACATTTCGTTGTATTGTTCGTTGTTGTTGTTTTTACATTGTTGTACATTAAGTTTGTGTGAGTACTAAGTTGGTACCTAAAAGATGTTCACGCACACCTACCCGACCATGGCACGTGATCCCCAGTCCATAGTAACCAATTCGCCTTCACGCCGTAACTTTACACCATTACTCCGCTTGAAGAATCACCCGAACCTACTAAACATCCGTCGAATGCATCACCGCATTGAAATAACCCAATCGCCCGTTTTGAACTTTAAAGGCAATTCCGGAACAGTCGAGCACAAAAGTGCTCGCGGCTCGTTGGCGGTATTTATGGCGCAAGTTGCGCGATAAATCGACAGAGTCGACGACTGTGACGGATCAGACGACGCCGCGCGATCGTGCTGCCACCTCGCGGGAGGTGGCGATTGTACTACACTAATCTAAACATAAAATAAATTCCTTTCCGCTACGCTAAATAAAAGAAACCAGATCTGAATCAGCCAGGGAGGAAAAAAAATACCCCGTGTCCTGGGTATTTATGTTTGGCTATTTCTGGTTCCATGTACTTACCCTCACTAATTCTGGAACAATCGAGAACAAAAGAGTACTGTACGAGGCCAACTGCCAACCCATATGGGTAAAGGAGTGATGATATGGTGTGTTGTTGTTATAGACACAGAGAGCTTGGCTAGCCCCCTGTCAATCACCGCAACGTGAACACGACTGTACTTCGATTCTGTAAAATTCGAACAGCAACTCGCATCTCCCTTCGATAGGCGAAGTGAGCGTCAAAGTTACCCTTACCGAATGCCACTTCCTAATACGTCATCTAAATACTATTTTTAACCGACTTAAAAAAGAGACGGTTCTCAATTCGGTTGTGTTATGTTTCTTTATAATTGTTTTCGAAATTGGTATTATTTGTGAACCGTTTTCATTTTTTTTTTATAAAAGAATGAACCATTAAGTTGTACCCATTTTTTTGAAAATCAGGCATCTGTCCAGTACTTAGGTTTCTACATATAAAATACTGTCATCCAGGTATCCAAAATTATGTGCTTTTGCCTTTTTGTGACTATGTATGTGGTGTAGATGAATTCTGTCTGTAAAGACATTCGTTAATTTTGTGTAATATTGTGAATTCATAGACCACATTCGCATTCCGCGCGGACAGGACAAAGTAAAAGATCATGAAGTCGGTTATTAGGGTACCGTACCCGAAGGGTGCCAAACGGGACCCTATTACTGAGACTTCGCTGTCCGTCTGTCCGTCCGTCCGTCCGTCCGTCCGTCCGTCCTGTCTGTCACCGGGTCCGTCTGCACGAACCGTAATAGCTAGAAAGCTGAAATTTTCACAGAATGTGTATATCTGTTGCCGCACCAACCACAAATACTGAAATACGAGAGATATTGCAAATTAAAGGGGGCCCCGATACAAGAGACGTGTTTAGATACACTTACGCATTTCAAAATGGAGATCTTGACTAAAACTGTTTATTTATTGTCATAGCAACCATGTCATAGACACATATACTACACATTTAAATATGATAGGATATTTCGCGTCAACCCACATGGTTTTGGTAGCTCAGCCGGTATGATGTAGACTCTCAATCCGGAGGTCGTCGGTTCAAATCTCGTGAAGGCATAAACTTTTTAATTATTTTTTTGTTTATTTTTTTATTGTTTTGAGTGCTTTTGATTTGTTGTACGATGGTACGGTACCCTTAGTGTGCGATACCGACCCGCACTTAACCGATTTTTTTAAGTTTTCAACTTGGGGAATTATTAGAATGGCGCAGTCAATTGGATATATAGTCTCTGACAGAAACACACGGTATGTGTGGGAAAAGGTTTCATATTTTTGTAATAAATTACCTACACCTAATCAGCCAGCCGACCTCTGTGGCGCAGCGGTTGCACATCTGCCTACCATGCGAATGGTTCGAATCCCGGCTGGGGACAAAAAAAAACCCCCAGATCTTGGATGTTTACATGTTTGTGATGACGCTGTTTCTGGTTCCCACGACACAGGGTTTGCTAGTGTGGGGCCAGAAGCAATGTATGTGCCTGTATGTAAATATTTTTATGTTTTAATTTGGGCAGCAGATTCTGTTGCAAATAGCAGAATCGCAACCCAAGTATTCAGTACTTAGACTGTGATTGTTGTGAGGCGTTTTATTTTGAACGAGAAAAGTCACGGAATTGTGCGACCATTTCTTTGAGTTTATTGCCTATTTGTCATCGGGACAGGGATGAGACTGATCTGAGACGGTAATTTGATAAGGATTTGGGAGCGCTGTGAAGCTGCAGTGATAGGGTGTCCCCTGAGTAATACTAATTGAATAACTGGCTAAACGGTACATCAGTGCCTCCGCTGCCCCGTATAGAATAAAAAGTCAAGTGCGAGTAGAACTCGCGGACCAAGGGTTTGGTTCAAACTTGGAGATTGTTACCTCATAACTGGTTTCAATTAAAAAATAAAGTATGATGTCATTCATGTACACAAAAGAAAGTTTTGCAGAAAGACAGAAATTTGCAGTAACGAGGTAACAATCTCTAAGTGTGATCGAAACCCTTGGTCCAGGAGTCCTACTCGCACTTGACCGTTTATTTCCTTTCAAGGATCGGAACCTTAAAAAGTATGATGCATGAATGTTACCTCATTGCGTTTGCTAGCAAGATCAATGAGTAAGCATAAACTGTGCTGTTTTTAAGTATTTTATCATAAACTTTATAATTCTTTGGTGCAGATATTGGTTCTGGCCCCACACTAGGATACCCTATGTCGTGAAAATTAGAAACAGTGTCGTCACATTAATAATATAAACACCCAAGACCTTAGGAGTTTTCTTCCTATCTCCCCAGTAGGGATTTCTACCCAGGCTCTCTCGCTTGGGAGACAGAGCCTGGAAACCGAAGCACCATAAATGTTGTCAAACCCTATAGGGTATAAATAGTGTTGTGAAAAACTTCACTTTGTTTTAGTTATTACTATATTTCTCTGTATTATCTTGTCCAAATCTATGTACTACATTAAAGAAATAACGTTACAACATTTATATTTCCTCAAGGTGGGTACCTAACACAAGAGACAAACCTTACATTGTACCAACAAAGTGTTGCCAGTATCTTGCATTATCTACCCCACAAATCCACTTCAAGTCTAGACTATAGGTAGCACTGTAGCAGGAGCTTATGTTTCATTGTGCATGTGGGACTCTTGTTTATCTTGGTTTTAAACACAGCACAGCTTACTGGCCCCAAACCAAGGAGGCTGTACACTGGAGATACAAATACAAAAAAAATACAAAATCATTTATTCAATAAAATTCTTTACATTACAAAATATAATTGGGGCCTTGTACTAGATCTGACAAATTTGTGTTACAAGAACCCCGCAATTCCCTGTGGGATATACTTTAATTTATTAAATAATTACGACTTTTTAAATTAATAAAATAAAATATTAAAGTATTCTAAATTTTGCTACAAACTATAGTTTTAAAAACAAATATTATATTGGATATGCCATCCTTCTGCCAAAGAAAAAGGGTTTGTTTGAGCCAGAACTCTTATTCTTTACCGAAAAGTGTCAATCTGTTGCCGAGTCTTATACCGTGTTTCTTTATCGCGAATAGGATTCATTTGTTTTTCTAAGTACATGATTTTTGTCTCCATATAATTGACAGACTTTTCTAGAATTCAATTCGGATGGCTCTTCCAGGCCAATTTATTCTAAGCTATGGCCTTACAACGTATGCTATGGCCTCGTTTTATTGTACTTACTCACATTCGTGGCACAGGAAAACGGTTTAGGCACTCTTGTGACCTATTGTACCATTTGTTTCGCACTATTATGGTAAACTAGAAGTGTTTGTGAAACTACTTCGCTGCAAACGGCTTGCAGTTAATCGCTATACAAAAGGCACGTTCTGTAAAAAGAACTTTCTTTATTCTTCTGCATATATAGCGTGAAAACCACTTTTGAGGTTAATCAACCCCCGTGTCAAGTGTGTATTAAAGAGCCAAAATGTCATCTTTCAAACACAGAAACGCTTAGCATGAGACTTTTTACTCTCTCTCGACGTCGAGAGAGAGACTTACAAGTACTTGCCATGTCTATAATGTGGTCGGTTGTCTCCCTCTCTCGCGTCGTCGCGGCGAGCGAGAGCGAGACACGTCGAGACATCTCGGGCTAGACAGAGAAAATGACATTTGTGCATAGACAAGGGCCTTTCTCGAGCGTGGCACACTAAGCAATTAACGTTTTGAGAATGTCTTGAAAGGTCATGGGTTCATATTTTTCCTATTGGACGTGAGAAATATTATATTATTATTACGAGCCTGTAATGTCAACTCTATTCATCCTGAGCGGTCCCCTTCCACTCATCACTCCATAGACCCAACTCATCACTCCATCTCTTCCTGGGTCGGACACGCTTTCTCTTTGCATGTTCTGGGAGCCAGTCTGTGGCTCTCTTAGCCCAACGATTTGGCAGCATTCGAGCAACGTGACCGGCCCATGAAATATTATAACGGGAGATTTTAGATAGGTAGGTATTTATAGAAATATAGAAACAAACACAATGTTTACACTTAATGTACCGCCTCAGTACCCAAAAACCTTTCATTTCCTTGCATGAATAAAGAAATTTGATTTGATTTTGATTTGATTTACCTAAATGATGCCAATTTTTTTATTGAATGTTAGACTAAACTGCAGCTGCTGAATTTTTGTCAAAAAACACTGGTTCATAGGTACCTAAAAATACGTGAACAATTATTATCCCTCCAACAAGAGTAGAAAGCATAAAATAAAACCCAGATCAATATTCTGTTGCTATGTCGGGAAATATATAAGACGTTTCTAGTTCCCTCCGATTTACTCTATGAATAAACCATATTTGATGTTGTGCACGTATGGATGCTGGAAAAAATCTCTTGATAAAGATAAGCTCACCTTTGTACATTGCTCTCAATTTTTTTATTGTATTGTTTTGTGCAATAATAGTATATTGAAGTATTGAAAGACTGTAGTCTCACTGTAGCAACGTAAGCATTTATTTTTTATTCGCAAGCAAAACGAGAAACCGCCTTTCCCCGTTGAAATCCCGCCACGCAATTGGATTCGCAAATTGGAGGACACAAAAAATTAATAGATAAGAAAATCGTTCCGACGCGGCACGGCATATTTTTTTATTATTTTATGCTTGAGAAGTTTGAAAACGGTTTGCTGTCGATTGTACTTGGTACCTTGATTATGATGTGTAAAATTAAAGTCCTAAAAAGCTGAAATTTGATATGCCAACACATGTTTGCACCCATATTCCATAAAAACTCCGAAATCTGCAACTTTAACACCTCACCAGCTTTAAGCTGCTTGTGCATCATAAATAATAATAATAATAAACGTCAGTGATGTGTCCCAGATGCAGAACATTCCAGATGCAGAACATTACAGATGCAGAACATTCCAGATGCAGAACATTCCAGATGCAGAACATTCCAGATGCAGAACATTCCAGATGCAGAACATTCCAGATGCAGAACATTCCAGATGCAGAACATTCCAGATGCAGAACATTCCAGATGCAGAACATTCCAGATGCAGAACATTCCAGATGCAGAACATTCCAGATGCAGAACATTCCAGATGCAGAACATTCCAGATGCAGAACATTCCAGATGCAGAACATTCCAGATGAAATATATGGCAAGTTTGTTTTGTTTTACCGTCTGTCTATATGTTGTACTTTTACGTGAGCGCACCTTTGCTTTTGCCACCCCATATGCACAAAACAAGAGAAAAACCTACGAATCGCACTGTTTTTTTAAAGACACACGTTTTCCACAACCTCACACTGAATCGGGCATCTCATACCTCTGTGTTCGACGTTTCAATATGAATTTGATTGGCTGACACGAAAACAACGATCTCGTCCGATCGCGACCGATCGCACAATTACTTCGAACAAGCGATAACAATGCGGCGAGCAATTTTGTCGACGACTGTACAAAGTGGTTCTGTTATCGCGATCGGTAATGTGACATTTTAATTTTTCATTTCCAATTGCTCGGTTTTGGGGATCCGATCCTTAAAAGGAAAAAAATAACCCTTATAGGATCACTTTGTTGTCCGTCCGTCTGTCTGTCTGTCGGTCTCTGTGTTAAGACCTTTTATATCAAGAACGCTTGGACGTTTCAAGCTGAAATTTATATCAATTATTAATATTAAATTTATTTTGTTTTTTAGTATTTGTTCTTATAGCGGCAACAGAAATACATCATCTGTGAAAATTTCAACTGTCTAGCTACCACGGTTCATGAGATACAGCCTGGTGACAGACAGACAGACAGACGGGCAGCGAAATCTCAGTAATAGGGTCCCGTTTGGCACCCTTCGGGTAGTGTGTGTCGATAATGTCCGACCACCATCTTCATCACCTCATCACATCATCTCAGCGTCAACGTACCATTGCGAAAATGTCGGCAGGGCCCTGTCTGACTCCTTGTCTCTTTCTAATCGTTCCATCAGAGTGAGACGTCTATAAAAATCGTGCCCTGCCGACAGCGTAATGTAATAAGCGCTTTAAAACTTGATCAATGTTGGTCCGGAAAGACTCTCATTACATACAATTTTTTATTTCATGCTAGCATGCAATTATTCGAATTTATTTTATATCAATTACATTTTTGTCTATTGTCTTGGTAAGGTTTTTTTTTTAAAGCGTATTGTGATTTGCGATAGACTAAAGATATCATGATCGTTAAATAACTTATTATAAGTATTCATTATTCTGGCAATCCATAGTTTGTTCGGTAAAATGGGTTATGGAAAAGAGTTTTAATTCGGTACTCTAAACGACTAGTGACGTCACTAACATATAAACATCATAGGGACGAGATATTCATCCCCCTCTTTTTCCTCCCCTCCGTCAAATAAAAAAAATGTGCGTCTGACTTAAGTATAATCTGTACCTTGAACAAATTAATTTCAGAAATGCTGTCCCACGGGAAAGATTTCCATTTTAATTGGGAATAAAAACGATCTAACAGTATCGAACTCGAATCCCGAGAGAGAAGTTTTCTAAATAATTGAGTCTTGGTCTTGAAATGGAATTTGCCATTTGGTGTTTCATATCAATTCAAAATCTAGTGTCTTGTCATGTAGTGCGTGTAGTAGATACTAACTTTATAAGCTACTCAATATATGGCTATTAAAAATATCTGAATAAGTATGTATGTGATAAACATATTATGTACCTACCTACCTATCTATCATGATTTTACGACAAAATATTTTGGTTTAAAATAGGCACAATATTTATTATTATTGTCAAAATGTCACACTACCCACATGACCAAACTGCTTAACGTTACGATAGCGTTATCCCCGGTTTCCGAGACGCTGATTCAGCCTGGTTACTGTTAGTTAACAGAGCAATTAACAAACTTGGGGTATTACTCTATAATAAGTTACCAAAATCAAGGACGCTAACCAACTGCACTCATACAAGGTTTTACTATGAAAGGGGTTTGAAACTTTTTGTATGGACGCTGGCATATCGACCCGCCGCCATTTTGTTTTTTTTTTTTTTTCAAAATCGCGGCGCACAATCAAAGTGTTATGTATGGATAGAGACGACACATAGAAGAACAAAAAATGTTTAATAACATGGTACCCTAAAGCGTCACATTACCGAGATATTTGGAGGTAAAGATAGACTTATGAGTACAAGTCGATATCAATCGTCGATATCAATCATCAATCAATCGTCGAGTCAATATTATCCATACATAACACTTTCAACGTGCGCCACGATTTTGAAAAAAAAAAAACAAATTGGCGGCGGGTCGATATGCCAGAAAGTTTCAATGCCCTTTCCTGGTCGAAAAGGTTTCCTGGTTTCTTTACTATATAGTGTACAGGAGTTCTTAGATGATAAATTTGACAATGCATTAAAATAAATCAATATTGAATAATGATTGCGGCATGTACTAATATTAACTATAATAATTAATTTCATAACTATACTGTACTAAAATAAGAGTTGTTAATAATATGTTAATTTTGCTAATTTATTTACTTACATAAATGTAACATAAAATTTGTATGTCTACATGGCAGAATATAGAGAAACTCTATGTGACATTTTATCTGTAAGAACTGATGTAAACCTGTATTCATACAAATAAACAATACTATACTTTACTTTACTTTCCTGCTTTTCTCACAAAACACCTTTTACCGCTTTTCATTTCCACATCTGACCAGCCTCGCAGCCCTCACCTGACCAGCCTCGCAGCCCCCACCTTGCAGCTCCTTGACCCAGCTAATAAAAGTTTATAGTGGCATATGTTCCGACTATAAAACCCTTGAAAAACTACTCGTTTCACATCCACGGTGTAGTGCGGGGCATAAAAGTGAAACATAATCATAACTCTGCTGTTGCCGAAACTTTTGGTCGGTTGACCGTAATAAAAATCCTAATACTTTTTTATAAAAAACCTATTTTTATTGTTGGTTATATAGGTATCCAGTATTGCGTGTTTCGTTTTTGTCTGAATTGCAGTTCGGATTCGACTCAAAATTTTCGAGCGAAAAGTTTTTTTTTGACAGCTAAAAATAGTTCTGAAAGCTGCTAACAGATGGATTTGTATCGAGATGGGGTTGGTTTTCATATCGTTCGTCATTAAGTTGATTATAAAAAGGTGTTTAATGGATAGCTGGTGGTCACTTTCCTCACCAAATTTACACTTAATATTATCAGCAAATTAAGTTTCGTTCGCCAAAATTTTACAATTTTCATTTTTGATTTCCACAAAAACTACGCATGTCCTCGCAGACGAAAAGCCCTTTAGTATGAAAAGTAACTGCCAGCTATCCGTTAAACACCTTTTTATAATCAAATTAAGGATGAACGATATAAAAGCCAAACCCATGTCTCGTCTAAGACATCTAGTGACAAATTTAGAACAACTGAAGTTATTTTTTTTGAATCGCTCATTGAAACAACAAAAAAACCTATCAGATTTGACCAATACGAGCTGAGCAGACTACTTAGAATAGAATAGACGTTTATTGCATTAAAATCTTATAGGCTACACATACATCCCACAAAACCAAATGTTAGCGTAGCTCATCGGTACATGGTCAGCTATGGATCCGAAACTGCATCTACTGCGTAATAAGCGGACGAGAAAACAATTAGCCCTCAGAGCTCAAGATAAATTACTTACAATATTCGAATAGAAATCCCATCTCCTCCTTCTAAGCTGAAAATCCAATAATTCTCCGGCGCTAAGCATCCTGTCGCGTGGCTTCTTCAGAGATTATTGCGAAAGCCGTGCCTTATGTCGCTGCTTTATCGAGTCCATCGTCCTCTCGTCAGTGGAGTTGGCCTGTATGGGAAATGTTTGTCAATCCGCGTCTGTGGGCCCTGGTCGTTTTGGGAAATTATTGTCAGTTTTTAGAGATCAGTATTGATTGAAACTGTCACTGTCGACATATACACATCTCTTTCTATCTTATGACATAATGATAATGAATCATAATGAATAATTATAAGCTCCTTGGTGGAACTTATTGGAACTTACTAGAGTTTGAATCCAAAAAGGGGGCCCAAAGTCTCCATCTGTGAGCCTGGCCTCTATGGGAGTGTCACAGACGCCATTTTGTTGTCAAAATACACCCCACTGACGAAAGGTGTGGGTAGATAAACTATTGAGAAAAGTAGATTTTTATAATTATGGGCCTTTCGTTTACGGTCACACACATTCGACTACTATAGTATACAAATATCTATACTATAATATCTATACTCTGGCCGCTGAGAGAATGCAATTTTGACACATGTCTATGTCCCTGTCTGTCTGTCCCCCAATGATATTAGGATATTTTCAAACATAAGCCAAGTAAAGGGACGTCTTTATAATTTGGCATAGATTTTTCTGGATTTTTTGGATGGAATAGTCTCATTTTGCTGGAATAACTTTTTAAAGATGGGCATTTGAGGAGGAGAATCTCCTTAAATATTGAGTTTTGACTGCGGAATCGGCTAAATGTTTGCACCTTACCTTACCTTACATACACATGAATAACATCGGCTCTCTGCTACAGTCATGTAACCAACCTTCTCAGTACACAAACACAAGGTGATTTTAATTTCCAATCAAAACAAGAATTCAAACTTTTCAAGCACAAGAAACTCAAATTGAAAGTAAAACAACAACCATTACCAAGTCCAAGTCGCTCGTCTTATAAGGGCAAAGTTGATTTAATATTATCGCCTCGCCAACTTAATTTCGAAGAGTGACTCAGCGGAAGAATGAAGTAGAGCTGTAAATGTTCAATCAAACTTCCTCGATTGAAATATATGAAATTACTAACTATATTTTTAACCCCCGCCCGACGAAGGAAAATTAACGTTTGGTCGGTCACTCTGTCTGTTTGTCTGTGTGTGTCGTGGAGCGTAAACGGGTGAACCAATTTGAGTGATGCTTTTTTTATTCGAAAGAAGATTTCATTGAGCTGGTTCTTATGGTACCATCTAGCTGGTCCGATGATGGAGTTCAAAGGTGGGAGCTGAAACCCTATGATGCTTACAAGTAAACCCGTCGAATTTGGGCTCATTAGGTTTGTTGTGACAAGCCCTTTGGGAATAAGGTACCATCGAGCTGATCTGATGATGGAGTGCGAAGCCCGAAGGTGGAAGCTGGACCCTGGGATGCTTACTAGTAAACCCATCGAGTTTAGGCTCATTAGATTCGTTGTGATGAAACCTTTTAATTTCACCTGATGATGAGACCTGGTGATAAAACTGGAAGACTGGTATTTATGCTGGGTTATTTTAATGCTTAAGTTATTTTAGATAAGCTTGCCTTTGTACATGTCTTCTCTGTATCGTGGAACAACATACAACACATGGAAATATTTAAATTACCTATACAGTATTCTTGATGATTAAACAAACTTACGCAGGTGAAGTTTATCACAATAATGCGAATTACCTCGCTCTCGAATAGATTATTCGGTTCGCTCGCGTTAAGACACACGCGGGCCAAGCTCACATTAGTGAACGAACAATAGATGTGCGAACAAGAGAGCTATGCACTTCATCTCTAATAAATAAGTTATTTTTATCTATATTAGGCACTATGGAGAGTGGAGTCGATAGTGTTAACTAAAGAAATAAATAACTTATTATTATAGGTAGGTGCGAGTATAATAACAATATTGAACACTCTGAGTGGAGTAATAGAGTTGGTGTGACTCCTGCGAAAAATATCTCTGTCGTATACTGTAAATGATCTCTACAATTTCTTACAATGTTGCTGACAACTTCAGTGTAAAGTTCAAAGCCGGTTAGTCGCTATAGCAATAGACGTGAACGACGTGAACTACGAGTTGTCAGTTTGTTTGGAACACTTCGATTTCCCGGTGAAGTTATAGGTAACGTGTACTTTTCATCTCCAATAGGACAGTTCATCTAATTCGCTTGATTGTTTATGTCCTTACAATATTTGAAAGATTTTTGAAACCTATTCGTTTTTTAAACAATTACAGTGGGAACTTTTTAAAAGACCATTAAAAAGTAAAAAACTTGACCAAACAGGTAATTAATGGGTAATATTTGACACCACTTGCGCAGGCTGCGCTAACAATCTTTTTTTTTTAAAGGCCTCGTTTAAAATTCATTCTCCTGAGCGGCTATTGTGTGAAGGGACTTTGTTTGTTTCTAATAATAAAATGAATTGAACTGTTTTATGTACTTAAAGAAATACCTAAGAGTCGATAGCAATATCGGGTCCGCTTTTCAAGTATTTGGATGTCACAGCACGGCAGCACAAACTAAAGAATATCATAGAAAAAAATAAGTTTGTTTTCATGTAATTACGACTTCAACGTGACCGCCATCAATTACTGAGTTAGAAAAATTGGCAGCTGATGATCACCGAATGAAAGTCACCGTGTATATTTATCATTCTTTAATTAGATTTTGAATAATTGCGGCACGTACGTGAGGTGCCTGCACGGAAATCAAATGGTTTTGACGTGGTTTTGACTGAAAATCAGCGCTGCAACCCTGTTGTAGCCTTATGCTGAGTTGGAGCCATTTCACTGGCGACGCATGCGTACATCATCTTTCTCTTTTGTTTAGTAAATATATGTTTTCTTCTATAATGTAATGTCTGTTTCCTGCCTCTAAATTATCTTGTTGATGTACTATGTTCTGTTCAGTGAATAAACGTATGTCTATGTCTATGTCTATGTCTACGCGGGCGTAAGAGTTGAATATTTATTAGCCTCAGTTATAGATGATTCAAAATAGCGGTACGTGATTGGTCGACCTGTGGTTCACAGAAGCACTAAAAAGTGCTTGACTTTGACAGTGACTACCAAGACGTCAAATTAATGTCTATTGCAGGGGGATGAGAACTTAATTTCCCCTAATTTTAATGTCATTTTTTTCCTTTTCGGCCAGGAGAATGACAATCTCTAGACTTGAAAGGGTTAACCAACCTGTTAATTTAATCAGCGCCGCCGAGGAAACTGTGCAGTAATATTTGTTTTAAAACATTCGTTTTATGCTGCTAAATGATAGTGCCCTTTATGACAATCTGCCGACGAATTATGGAAAACGGGAGAATACTGAAAAAGGTCACGAAATTGAATGCGGAATTCCTCGGCATCGGAACGACCATTCTTTTGTTAGAAGTTGTATAAGGGCAGGGCCACGAACCGGCTCGCTCTGGTGAATTCATAAAGGCTATTTGATGATTTTGTAGTGTGTTGGGTAGTACTGCCGACAAAAAAATGTATCGTGACAAAAGTATAAAGCGTATGTCTGTGTGACTGTCCGTGCTACCCTAGCAATCATACGCGATTTTTATTTCTAAATAAATAATTGTAATGCCTATAAGATGTGTTTTTATGAAAACGGTTCTATGTTTCTAAAGTTATAAACTAAACTAGAATTCTGTGAAACAAAATATATTATTTATAAAGGGATTCAAACATTATTGTATGAAGCCTTTTGGATACCTGAAACTTCGAGTACCCTAAAATTTTGCTTTTTCGTGTACCTATGAAACATATCCATCGATCGAGAATTTCATTACGAACAACAAATATTCTTTGACAGAATGTCGTAAAAGGTACATAGCCTTTCTGGGATAATTCAATTAATTATATTTACACATTCAAAGTTTGAATATGTAAATAATCGGTCAAGTGCGAGTCAGGATCGCACAAGAAGGGTACCGAACTATCGTACAACACAACTTAAGCACTCAAAACAATAAAACAAAAACAAAAGAAAATAAAAACACGTCTCTTGTATGGGGACCCCCTTTAATTTGTAATATATCTCGTATTTCAGTATTATTAGATACCATAGTAAGCGCTGCGCAGTCACTGTCGCCTCGCAACAATCGACACACAGTCAGAAGCTGCTCGGTGTTACGTCTCACCTCTAGTGAGTTATATCCGAGCATACCTAGTAAAAAAGCGGAAGGATAAAGGTAAGGGTAGTATCCAAATTTCCTCTTATATAGGTATCGTAGAAAAGCTTTGTGTACCTTCTCGAGCATAAGGAGCCTTCGTGCGGATTCCAAACAACCGAGCTAGATTCAAGTTTGGTTCTCACTAGGGCCGTGTAAAGACCGTGTAACAGATATACACATTCTGTGAAAATTTCTACTTTCTAGCTATTACGGTTCGTGCTTTAGGACCCGCTGACGGACGGACGGACGGACGGACGGACGGACAGACAGACAGACGGACAGCTGAGCCTTACTAATAGGGTCCTGTTTGGCACCCTTCAGGTACGGTACCCTAAAAATGACTGAATCACATAGTTCTCGATCGACATTTTAGGGAATTTTCGCTTTAGGTATCCCAGAAAATTTCGATGTTCTTTTATATCGGATAGTTTCATGTCTGAGGTATTTTTGGTTTTGAAATGTACAGTCAATATGTGAATTTTATTCGAAAATTATCTAAATCAAATCACCTAAAATCTGCACAAGCAGAACTAAGTAGCTAATTCATTACTTTCAAGTTATTCTCAGATAAGTATATGTCAGATAAGCAATATTTCATTAAAAAAAACCCTGTATTATAATTAGAAAACTCTGAAGTGAGCTTACAAGATTACTAAAATGTAATTATTAATCCAACTTGAGACTCCTCATTTAAAACTAGTTAAACAAGAATAAATCAGGAGCAACATTTAAAACATTTTTGCAAGATGAGAAAGTAGCGGTATAAAAAATTATACCTCGAGATTAGTAAAAAGATACGCGAGCGAAAGCGCGCTTTAAGAGCTTATTCAATATCTACCCTCTTTACTTTATGAAACCTACGCCCCTAAGTAGGTTCCCCTGTAAAATAATAAAGGTTACTTACTCATCTCCCGTAAGATGTTGCTAATGAAAGCTGCGCCAACACCTCCGATATAAGATGAGATAAGTGCAATGTTTTGTAAAGATTATACTACTTCAAGAATTTTATTAAGCTCGCTTGTAAGGAGAAGGAGATTTTTCACCCCCTCTGTTACCTATTTTGTGTAATAATGTCCTCAAAAGATAATTAGTATTAATGCTGTATCGGTAATACTGATATAGCTTGATGCTTTTTCCAATAAAATGCATGACACCACTGACAAGGCACTATGTACACACGATACTTTTGTATCAAATTTAAACTGCCGCAACCGACAACAGGAAAGCACGGCTTAAAATTGATGCACCAAAATATGCAAGGCTTTTCTGGCAAACAATTAGAACTAGAAATGTTTCTAGAACAGAGTAATATAGACGTACTATGTATGACAGAACACTGGCTGCAAGAGTGTGCTATGCAGTTCAGTATACCAAATTATAAAATAATCAGCTGTTTCAATAGACAGACTAGAACTCGAGGTGGTTCCTTAATACTAGTAAAAGATGGTTTTAAGTGTAAAGAACGAAAGGATGTTGTTAGTCTCTCTAGTGAGATGAATGCTGAAGTCTCGTGTGTTGAGATGGAAAAATATATAATTGTTAGTGTGTATAGGCGGGGCGAAGGAGAGTTTGAAATCTTTGAGACAGTCATGGAACAAGTACTTCAACTGGCATCAAGAAACAAGTCCAAACGCATCATAGTTTGTGGCGACTTTAACGTAGATCTATTAGACCAAGCAAACCGCTCTATACGCACTAGGACCTTAGCAGTATTTAAGTCTTTCAATATGTGCAATGTCTTTCTGGAGCCTACACGAATATCGGCTACCTCCGCTACCTGTATAGATAACGTCTTCTGTGAATGTAGTATCTACGATAAACAAATAGTTAACGCATTAAGTTCAGACCACACGGGTCAGATGGTAGTTTTTGAGGAAATTAATGAGGAAAAACCCGTTAAAATTTTATGTAGACCAGTGACTTTGAAGAAGATGGAAAAATTTCGAAATAGACTTGTGTCAAGTCTGCCTTCAACACCTTACTGTGAAGATCCGAACACACTATATTCCAACTTCTTCCAAGTTATATCTACGGAATTCGAAAATGTGTTTAATCTGACCGAAGTGAGAAATAATAATAAAATAAAATTCTCTGAATGGGCTTCAGAGGAATTAAGACAGAGTAGGTCCAAACTATATGAATTGTATGAACAAAAATCTTATGACCACAGTCCGGAATTTTTCACCCTTGTCAAAAATTGTTCTAATAATTTTAGGAAGGAATGTCATAAAGCCAAATGCTTATATTTAAACAATCAAATTACAGTTTCGGGTGACAAAATTAAAACTATATGGAACATTATTAAAAAAGAGACAGGCAAGGTCAGGTGTAGTGAATCTAGTTTTAATTTAAAAGTTAATGGTAAATTACTCTCATCTAACGAGGACGTTGCTAACGCATTTGAAAAGTTCTTCAGTACTATACCCATAATAACAACAGAAGCACTACCATCCTCTTCTGAAAAGTCTCTAGATTACTTGGTTGAAAATGTTCCCCAACACAAGAGTGGCTTCAACTTCAAACCAATAGACTCTCTAACTATATTTAAAACATTCAAACTTCTAAACGTTAAAAAGACTGAAGATCTATGGGGCATGTCGGTTAAAGTAGTTAAATCTGTAATTGATGTGATTGCTCCGTACATGGCAATCATGTTCAATAGTTGTATAGCAGAAGGTATTTTTCCTGACCTCATGAAAATGAGCAGATTAATACCACTTTTCAAATCCGGTAGCCAGGAAGACCCTGCGAACTTCAGACCTGTATCTGTTTTGCCAGTGTTGAGCAAAGTGTTTGAAAAGGTGATACTAAATCAACTACAATCTCACTTTAACGCATCAGGGCTACTCCACAAAAAACAATTTGGTTTCACTAAAGGCAGATCAACAACTGACGCCGGAGTAGCACTAGTACAACACATCTATAGTGCGTGGGAGGGATCACAGGATGCTGTTGGTGTATTCTGTGATCTTTCCAAGGCCTTTGACTGTGTGGATCATCAAACCCTTCTGCTCAAACTGCAACACTATGGTATTAAAGACAATGCTTTAAAATTAATGGAATCATATCTTGGAGACAGAGTACTAAAAGTAGATATAAATAGAAATAAGTCTACCGGAACGCATATGAATATTGGTGTCCCCCAAGGCTCTATTCTGGGTCCGTTCCTTTTCTTAGTTTACGTGAATGACCTGCCGTATATGGTGGAGAAAATGACTCAGATTGTACTATTTGCTGATGACACATCCATTATCTTTAAGGTGAAAAGACAACAAGAAATTCTAGACGATGCAAATAGTACGCTCTCTCATGTGTTAAGTTGGTTTAATGTAAACAACCTTTTATTAAACTCGAAGAAGACAAAATGTATCAAATTCTGTTTACCGAATGTGCGGCAGGTGGACACGAGTGTAAGCATAGGAACGGAAAGACTAGACCTCGTTGAAGAAACAATTTTCCTTGGAATCACTATAGACTCGAAACTTCAATGGGGTCCTCATGTAACTAGTCTCTCACGAAGACTTAGCTCAGCTGCTTATGCGGTCAGGCAAATCAGACACATCACAGATGTAGGAACTGCCAGATTGGTTTACTTTAGTTATTTCCATAGTATTATGTCTTACGGAATACTTCTTTGGGGGAGAGCGGCAGATATAAACACAATATTTGTCTTACAAAAAAGGGCCATTCGGGCTATCTATCAACTAGATGCTAGGCAATCACTAAGGGACAAATTCAAAAATATCAATATACTTACTGTTACCTGTCAATACATTTATGAAAATATCATGTATACCAGAAAAAACATAGGTTTATTTAAGACTTTAGGTCATAATCATAGTATTGGCACTAGAAATAGAAATAAGATTGCTATGCCCGCGTTCAGACTCAGTAAGGTTGCTCACTCTTTTATGGGAGTATGTGTTAGTTTTTATAATAAAATACCTAATGAAGCAACGGACCTACCAGAAAGGAGGTTCAAAAACTATGTCAAAAACGGCCTATTGAAGAAGTCATATTACAGTGTAAAAGAATATTTAGATGACAAAACTGCATGGTCTTTACCATCTCAGCGCACAGAAATCCAAAGAGGGGCGATGGACTGAGTCAGTACGTCTCTCCTCGGTGTATTTCCTTAGACTTAAGTAGAAATACATAACATTGTATTTTTAAGGCTCTGATATTTTAAAAGAGGTACGGGGGAGGTTTCTTGCCCTTCTTTGCTCCATCCCTAAGCCCACAACTTCCGAACGGGCGGTAGTATACAAAAATATTAATATTATATTGACGTTGACTAAGTAATATGTATGATTTTATGGTCAATAAAAATTTTGAACTGAACTGAACTGAACCTTTCCCATACAGGGTGGCAGAGCCACATTGGCCTACTTTAAGCCTCACCGGAATTCGAACTTATATCTCCAGCGTGGGAAGCAAAACCCACTAGACCACAGAGCTCTGTCATATTTAAGAATATTTAAATGGTAATAGAGACTCATTAAAAATCATGTAAAAGTTCTTGATCGTTTATAATTTTGGCAAAATATATTTTTGTCAAAAGTACAATCTTACTTCTTAAGTATGCTGTAGAGTAAAAGTTTATTAAAACAATCATTAGGCGTTTAATTTACTGCACAGAGAAAAACAGCTTGTTGGCTTCGAAATTTTTCGTAAATTAAACAGATGCTTCGTTTGTAGAATATTGCTGTCGACTCGGGTGCCATTTGAGTCCTGCTTAATTACCCGAAACATTCGCGACCGCCCCACTAACTTGCATTTTGTAAGAAAACAAACTTATTTTTATTGTTTCGGTATTCAAAAAGATAAAAGAGACAATGAATTGAAACAGTGAGAAGACACCGTGAGTAAACCTACACTGTGAAAACCTTCATGTTTCCATAGCTGCTGCAATTGGCTAGCCTCCTGTCACGCAAAGTAAAATGAGTACAAACCCTTATCTGGGTTTCCCGACCTCTGCAACTACTTACACCTAAGATTATTGTAATGGCATGATGCTGCTTGTTTTGTTAGAAAAATATTGATTCGAAGTAGATAAGCACTGGACTTCAAGAAATCAATTCTCTGAGTGATTTTGGGCGTTTGTTAGGTTTTCGAGAACAGTTGATGCATTCATAGCATACGTCTCTTTGCGGAGGAGTTTCTAGTTAAATGGTATTTAAATCAAAGGACATTGCCTACTTGACTATGGAAGTTGAAGCAAGTGCTGCCTAGAATGCTCACATTGTGCAATTTGTTCCTTAGATCATCCATCACTAATCTGTAATCCAAAGCGCATACAAATATATCCGACAAGTCCAAAGAAAAACAGTATTTTGTTTTGAATATTTTCATAAGAAAAAGTGAACTTAAAGCAAATTAACGGTCAAGTGCGAGGAGGACTCGCGCACCAAGGGTTCCGATCACACTTGGAGAGCGTAACACTTCTAATTAGGATTCCACATAAAAAAAAACTAAAGTATGATGTCATCCATGTAAACCAAATTAAATATTTTTGTAGAAAGACAGAAATGGGTTTAGCACCGGTGTAGCAACTAGTGACCTATCGACATACATAATTTTATTGTAATGCGGTAACTTCCTAATTCACGGGAGAAAAAAGTTATGATCAAATGAAATGTCCATAAAAGTCTATGTGAATCGCAAACGATCGTATGGGTTAAGCAACATATATCGGAGACGGTAGCTTGATTGATGGGTAACCGTTTCTATGGCTCATTTGTTTTCAAATCGCGAATTCGTTGTAGGAGTTGAAGCACAGCGAAGCTTTTTCTGTTTAATATTCTCCAGCCAGTCTTCGTCGTCGTCCGTCGTGCTTGTTGTTAACCCAAAAATTTAAATAAAACTCACAACTGCAATGCAAAAATAATTTATTGAAATAACATCTAAGCCTCAGGCGCTGGTTAAAGTTAGTCCCAAGCCTGCAGCAAGCCTGCTACCCAGATCACTATCAACCGTCGCAAACAAGTCTGCTGCTTTTTGTTGCAATGAAACAACAGCTTTGCCCAGATTTGAAACCATCGCCTCTATAGTCCTTTCTTTCTCGCCTTCGGAGTAGCTTTGCCACAAAGCTGCTGATTGATCTAAATTATCCACGGCATCAGACTGGACAATTTTCATTGGTCTCGGTGCCTTTTGGCCCATATATGGAGCCGCCCCATTGTAACTGTTTGGAAAGTAGTTCGGTAGACCTCCTTCGTTATCATTCACCGGTGCTCTACCATCGCGGTTCACGGTAAACGCTGGAGATATGGGGCAGTTGATAGGAATCCGGTTAAAGTTGGACCCTAATCGATTGATCTGGGTCAGCTTGTAGGCCAGGCGTCTGGCTTGGAATACCTTGTCTGGAGCTCCAAGAATGCCAGGGACTAAGTTCCCAGGACAGACAGCTAGTTGTTCCACTTCTGCAAAATAGTTGACCGGGTTTCTGTTGAGAGTGATTTTGCCTACTTCGTGTAATGGGAAGTCTTCTAAAGAAATAACTCTAGTGATATCGAATGGATCATGCGTCGCGTTCTTAACGTCATCTTGACTAAGTATTTGTACAGAAACTGTCCATGTAGGGTATTCTTCTCTAGCGATGGCATTGTACAAGTCTCTGATTGCATAGTCAGCGTCTGCGCCAGCCAGTCGAGTTGCTTCTGAGGAATTTAGATTCCTAATTCCGGCATCGGGTAGAATGTGGAACCTGACAAAGTGAGACTCGTCTTTCTCGTTTTTAACTTCATAAGTATGAATAGGAAATGCAGGCATGTATCTGTAACCATCTGAGACACCTCTGTCTCCAAACAGCAGAATGAAAATGTACAGAAATTCAGGTCTCAGCGTGATAAGATCCCAAAAGGTGTTGGCGTCTAAAACATGTGTAACTGGATTTCTCTTTTCCGCATGTAACAGCGCGTGGAACAGTAAAGGATCTTTGAAGAAAAACATCTCTGTATTGAAACAAACTAAATCAAAGTTGCCTTCTTCCGTGTAAAATTTGGCTGCAAGACCTTTTGATCCTCTGACTGTATCAGCACTGCCACTCTCCTGGACTGTTGTAGAGAATCTCACGCTTATGGGCGTTTTCTTTCCTATAGTGTCAAGAAACTTCGCTTTGCAGATGTGACTGATGTTTTGGGTGACTTCAAAGAAACCGAATGCACCAGCTCCTTTCGCGTGGTTGAAACGCTCCGGAATTCTTTCGTGGGTAAGATGCGCAAAAGCATCCAGGAAGTATTCGTTTTCGATCAGATCATCGTCTAGAGTTGAAGTTGCTTCATGGTACTCCACCGGCGCTCCATTGCTGTGTGTGAGAACACCGACAGGGCCCTGAAAGATACCGCGCTGATATTAATTTTATTCCAATAAGTATGAATATTTTTAAACACTTAGATGTCAAGGAACAAAGGAAACAATTATGCTTCTTTAGCAGACTGTGCCTCTGCTATTACATGTGGAAAATAAAAGGCCCTACTTTTAGTTGTTTTTAAAAAGTGACAATATATTTTGTACTTATTTGATTAGCAAAATTACGCTTACTGTCATTAATTTCTACAGAAAATTTTGAATTTCATGAAAGTATGTTATGTTTGGCACAGAATTGGACAAAAGTTACTTATTTTGTATTGGTCTTTAAAAACTAAATCGTTATATTGTGTTAGTAAGTGCAAAATTACGACGACGACAACGAGTGGAACTATTACTAAGCCTACGCTGTCCGTCCGTCCATCCGTCCATCCGTTGTCCGTCCGTCCGTCCGTCCATCCGTCTGTCTGTCTGTCCGTCAGAGGGCCCTTGAGCACGATAGCTAGAAAGTTAAAAAAATTACAGAATTCGTATCTGTTGCCGCAACCAGAACAAATGCTTCACGATATTTAAAAAATTAAAGGGGGTTTTGATTGAAATAAAATAATATTAATATTCAATACGATCGTAAATATCGCGTCTTCTCAAGCAAACAATAGGTCCCTGGTTCAAATCCTCGTGAGGTCATATTTTTTATTCTTTTTTTAGGGTTTCGTACCCGAAGGGTGCCAAACGGGACCCTATTAATGAGACTTCGCTGTCCGTCTGTCTGTCACCAGGCTGTATCTCATGACCCGTGCGGTAGCTAGACAGTTGTTCACAGATGATGTATTTCTGTTGCCGCTACAACAACAAATACTAAAAAACAAAAGAAAATTAATATTAAGGGTCCCATACAACAAACGTGATTTTTTTTGCTCATTTTTGCTCGATATTGATAATGGTAGCAGGTAGACGCTTAAAATGTTCACAATATATTGAGTATATTATTTACTTAAAAATAAACAATTAAATTAATATTTAGGGGGGGCTCCCATACAACATGTATTATTTTTTTGCGGTTTTTTTTATAGATACGGTACGGAACCCTTCGTGCGCCAGTCCGACTCGCACTTGGCCGGTTATTTATTATTTTGAGTGCTTATTTTTTGTTGTACGATGGTACGGAACCCTTTGTGTGCGAGTCCGACCTGCAATTGCCCATCTTTTTTTAACACTTTCATTGGGTCCACTTTGTCAAAACCAGCCATATTTTATATGGCATGAACCATATCGAGGTACTTTTGACCCCTATCAAAAGTGATAGATAACTCTTGACCTAATCACAGAAGAGATAATAGTACTGCGTACAGAACGGCCACTCCCTTCCCCGCGCGGATTCAGATACCGCACCTCACCCCGGAGTCGGGGAGCCTCTTCGGGAGACACTTTGTATAGAAGCTGAACGCACACATTCACAAACGAACGAGTTTACGCACACATTTGCACGTGTACAAATGTCATTCGGCTATGTAGTAGTGATTATTTTACGAGCGTTCTATGGAGTGTCCGAGGTGTGACCTAATGTAAGGCTTAGGAATGCATAAAGTAACTTACATCTGTCGAATTCTTGAAGTTTATAGCTTGTAGTTGCGTATAGTCGGTGTCGGCACGTCCCGAGGCGACGGCCACCGTCAAAGCCAATAATAATAACCAGCCGCCCATTTCGGCTCTAGATACAAAATAGGCCCTGTTTGTTCTTATTTCATTATTTAAATACTTACGGTACCCCTTGACGTGTTATAGGAAGACAAAAGCGTTCTGTATGTTTGTTTACAGATATAACATGAACCCTTAGCTAGTATCGCTATAAATTGTAACGTAGCTGGTGTCGGGGGGTAACTAGTGACCCCACAAGTATTTATGTTAAAACCTAAAATAAATTCTATATAAACCAGTTTATATGAATTATAGCTCTTATGTCGCAATGGACCCAAAACCTATAGGGTACTTCCCGTAGGCCTACAATCATGAAAGCAAGGTCTTATAGTACAAATAAAGCGAAAAATCTGAAAACTGCAAACTTCTGTCTTTTTTAGAGATTCTGACAATGCGATGTCGTGGACAATCACCTAAAATTATGCATATATCAAAAAAAGTTTTTTTTACACATGTCCCTTACCAGGTTTAGAAATTTCACAGCGTGCTGCCGATAGGTTTTTTAAATGTGTAAATATTATGTGTGAGGTTTTTATAGATAGGTCTTTAAAAATGACGTTGATATTCCTGAAACCATTTTTCCTCAAAGTACCTAAATCGTTAAAGAGACGGACCCTTGAAGTGCAATGTCCCCCCCCCCCCCCCCCCTCTAACTTTTAAAGTAGAATATAATATTATATGTAGAATCTGTGGTAGTAGTAAGAGAGTGTAAATAAATCGAACAAAAAAAAATGCTATGTATCTCAATACATACTTTCAAAGAAAATTGGTTTGTACAAAATAAAATCAGGTGTTTTATGATATAAAATATTTATTACAAACAGCAAAGATAAGTTTGTCATTCATACAAACACTATGAAAAACAAAGCAATTATTTGCTGGTCAGAATGATAGTGATATTTAGGCTAGGCGTATCAGGTGTATTATGATGATGCTACTACGGAACCTTTCATAGGCGAGTCCGACTCGCACTTGGCAACTTTCTTTTAAACTCAATATCAGGACATCCTGTACGTAGTTAGAGAACACTCGAGTAGAGATGTATTGGATGTGTTTGAACAAGTGGATAATAAATTATAATACTATACAATACACAATACAGAAATTTAATTAACCCACCAGTTATTTTCTCTCTATTAGCACGTGTATATTCGGTTTTACGATTCATGGTACCTATTTTATCTTATACGAGTATACTATACTCTGATCAACTATTCACACACAAACTAAAAAAATACGCGTGTAGCACCGTACACGTGTTAGAAGTAAAACTTCTGTAGCTAGATCATTAAGTGGTACCTATACTATACACCGATACCTACCTATACTAAAAGAGATTTAAATTTCCAATTTTGAGATCCAATCTCTGCTTCAAGTTACTTTTAAGTTTCAGACGTCCGATTATTCGAAATTATTTTATACTTGTACTTACTTTTAATACGTCATGTCATTTATTTCCCACCATTCCTTATCTACAATTTGTCGCGCTCGTGGTGATATACTTAACTCATTCAATAGTGTCACTACTATTTGCATCTCGCTCAGATTATATACCATCTGACGTCACGTCTTTAAGCCGTCTCGCTCAAATGTATGCATTGCTTTGCTTGTCTCTGTGCCTAGTCCCTTTATTTAATTGATCGAGTACGTATTTTCAACTATTCCAAGTTAATGTGTACCTGCGGGGCTACCATAAGGCTTGCCACTCACCTCAGTCGCGCAGATAAATGACAAAGAAGATGGCTAAATCAATATATGGACGAATGCCCCAGACATGTACAAAGACTTCTCAACAGCCAATAGCATTTAAATATTCATTCATAAATTTAATTTAGTTTATAGAACTTGAAGAAAAAAATAATTAAATATAGGTAAATAAGAGTTGTTACTCAATACTCCGTGATTCCAATATGATTCCGTGACCTTTGCCGTCGCTAGAAATAAGCACCATTTTGCAATAACATGCAACATAACGCCATCTAGCCACTCCTCTGGAAACCTCCTGTTTTCAACAGTTTTGCTAGTTGGAAATTATGTTGCATGTTATTTTTAACGATGGCAAAAGTTACTAATCAATGGCGGAATCATAGAGTATGAAGTGACAACTCTTAATTATTTAATCATTTCCTTCAAGTTCTACAAACTAACTAAAGACGCAGTAATTTATGAGAGAATATTTAAATGCTATTAATTGGCTGTTGAGAAGTCTTTGTACATGTCTGGGGCAGTCATTTTGCCAAATTGCCAACTCCTTTCGCGTCTCAATGATGTTTCTCCATAAAATAGCGCGCATTCATTATGTGATATGACATTAAATTGTGACAAAATGCGTGGCTGGGGTGACTGGCGTGCCTTATGCTACCCCCGCTAACCTATACATACCTACTTTGCTAGGATTTTTTAGGGTTACTTCATCGCGAAGCGATGACGTAACTCTTATTTAATTTTATTCTTGACATTTCCTTAGTCCGCCATACGACATACCTCGATTTTTATATTTTACTTCAACATTATTGACTGGCATGAAGCATTAACTTTAAAATTACAAAAGCTTATTAAAATCAAAATCGTATAATTTCAACAGTTATAACAACAATTCAACTTTAAAATATGTATTACAAAAATTACATACAAACAAATAAGCGAAACAATAAGCCATTAAACTTATGGCTCTGTAAGCTGTAGACCTCGCTTTGGCCGTTTACTACAGATAAACATTAAATAGGTAGGTATAACACGTACTTAGTAGCTAAACTGCTAATTTGTGACTTGAACTGCACTATATAATAAAAAGTGGCTTTAGAACAGTTCTAGGTACCTACTTATTGTTTTCAAGAAGTCTTAATGCAGCCATCCATCACATCGGAATTTGCTTGAAAACTAAATATCACATTTGGATGATTCTAAGTGACTTTATGCGATTACTAGCTGCCCGTTGCGCGACTACGCAGCGCGTTTTAGGTACCTATTCCATAGTTACCGGCCACAAAACGATTCGTTCATCATTTTAGAAATCCATATCGACCCGTGTGACATTGATGAAACTCTTTTCTTACAAACTGTATGGATCGCATCGCACAACTGTCAAACATAAGTTCCGGTTCCAACAAAGAGGTTGAACGAAGTAGTTTTTGGTCACGTCACTGGTTTTGGCCATACCGGAAATCAAGAACTCGTGGAAGAATGCTTAAAATAATTTTTATTTGTTAACGTTTCATCAGGTTTTTCTCTCACTAATTAACATTCTTTATTGTACGAATGTATTATTATCTTATCTGATTAGTTAAAAACCGTATTGAAAATAGTTGCGGTTTTAAAAGTCTTCAGCCGACCCTGACGTCACCGATTCCAATTTCCGTTACATTTCTTAGCCACTCGTGATAGCACCCGGCTAGTAGCAGTTGAAAAGCAAATATATGAATAACCCACAGTTGAGAGGTTAAATAAATTTTACCCCCGTGCCCCAAGAAGTTTTACTTCAAAAACTTTCTCATTAAGAAAGCTTACTATTCTGTATAGGAATTTCTAGTTGAGGCAAATGTGTCTTAGTACCCTTATTTCCCTGGTCAGGTACCTATTGTGTTGTGCAAATGCTTCATTTTGACAAATTAATGTAATTAATGTAATCAATGTTATGTATTAATTTAATTTACCCTCATGGTATCATTTTCATATTATTTAAATTGACATAAAAAAAACTTGACATGTAACATACTGTTATGAATAAATGATTATGATATGAATGAATGAATTTGAATGAATGAATGAATTTTTATTTTATACTTAAAAAGTTTACACAGTCTTAACCTAGTAACAGAATGTAAGTACATACTTTTAGAAAAAACAAATAAATCATCTGTTTGTGCTAGGGCTAGGTTAGGTTGAGTTCCTAACCTCCTCACTAGGATTCCCTGTGTCGAGGAGGTTAGTCACTTCTCACATTAATTTGGTTTGTTAGTGTGTTCAACTTTACAAATATTAAGTATATGTACTAGAATAACTTAGAATACAAGGTAAAAGTAAGAGTACAAAGTTAGGTGAAAGTATCTAATTATTATTATTATTTTTATTCATTTCTTACGAAAGTTAAAGTATGGTAGAATATGTGTGTGAAGAGTGTACCTACGTGTGGTGTGTTGGAGAAGGTGTGGAGTGTTATGCTTGTATGAAAATATATTGAAGTGTGTTGTGTGTGTATGTGTGTGTAGTTTTACTTTTCAACCGACTTCAAAAAAAGGAGGAGGTTCTCAATTCGACCCGTATGTTTTTTTTTTTTTTTTTTTTTTTTTTTTTTTTTTTTTTTTTTTTTTTTTTTTTTTTTTTCTATGTTTGTTACGCGATTGCTCCGCCAATTATGAACCGATTTGAACAAATCTTTTTTCGGCGTATAGGTAATACCTCAAGGGTGGTCCCATTGACACCAGGTCAGGATCTGATGATGGGATCCTGGAGAAATCGAGAGAACTCTTAAAATATTATAGGCAGACCTATAGTGATTTTTGTGTTTTTCATAATAACTCGTGCAAATGCACATGGTAAGCATAATATTGTGATGCGGAACTGCTGATGAAGACCACATATGGCCACCAGATCTGCTCAATACTAGGTACAAATACAATGCGTGGCTGACGGGCAGGCAACGCATAGCCTAAACCGGTGGACCTAGAGCCATGAAACTTTGTACAGGGGTTCCTTAGTCGCGTGGGGTAGCACTGATATAGCATTTGACAAAATTAATTCCCCAAGGGAGGGGGGGATAAGGGGTTACAGTTAGTATTAAACTCAATCTAATCAAATAGGGTTTGTGGAAGTCGGTTTTTTCTAAAGTTTACTTTTTGTTTCAATTATTACTTAATAATTTCAAATATAACTTACTTATAAACTGAAAACTTCTGTTTTACTATAGGTACTAAATATATGCTGTTTCCAGAGGGCCTATGATTTTTTCAGTATTTTTGTGGTTTAGTGTGAGCAGCCATTTGGATAACATCCTACTACAGGAGAAGCGCGACGTCTTAAAAATGTTTAGCAGAACATTAACCTTAGAGTAGAGATAAGGTCCTTGATACCCAAAGAAACGATGAGAAAAACTTGTTCTTGTAAGTGGTACTTTCCATACTAGCCGCCGAGCGTCATATTTCTGCAATTTAGCCATGGAGAGTTTATGAAATCTAAGTACCGTCATAGAAATGAAGAGCTGCCGTACCCTCAGGACCTTACAGTCCTGGTATAGTGTATCAGTTGGGTAGAGGAAGGGCTTTCTATATGCTACCTTCAGCAAGACTCGTTGTGCACGCTCAACCTTAATAAGGTGAGTCGCACACGCGGTTCCCCAAACAGTTAAACCATACCTGAGTATCGATTCACATAGGGCCGTGTAGACTAATTTGCGTGTGTCCGGCTCGACAACATTACGCAGTCTTTTAAAGATATACATAAGTTTCCTCACACGTCGACTAATGGACTCTATTTGTTTCTCCCAGGTGAGTCGTTCGTCAATGAGTATACCCAAGTATTTGATGACTGCAACTTGTTCCAAAATAGGACAATCACAAGTTTGGGAATCTTTGATGTCACAGTAGTGGAGTTTGACCAGTATTGGCGTTTTTGGTGCCGTTCGCTTAGTAATTCTAAAACATATTATTTTGGTTTTTGAAGTATTAAGGGTTAAAAGATTCTGTTGGAGCCAGTGTGCTACCTTCCGAAGTCCCTCCTGAGCGGCATCAACGGCTGTTGTCCAGTTATTCCCATGAAAGATAATAGCAGTATCGTCAGCAAACATGAACATTTCCGCTTTTAATAGGCTAAGATGACATAAGTCATTTATATAAACCAAAAAGAGTGTTGGGCCCAAAACGCTTCCCTGTGGGACACCAAAATTAACATCTGCATAGTCGCTTATGTTATCATTGACTTTAACTCTCTGTTTTCGTTCAGACAAATATGACTGGAACCACTGTAGAGGCAGTCCACGAATTCCCAGTAGTTCTAATTTTTTGATCAATATTGGCCGCGACACGGTATCGAAAGCTTTTGCTAGGTCGAGAAAGGCGCCAACACATCTGTTACCCTTGTCAAGTTTTGTCACAACATTATCAATAAGATTTGTTATGGCATCCTCCGTCGACCTATCATTTCTGAAACCGTATTGGTTCCCAGCCAATAAGTCCTTAGACTCAAGATAGTGGAGTAGTCTTTTATTAACCACTTTTTCCAATATTTTTGAGAGGCAGCTCAAGAGGGAAATCGGTCGGTAGATAGCGAGATATGATATTATAAGTACTCCTGTATCCTGTACAACGTTTCATGTCTTCTCTAGGATCATTAATTCATCAGTCAGTCAGTCAGGACTTTGAATCTTAAAACGAAAAAAATATCTAGAAAAAAAATGGTTTTCACTGTACTTCTGTGAAAATGTAATGAGGTAGGTCCACGACTACGATCTTCTTTTTTGTTTTTCATAGGTTTTGAACTTTATCGCGATGTAATTAGGTTAAAATCGCGGGCCGTAGACTTTGGATGGACGGTTGTGTAAGGTAGGTATCCAAAATAACATTTTGATATTATTTTTCTTTGACCTAAAAAATATTTATACGATATAAATAACTAAGAATATAAAGATACCTTTAGGTTTAGCATGTAATGATAGGTGTTTATGGTATTATAAATAAATGAATAAATAAATAAATATTCAATTACGTAATTTTCATTACTTCTTATGTTGCCTCTGAAAGTTGATAATAATTGGTTACGATTACCTTCATGCGCGAGTCCGACTCGCACTTGGCCGGTTTTTTCCTACTAAGTAGATCAACATTAGTAATATCATTGTCAAAAATAAAACTTTTATTCATAATCATAAGATGTAATTAGTTACAGAAACAACAGAATACTACCTACTTATTATGAACATGAACCGTGGTTGCTAGAAAGTTGAAATTTTCACAAATGATGTATTTCTATTGCCGCTATAACAAACAATTAAAAAACAAAATAAATTTAATATAAAGGGGGGCTCCCATACAACTAACGTGTTTATTTGCGGTTTTTTATAGATAATGGTACGGAACCCTTCGTGCGCGAGTCCGACTCGCACTTGGCCGGTTATTCATTTTACAAATTATTTTGACATTACCCAGCCAGTGTTGGGTAAACCTAGGTTTTTTCGGGCAAAGCCCGAAGACAAATTGAAGTTGATTGAAATTTCACAATATCACGTACCACGAACTCTCACTAAAATTCTTATTTCCTAAAACTCTGCAACGTGCATAATAATAAGATAACTGCTTAATGTATGTTTTGTGGATATCTGTTATCGGCTTAATTTTTAGGGTTCCGTACCCGAAGGGTGCCAAACGGGACCCTATTACTGAGACTTCGCTGTCCGTCTGTCCGTCCGTCCGTCCGTCTGTCACCAGGCTGTATCTCATGAACCGTGGTAGCTAGACAGTTGAAATTTTCACAGATGATGTATTTCTGTTGCCGCTATAACAACAAATACTAAAAATTAAAAGAAATTTAATATTAAGGGGGGCTCCCATACAACAAAAGTGATTTTTTTGCTCATTTTTGCTCGATATTGATAATGGTAGCAGGTAGACGCTTAAAATGTTCACAATATATTGAGTATATTATTTACTTAAAAAATAAATAAATAAATTAAAATTAAATTAATATTTAGGGGGGGCTCCCATACATTTTTTTTGCGGTTTTTTATAGATAATGGCACGGAACCCTTCGTGCGCGAGTCCGACTTGCACTTGGCCGGTTATTGTATTTACTATCTACCATTGTAACTCATTTATTTTATATGCTGTTGATGTCCCAAATAAAATAAAGAAATAAATTAATTTCGGACTTTACCCAAGAGGCTTAGGTAATGCTAGGTTTACCCGGGTAAACCTAGTTTTAACCTTCTTCCTAGCTTTACCCGTAACAGATACACTTCACTCGTGGGATCGTATGTGGCTTATATCTTATCTTATCACACAAACTTTCTCATGCTATCCAGAAATCCTCCTAGCCAGATCTGCTAAGCCCCGTGCAATTCTGCTGCTTAGGTCTCTGTCAATATCTGTAAATATGTTCAAGGCCCTCTTCTGTAACTCTGGGATAGCTCCTCCCAGACTATCCACTACATTGGCTGCCATTCTCTCTCTCTCTTCTTCTGGCCAGCTTCGGTACAAATCCCCGGCTTGGTCTAAGTTATTTACCTCATCCGACTCGCTGATTTGCATTGGCCTTGGAGCCTTCTGAGCCTTGTAGGGATAAGCGCCGTTGAAACTATTGGGAAAGTAGTTGGGAGTGTCCCCTTCATTGTCGCCGACTGGTCCTTTTCCGTCCCGGTTTTGTGTCCACACTTGTCTTCTCAGAGGGCAGTTTATCGGGATCTTGTTGAAGTTCGTACCCAAACGGGACACTGCTGCTTGCCTGTATGCGAAACGTCGAGCTTCGAAAGCTTTATCAGGCGCTCCGAGTATCCCAGGTACTAAGTTACCAGGACTAAAAGCCAACTGTTCTACTTGTGCTTGAAAATTCACTGGGTTTTTATACAAAACTAGTTTGCCGACTTCATGAAGTGGATATTTGTCTAAAGGTATTACCCGCGCAATATCAAACGGATCAAACGATGAATTTCTGACATCAATAGTCGTGAGTATTTGTAAAGAAACGGTCCATGTAGGGAAGTCACATTTTTCAATAGCGTTATACAAGTCCCGGCATGCATAGTCAGGGTCTATGCCAGCAAGACGTACTCCTTCTGACGAGTTCAAATTTCGTACACCAGCATCAGGTATAAAGTGGAATCTTACAAAATGTGATTCATTTTCTTCGTTTTGGACTTCATACGTATGGATAGCAAATCCAGGCATGTAACGATATCCATCGGAGATACCTCGGTCATGAAATACGAGCATATTGATGAAAAATATTTCAGGGTTCAGTGTGATGAAGTCCCATAGAACGTTGATGTCTTGAAAATTAGTCGCTGGGTTCCGCCTGTGAGTACGCACATTTGAGGCGAATTTCACTGGGTCCTTTAATGAAAACATCTCAGTATTGAATGCAATGACATCAAAATTGCCATCTTCTGTATAGAACTTTATAGAAAATCCCCTTGGACCTCTTAATGTATCAGCACTGCCTCTTTCTAGGTTAGCTGTTGAGAATCGGACGGTTACAGGTGTCTTTTTCCCCACGGTATGTAAGAAATCAGCCTTGCAGATGTGGCTAATGTCACGAGTCAGTTCAAAATGGCCGAGAGCTCCGCATCCTTTGGGATGGACAATTCGCTCTGGTATCCTTTCATTGACCAAGTCGGTCATAGACTCGAGGAAGTACTCATTCTGCATGAGGTTGTCATTGAGTGATGTGGTTGCTTCGTGATATTCCACCAGAGCGCCATTACTAGTTCTGAGAAGACCGATAGGACCCTGAAAAAAAGATAGGAAGTAAGTAAAGTAAATATAGCCCATTATTGTCCCTACCGAGGGGCACAGGCCGTCAGGCAGGCAATCGGATTCATAGTGAAAGTTGTTCAGAAGGATGTTTCATATACTTTATTGCACAAAATAATACATTTTACAATGGAAAGTGGACAACACATGACAAAGGCGAGCTCATCTCTATTGAGAGATTTCTTCCAGCAAACCTAGGATGGACAGGAAATAATTGAACAACAGGTAGACCCAAATGTACAACATTAAATAAGTTAAAACAATAAACTACTTAACAATACGTGCATAAGTACCAGACTTATAGATATAAATATGTTAAACAAATATACCTAAATAAAAGTACTTAAATTTAATATGGTAGTGAAAGATAGTGTTCTTTCAACCGACTTTTAAATATGTTGAGTGAAGGACTGTCTCTAATAGCGCTGGGGAGTGGGATGTGCCTAATACCTAACCCTTTAAAATATGACTAAACCTTTCTGTTACACCCTGTAGACAGATCTTAGATAAATGGAAATGCTTACAGATGTCTTCGTTTTAAAGTTTATAATCTGCAACTGCGATACATCGACGTTATTAGATTCAGTGTGAGTAGCCGCCACCAACAACATTACCAGTACCAATCTGTCCATTATGTAGTGGCTGTGTGAGTTAGTCGTGACGGGCCCTTATATGTAAGTATTTATCACACAAACAACACCAATGATGTTTAAATACAGTAATGAATAGGTTGTGTTTTTATTATTGCAATAATGAAACAATTTCTACATTTACATGTTTATTAAAATCAACCGTGACATATAAACAACATTACAATTAACATAGCATCACGCCTTTCCCAAACGGGGTGGCAGAGGTACAATAATGACAGGGGGCTAGCCCATTGCTGCAGATGGACACTGAAGGATTCTTCACGATGATTTCATTCACCGCACGTCCGTTTGTACTTGCAATGTACTAAGGTAATCTAATAATCTCGTCATTGGTACACGGTCACCGGACTCGAAACTGCTTGCTGCGTGAGACCACAGAGTTGTTCATATCAACATCATGACAAAAAGACGTACGTACAGGTGTTACGTTGAAAAATATATGTCTTTTACGCATAAAAAGTTTGTATGTTCCACCTGCCTATTAATATGTAGATATGTGCAAACACTGATCTATCGACATGCTTTTGATATGTAAATATACATATGTAAATATACATTCTTAGGTATGCCTGATTCTTGCGACTGACAAACCTCTACAAGCAGTCACGTGTGGACAGAGACTATTATATCCAATTGACTGCGGGGGAATGCAGCTCGCCAAACGTTTGTTGTATTCAATAAACGTTCGCATACGCGACCTATGTACGATGACGGGCCGCCAGATAGTTTCGCAGCGGCTGACCAATCACAGCTCTCTTACCTCGTCCCCCGCCGCCCGTAAATTGGTGAGTTGTGTTTCAAAGGAAAATGTTCCCGGTGTCGCTCGCGAGGTCTACAGCTCACAGAGCCACTAGTAGGTAGTTTGTTTAAAGCAGCTGAAAATATACTTGTATATAAGTATATATTAACGTATTATAGATTTATGAGCACAAATGTAAGTGAAATATCCTATTCAGACATTGAATATTATTATACGTTAACATTCAATATATACACAAACATGTAAAATAGGGCTATTCCAACTCAACCCAATTCCGGCTTTGCGCATAAAATTACATCAAATATTGTGCAATAACGCTAAAACTATACCGAGTATACAGGGTTATTTTTGGACCCCTAGCCAAAAGTAACTATTGTTTTAGGGACATCATTCTGAGCAACTTTCGCTATGAAACCGATTTGATCAGAGCCACTTTATTTCTCACTTCTCTATACAAATCAGCTGACCCACTCAGGCCAAAATGTAAGGTCCATAAAATTGCTATCTTCAATCATCAAAAATTGCTAATTTCGACGGGCACTAAGGACGTAAAAAAAAAGATAGTCGTCTCGCAGAACGCCGCGGGATTCGGCAGCTCCAACGTCTCGCAGAACGCCCCGCGGGATCCAGCAGCTCCAACGTCTCGCAGAACGCCGCGGGATCCGGCAGCTCCACGTCTCGCAGAACGCCGCGGGATCCGGCAGCTCCAACGTCTCGCAGAATGCCGCGGGACCCGGCAGCTCCAACGTGTCGTAGAACACCGCGGGATCCAGCAGCTCCAACCTCTCGCAGAACGCCGCGGAATCCGGCAGCTCCAACGTCTCGCAGAAGGCCGCGGGATCCGGCAGCTCCAACGTCTCGCAGAATGCCGCGGGATCCGGCAGCTCCAACGTCTCGCAGAACGCCGCGGGATTCGGCAGCTCCAACGTCTCGCAGAACGCCGCGGGATCCGGCAGCTCCAACGTCTCGCAGAATGCCGCGGGACCCGGCAGCTCCAACGTGTCGTAGAACACCGCGGGATCCAGCAGCTCCAACCTCTCGCAGAACGCCGCGGGATCCGGCAGCTCCAACGTCTCGCAGAACGCCGCGGGATCCGGCAGTTCCAACGTCCATACCTCATACCAGCAAAAACACTGGACAAAATCACCTAAAAAAGGGGTAATTAGTACTAACCATGTTCAAAAGCGACTGATTTCTTCAAAAACCTATAAAGTATCTTAACTCGTTAAAGATAACTTTTTGTTTCATAGTAACAATGGTTTGTTTTGATCCATATATGCTAGCATCGCCCAATGCAACGTATGTAGGTCCACTTACAAGTATATCGTAATATCCCTGATATGAGACAGAAGTTTATTTGGATGACGTAACAGGGCGCCCTGTCAAAACACACGATAAACCCCTCCGAGATTTAAAAATAATATTTGGGAAGGTCTGCTCAATTTCGAACTACTTTTTTGCTTTGGTTTTGTCTACGCTCTGACTGACCTGGTTTGCTGGAAGAAACCTCTTTTTAGGAGCCCCATCCTTAAATGAAAAAAATCAGCCAAGTGCGAGTCGGACTGCAGTCGTTTGTTTATTATACTACCGCCCGTTCGGAAGTTGTGGGCTTAGGGATGGAGCAAAGAAGAGCAAGAAACTCCCCCGTATCTCTTTTAAAATATGTAAGGGCTATCCAACCTAATACAATTTTATGTATTAGGTTGGATAAAAAGTTTCTTCGTATTTTTTATGAAGACCGTAACGGTTCGAACAAAAAGGTGCACCTTTGACTTAAAATTTTCCAGATTGAAAACCCCTAAACCAACTTTGTGCTACTTTTACTGACACTGTATAGGTTCAAAAACATCATAATTTTTTTCTACAACTTTACAATGTACTTGAATTTTTGCATGTGTTAACAGAATTGCGGGAAAATATTAGCGCGGAATAAAATCGCTGTGCGGACGGGCCCGATGTACATGCTCGCCGGTTTTTTATGTATAAAAATATTTTTATATTTCTACAAACAAACAGAAAAACAATAAACTAAGTTTACATTTTGAAAGCTAATTCCATTGCGAAGCTCGCCAGTCGATTGAAGTACAATATTGACTCGGAACAAAACACTGCTCCAGCGCAAACAAACAACGGGGAGAATGAAGCCGCACTCAGTGTGCCATAATGAAAATATAGTTAGGTAAACTAACTCCAATAAGGAATACGATGAATTCTAAGTAAGAAATAAACTTTATTTGTGTAGTATGATTTGTTATATGTAATGTCTATTTGGTATCGTACCTACATACTTACATAGGAATTTTAAATTATGATTAGTCTTAGCGAAATAAGTTATTAAGAGGAATGCGAAAACTTGCGAACTTGGTATGTAAATAGTGTCATAATGACTATTGTGCCTGTGCCAACCATGTATGGAAAATGTGTGTAAAGTTTATGAAATGTTGTGTAAAACGCAGCTTATTCTCTGAGTTATGGATTCAAAATTGTATCCAATAGATAATAATGTCTATCAGCGACATCACAAACATGTAAACATCCAAGGCCTGGGGTTTTGTTTTTGCATAATTGCTTCTTATTTAAGAAAAATAATAATAACAATTTTAAATGCAAGTCAAATGTTTTATTAAACTATAATCCTAAATTTATTTATTTCATTTGTTCATTCTAATATATTTTGAGATAAAAATAATCTTCTGGTAAAGCATGGTGGATCCTTCTATTACCAAACCAAGAAGTTTGTCTATTTTAGGCTTCAAACACAGAAGAGATAATACTTCAACCGTTGATCGGAAACTTGCATCTACCCTTACAGCAATGTGGCAGCAGAACAGCCTCCCTAGACAAAGTTAAACGCTAACGCTAGCGAAACGAATCAATAACTTATGCGATTTGACATTTGGCTTCGCTAAGGTGACGTCACGTAGCGATTCCAAATGTCAAATCGCATACTAAAAAAGTTATCGTTTCGTTTCGCTATCCTTAGCGTTTAACATTGTCTACAGGCACAGGCCACATTTTGGCGGTTTCGCGAACCGAGCCAGCTCATAAAGCCAGCGTGTGTGTATGTTGTTTTGTTTGGCTTACAGCACACTGAATGCAGAATATAATAATATAGGCTGGTGTTAGTAACTGTACTCCGTACACTGTTCTACCCGGGAGCGGTAATTATGAGAGCTTTGGGTATAGGCTGCTACATAAAGAGGATAAATAATAATTATATGTGACCTGAATGAAAGTACCTACTTTTTTATATCCGGATTTTTTATCAAATTGGAGAGTTTAGTTGCACAATTTGGGAATGAGTCTGATCACACTCATTATTGGGTAATACAAGACTGAAATGGCCGTCAGATGTGAAACTCTTTTGTTGTGGCACAATGTTAAATAATTTAATTAGGCACATTCCGAAAATTAATAAGGCTTTACCAAGGCCTTTCGTTATGAATAATGCACACTACAGTATTAACCGGTTAACTCGAGCCATTGTCATTCACCAAAATTATAAAAAAAAAACAACATTAATATTAGTTTGACAGTGGGTACCAACGTCAAAAATTAGACATTCTTTGACGTCTTGGTACCCACTGTCAAAATAATTTTAAAGTCATTTTTTTTTAATAATTTTAATGTCAATATTGTTCCAAGGACTCTTTTGTCCTTACGCTACCCTGGGTGTCTAACTTTCTTACGACCATGTAAGTGGATACTCCAACTAGAAGTCAACTTTGATGTGTGGTCCTGTGTCCACAGCTAGGTGGAGTGTTATTATTACTGAATAGCTGAGCCACTATTTCGGTGCTTAACGCTATACCCAGGTTACTTGTAGTTTGATTAATATTTTCTAAAATAAACATTTTACCATATTTAATTATAGAGTTATTAATAAAAAAAATATCGTGCTAGAAGAAAGGTAATGTTATTAGGTTATACACGGTGAACCAGAAAGGTGTGGTCACATTGTAGGGTGTCGTTATTACGGACTATTATTCTGAACAACTTTAATTATGAAACTGATTTGTTGATCAACTCTATTTTTCACTTCTCCATACGCTTTGTGCCGGGCGATCTGCTGATTTGCATGAATGATGACTGAAATATTAGATCGGGTAAAATGATTCTCCGTATTTTGTATGAAGACTGTAACGGCTTGAACAAAAAGGTGCATCTTTGCCTTTAAAAAGTCCGGATTGAAAACGCTTAAAACAACTTTGTGCTACTTTTTACTGACATAAACATTTCTTTTTCACGTCCATCGTTGCATGCCTTTCTTTTTTTTCTACAACTTTAAAATGTACTGAATTTCTCCATTCACTCATTTTGACATAAAGAAAAACAAATGGAAAATTATCGGAAATAACTTTTTATTATATTTATTCCTTTTTTGAAATATAACCTTTTTAATGACATCAAAACAAGCCAGATACAATTAATACATACAAAGATATTTAATTACAAATATACACATAGAAAATACGAAAAGACTTTCTACCCGACCTTTTATGACTTCACCTTGTTACGCCTGTATTTAACAAATTATGACGAAAACAATAATACCTACTACAGAAAATATTGGAAAAACGACCAATAAAATAATACTTTAATTTAAAGTTACTGTAGTGTATGAATTACACTCACACTCTCAAACAGGTTCCCATGATATCTCATTACCTACTTGGAATACTAAATTCAAAAATAGACCTTTTCTACTGTCCGACAGTAGAATACGAAGTAGGCTGGCGTCAGGCTGGCGCTTGTGAATTGCGATTCCGGTTTTAGTAGAATACCAAATGCGTCGTATTGAAGCTTGTGCTAGGCTTGTGGTATGCTTGTGTACAGTAGAATTCGGGCCCTGTTCCTTTAGAGCGCCACTTCGATGGCCGGATGTTAATATTTAATGCTATTTAATGCGATTACGGTCGAGTTTGTGTTTGACAACACTGACCTTAATATCCTCCTTCCTTGATGAATAAACAATGTGTTTTGCTGTTTGTGGTACATTTGGTTTACCAAAACTTTTTATTTTCGTGATTAAATCTGTAAAAGCACCGTGTTCTCTCACGCTTGGTTTCACGCAGTAGATGCAGGATCAGTTTCCGGAGTTGACCATGTACCAAAAACATTTTATGTACGGTCGCCTGCGTCTAAAAGTATACAGACAGGTCATATTAACGAGTGAATCCCGCTTATACTGCTTGTATACTTTTAGGCGCAGGCGACCGTACATATATCGGATGCCACTTTAAGCTGAAGGTCCCAGCTACATCGCTATGTAGTACCTATGTAGAGTCGTAATAAAACCCTTCCACAAACTCCAACTGAGCCGGCGCAGTACCGTACGGCTTAATCTTAATCGTATCTGGGTAAAGGCCTGTGCCCCTCAGTGGGGACATTAATGGTCTACATTTTCATTTTTGGGTTCCGATCCTTAAAAGGGAAAAAGAGGAACCCTTATAGGATATCACTTTGTTGTCCGTCTGTCCGTCCGTCTGTCCGTCCGTCTATGTGTCAAGACCTTTTACATCAAGCACGCGTAAACGTATCATGTTAAAATTTATATCAATTGATAAAGTCTGTAGTCGCATATAGATGTGAAAAAATCAACCTTCTAAGTCAATGCAATCGAACGCTACGACCGTTTATATTGTAAAATTGTTAGTTGGATTTTCATAGTAATCACAATGGACCCAAAACATATAGGGTAGGTACTTCCCGTAGGCCTACAATCATGAAAAGCACAAAGCAAGGTCTTAATCTTAAAGCACGAGTCTGAAAAATCTGAAACTGCAAATTTCTGTCTTTCTACAAAAATATTCAATTTGGTTTACATGGATGACATCATACTTCAGTTTTTTATGTGCTCCTAATAAGGTACACGTGTAGCTCTCCAAATGGGATCGGAACCCTTGGTGCGCGAGTCCTACTCGCACTTGACCGTTTATTTTTAGTTAATCACTTGGTATGAGACGCTAAATAAACTGTATGCTCGCTCGTGCTCGCGCCACAAATGAGCAACGCAATAAACAAGGCACAATAGGCTTGCTTGTGGCCTGTCAAGTCAAAATAGATACTTTTTTAGAACTGTCAAAACGAAACTTTTGTTCCTGAGTTCTATGAAATAACCACGTCATGTAAAAGTGCCATCAAATGCTGTCTTTTTTGCACAAAATTGACTTTATAAAATATATCTGCTGGAAGTATACAATTCTGAGAATGTCAAGCCATTTTGTACATAATGCTTCAACTTATGACTTGTTCCTAGATTAATTGGATTACCTCGGAGGCAAGCCTATTGTGCCTCCTTCACGTCACGCCAGTTAGCTCAGTCATGACAAGGGGCCGACCCATCGCCGCGCGCAGCTATGGAGCTCATAACATAACAAACCTCACTTCCCTTATTTCTACAAGTATTTTGGTCTAAGAGCCAAATCAGTGGGCATCGTGGTGGCACACTTTGTGGTGGCACACTTTATGGTGGCACACTTTGTGGTGGCACACTTTGTGGTGGCACACTTTGTGGTGGCACACTTTGTGGTGGCACACTTTGTGGTGGCACACTTTGTGGTGGCACACTTTGTGGTGGCACACTTTGTGGTGGCACACTTTGCCGGAACGATCCCCAGTTCTGTTGAACCACATAAGAGGCAGTGGCTGCGATTCTTCAGGTGTCAAAACTGCAAAACAAAACGTATAAAAAACTGAACTGAGCTTTGGAATAGAGTCTATGGTTACCAGACGCTGTTGTATTTTGATGGAGTTAAAATAATATTTGGTAATTTTTTTACCTGAAGAATTGCTGCCATTGGAAGTCCAATAAAGGAGACAAAACTCCAGAACTCTGTCTAAAGTCCCACGTGATCTAATTAGTCCGAGTCGTTTGATAATATTCGTGCAAACATGGACTCTAAGCCTTGGGGATAGGGTGGTCGTTAGGAAGTGTAATGCGCTCTTGTATCGAAATCGGCTTGCTGCCAAAACGCCTTGTGAATGCGACCCATGGGTGAGTTACCTAGTTGGTGAGTTTATTTTTTGTACAAAGAGACAAAGATATATCATTTGACATAGTAAACTCATAGATTTAAGTACAGATTCCGACAGAATGTTCGGTTTCGGTTACGGTTTTTCGGCCAATTTCCGACAAAATAATTCACCAAGTTAAAAAAAAACCGACGTCATGACCTATCAGCTATCACTTAAACCTGTCCGCGCGGGATGCGAATTTCGTCTATGAACACGATAGTGACGAAATCTGTCTTCTGACTTCACAATACTACACAAAATTAACAAATATAGGTCCTTACTGCCAGAATTCATTTCAATGACAATGAGCTTAAACGCCACAAAGTCACATGAAGGCAAAACTATGTTACTTTGGTTACCTGGATGACAGTCTTTTCTATTGAGAAACCTAAAAGTACTGAACCGATTCCTGATTTTCAAAAAATGGGACCAACCTGAAGGGTCGCCCTTTCATTTCATTTATACTTTATTGCACAAAAACATAAAAAACACATAACATTTACAAAAAGGTATGTACAAAAAAAATATATACTGAAATCTGTTCATAAATAATACCAGTTTCGAGGTAACACACATAAAAATAATGATAAAAATAACACAACCGAATTGATAACCCCCTCCTTTTTTGAAGTCTCGGTTAAAAAGGGGTTTCACCTTAGTTTACGTTTTTTATTTTTTTTTACTAATGAATGCCTCTTTAAAAATATAATAAAAATCTTTTAACCATCTGGCTCGTCGGTATACAAAGGAAATCTGTCCCTTAACTCACAAAACTACCGCCCGCGTGTCCCCCCCCCCCCCCCCAGACCCCAGCAACAAGAAAGTTCGGTGTTCTCAGTGTTGCTCTTTATGTGTCAACTTCGACTATCACCCGACGACCAACGAGCCTTGTTATACCCACTACAGTTGATAGACATTTTGTTAGGGCGATCTACGAGTATATTACATAGATACACTTCAAGTTATCAAGTTTCCTGGAATACCATAGTAATAAAACAGTTACTTCTGGATTGTATTGTTGTTAGAGGTTATTATTAATTAGAGACTCTTTATTCATTACTAGCTGACCCGGCAGACTTCGTACTGCCTCAATTTAATATGAACTTTATTGAATAGCAATAAAGTTCAAATTGACTCCAGAAAACGATTGACTCTAGAAAACGTTTGTATGGGAAATAGAAAAGGGCTGTTTTTAGGGTTTTCCCGGAAATTATTCGATTTTTTCTCGCCTTTTAAACCTTCCCTAGACCTCCACGAACATTTCAAGACTAAGATAAGATAAATCCGTTCAGCCGTTCTCGAGTTTTAGTGAGACTAACGAACAGCAATTCATTTTTATATATATAGATTTGTAGAGCGAGATAAGGCAGAAGCGCTACGAGATAATTAGTTATCAAGTATCGTGGAACTAAGTTTACTTGTAAATATGCGGCTTTGATTTTTGCGTTTACTTGTAAATATGCTTTTTGTGTTTATAACGTGGTGGTGTCTTCTCATTCTTAGGGCTCCGTACCCGAAGGGTGCCAAACAGGACCCTATTCTCATCCGATGTCCGTCCGTCCGTCCGTCCGTTCGTCCGTCTGTCTGTTCGTCAGCGGGCCCTCTAGCACGAACCGTAATACCCAGAAAGTTGAAATTTTCACAGAATGTGTGTTTAACAGGTTTTTATAGGTTTTTAGGTTAACCTAGATTCAGTATCTAGGTTGTTCATATTGCGGCAACAGATACCTATACACATTCTGTGAAAATGTCAAAAGTTAGATCTCAATACATAAATAAGGATTTTTAGAATTTAATTTAACTTTGTTAAATAAAAATACTCTGATACCTTGTCATATTATACTCATATTACGTCAATTTCAATATAATAGCGCCTGCCATTTTTCAACCGACTTCAAAAAAAGGAGGAGGTTCTCAATTCGACCCGTATGTTTTTTTTTTTTATTTTTTTTTTTCTATGTTTGTTACGCGATTGCTCCGCCAATTATGAACCGATTTGAACAAATATTTTTTCGGCGTATAGGTAATACCTCAAGGGTGGTCCCATTGACACCAGGTCAGGATCTGATGATAGGATCCTGGAGAAATCGAGAGAACTCTTCAAATATTATAGGCAGACCTATAGTGATTTTTGTGTTTTTCATAATAACTCGTGCAAATGCACATGGTAAGCATATTATTGTGATGCGGAACTGCTGATGAAGACCACATATGGCCACCAGATCTGCTCAATACTAGGTACAAATACAATGCGTGGCTGACGGGCAGGCAACGCATAGCCTAAACCGGTGGACCTAGAGCCATGAAACTTTGTACAGGGGTTCCTTAGTCGCGTGGGGTAGCACTGATATAGCATTTGACAAAATTAATTCCCCAAGGGAGGGGGCATAAGGGGTTACAGTTAGTATTAAAGTCAATCTAATCAAATAGGGTTTGTGGAAGTCGGTTTTTTCTAAAGTTTACTTTTTGTTTCAATTATTGGATAGTAAAATTACGAGATGAAGATTGAAGATATTGAACTGTCAGGCACTCATTTCTTGTACTTTACCAATTATTTAGGTCCTACTACCTATTAATATTATTTTACATTTGGGCAAATGGAGTCTATTTTAGGATAAATAGAAAAAGTCCTAAATGAATTCATCGGAGTTTACTTACCAAAGACCGCCGCGCAAACTCTTGAAAAGGTAGTTTTGCAAATTGTAATTACATTTTAGAGTCTTGAACAAGTTCGCAAGTCTTGCACTCTCATTGCTTTCATTAAGTTACCGCAAGCAAAATTTATTTAAGCTCTGGTAACTTACCACAAACTGCACCAGGGATCACTCCAGGGGCCCAATGTTGCTAGCTCGATGACAACACCCTGCAGGTACGGAACCCTAAAAAGTGACAAATGAAGAACTGGCTAAACATGGGCACTGGTATCACTTTTTGCTAATTAAATAATAATAAAATGGTAGTATTCAAACGAGTGACAAAAAAGTCGAACCTAACCTAATCGAAATTTCAGAACAGACTCACAAAATAGATTCTCACCACCTATCTGATGCGCGGTGTGGCGGTGACAAATAACTGAGCGTCTAAAATACTAACTGAGCGTGTAATTTAGTCGCTCAGTTATTTTTTTATTCGATCGATTTATAATTCCCCATAATAAAATCGGTCAAAAGCGAATCAGACTCTCACACGAAGGGTTCCGCACCATAATACAAGAAAAAGTACAATTTCTTGTATGAGGACACCATTAACTTTTTTTTTTTTATTTCTTGTGTTTTATTATTTGCTGCTGTAGCGGCAAGAGATAATATACACATATTATTATTTTGTGATCATTTCAATTCTCTGACTATTATGTTTGATGAGACCTCTGACGGACAGAGACGGATGAAACAACCAACGGACGGACAGCGCAGCTAGGATTAAGCTGGCTACTCACACGCCTGCTGCAGGGGCAACCTAGGGTGAAAAATTATGTAAAAATGGAGCCGCCTTCTGTGTGTGAGTACAGCGCTCCATGCAGACACAGCAGGTGGATCTAGTTTTACACACTTTTTCATCCTATAGGTTGCCCCTGCAGCAGGCATGTCAGTAGCTAACATTAGTAACAAGGTCTCGTTTGGCACCCTTCGGGTACGGAACCCTAATATTTGTATAGTTTGTTAACAAGTTCGTTTAATGCAAGAATAAAAAAAACTCGAACATAAGAATGAACGGTGAAACGTGAAACCGTGCGACCCTCAGATTTATGGGCCTATGCCCTAAATATTTAATAGAACCAGCAAGAATTAATCTATTTCCAACCCGAACCTTTCCCGCAAAATTTCTGTTTGCGGGTAAATTAACCACTTCCGAGAATAACCGGAGTTGTGAAGAGAAAAAGCAAAGGACGGAGTGAATTTCTTTTTGATTACTCATGCAAAAACAAACAGCGTTTGCGAGGCGCGGTCCAACTCTAACGAGAGCTGAATACCTAATCTGAGGAGTAAATCGAGTTCAGAGGCGCTGCGGGCCAGAAAAAAACTAGAGCTAGTCCTTCACAACGGTGATTATAAGCACAAATCTTTGTAGTACACATGTATGTATGCAGTACCATTCATAAATGCTCACACCTATCTCAGAAGGGGGGTAGTCAGAGAATACAAACCTCGAGGTACTTGCTACGACTAATCTACGACCCCGGTTAATGATACTAGTACAATTCGTTGTCGTACAATATTTAGGCATTGCACTAAAAGGAATCTCATGCACAAATGAGCATATCTTATAAGAGTTTCTCCAGTAAACCAGGTTTAGTCAGAAACTATTTTTTTTGGGGTTCTGTAGCTAAAGGTGTTGTAGTTTGAGGTTTACTACTATGTGTCTAGCTCTATGGATAATAAGATGTCATGTGTTGTCGTGTGATGTGTGTCGAACCGAGTGGACACAAAATAAATACAATTCTCAATATCTCTGCGTCTCTGTTATCCTAATAGGTTACGGGCCCAGACTCGTAACTAAGTAAAAAAAAACTGATAGAGAGTGATACTGACGATAAGTAATATCTGTGTGATAGTCGTCGGGAAGGCTTGAAGAAATGGAAGGGTTGAGGTACAAGATGGACGACCGCCTCAAACTAGTACAGACAGTCCGTCTGGAAGGAGCGAGCAACTGGAACGTGTGGAAGTTCCAGACAGTGGTGCTGTTGAGAGGCCAGGGTCTGCTAGGACTGGTCGAAGGGACGACGGCGAAACAGGAGGGTAAAGAAGCTGAGTGGGAGAAAAATGATTGTGCCGAATGGGTCCCTATTACTAAGCCTCTGTTTCCGTTCGCCTGTCCGATCGCGGGCTGTATATTATGAACACTGTATGTAGGTACGCAACCTGCCGTCCAAAGTCCATGGCTGGCGATTTTTGACCTCATGTTTTGTTTACATGGATGACGTCATACTTATTTTTTTATGTAGAAACCTAATTACATTAGTTTTGCTCTCCAAGTGCATTTATTCAAACAGGGTGCAGTGGGGCCAATAGGAGTAAGCCGGAGTTGTAAAACACTGCAGTTGAGATAGTTTGTACTGGGTATAGCAAAGACCTGTCGGGGAACTCAGCAGACACGTGACAATTTTATACCAAGAAAAGCAATTTTAAGTTCTATTTAGAGTTTAGTTTGGTTCTGTAGTGAGCCAAACGGGACTGTTACCAGCTTTTACTAAGCCTCCGCTGTCCGTCCGCGTGTCTCCGTCAGCGGGCTGTTCTCATCTTCTTATCTTGTACCGCTCTTGTACGATGGTTCGGAACCCTTTTAATGAGAGTCCGACACGCACTTAACCGTCTAAATTTGTATATAATACTTATTTAAAAACAGTTAACTTTAATGCTCCATACATTATTCAGTAGAGGTCCAAAGAGACAAACTCCTAATAAGTACCTCCAAAGTCTGGATCCCGATAAAAATCAGCTCGATTTTCTTTTAACATTCTCTTTATCTTCATCTGAAGCGAAATTGGGTCTAAAATGCGGAGCAAATCGAAAGGTAATTTCCCTAAGAGGGTAGGTAACCACTCGTGCGTGAAACAGCTAACTTCATATGTAGGTATTGAAAAAACCGTCTAAACCTAAGGTAAGGTAAACTAATAAAGTTGATTATCGACTTTGACTCGGCATAGCAACAGGGCTTGGATTCCAGTATCAGGTAGGCGACTATAGAGGTACTCTTTCAACAAGTGAAATAACTTAAAGTATATTAAAAAAATGGTCAAGTGCGAGTCGGAGGGTTCCGCAACATGCATCGTACAAGAAACAAGTGCCTGACAGTTCAATATCTTCAATCTTCATCTCTGCTTTTATCTTTTACCATTTTAAACATCTTTTTAATGAAGAATATTTTGATAGTACGTGACAAGACTAATGATCTACTCTACTATTCATAACGTGATCAATAAAACCATTATTATTATGAGCCTGCAATATCCCACTGCTCGGCAAAGGTCTCTCTCCCGCTCTTCCACTCCATAAAACCATAAACAAACAATAATTCAAAACAAAAGTAAATCGTCGTTTTCGAGTCATCACATCATTTATAATACCACCATTTCATTAGCAGAATTGGACCTGAGCTGTAAAGCTCTCACCATGTAAACATCGATTTAATATCAAGCACGTGTTTTTCTTATACACGTGTCCTGTCCAAAATACGACAACGACGGCAAATAAATTCATGGAAAAGTTTCTCATCAATATCTGAAGGGTTTTGTTATTTATGAGAAATAGAGCTCACTGTATGGAAGGTACCTACCTATTTTATTTAGCGTTTGATCGCTGTTGTCATCGTCACGAGTCATATAGGTGGCAGCTTGAGCAGCACTATTGAGATCTGTTGATAAATTTTATAAAACCACACTAAAATTTAAATTAAAAAATATCTTTCTAAATTGCGAATGCACTTAACACCAAAAATATCATAAACATAAACCAAATATTAAATATGTATATATATTATACTTAAATTTAAAAAAAATATGTAAGCCTATGGGCTATACTAGTTATTGAACTAAGAGCGTCTGCCAACAAACTGTTACGCAGTTTGGCAGAAAATAAATTGTAATACTTAGTCATAAGTTTTCTGATAAATAAATGTCTTAAAAAAAAACCCCCATTTCACAGCCTCTTCCTCAGCGGAATGAATTTTTTGCAGTCCTCCCTCGATCGACCATAGATAGTGATTACGAATTAGCTGCCGGCGATTGTCTCCTGTCGCGTAAAATGGAGTAGGAACGCTATTGTGGATTCTGCCAGAAAAAGAGTGATGCTTTGATATCGTTTTAGGGTTCCGTAGGTACCCAAAGGGTGCCAAATGGGAGCTTCGAAGCCTGCACTCTTCGCCCGTCCGTCCGTGTTATCATATTTCTGTACCTTAAAGGTAGGCAGACAATAGTAAGTCCACTTTTTGAGAATTTCATTTCTGTAACTTAGAGGTTTGCTACCTACCTCTGAGGTACTAGGGGTTTGATACACCATTATGAACAACTTTCAATAGAAGCGAACTATACAGCCCGTAGTGAAACCAAACAAACCCCAAAATTTAGGCGTTTTGTGACTCCAAATAGCGTGTTCACTGTGTAAAAGTACATCTAGAAATCTTATACAGAATCGACGGCAGCCAGCAGGGATAATTCACTTCTAAACCTATCTTTATCCGACCGAAACTTCGCTCCTAAATTGAGCTGTCCTCAAAGTGAGACCGTGAAGTGAATTTCCAAGTGCAAGTTGTGAAGTCGCCAGCTAGGTACTCCCCCTTACCCCGCCGCCCCGGAAAGACGGACCCCGTGGCAATACCATTAGTATTGGAACCGGCATACACACAGAACCCTGCTTGGACTTACTTTTATTGATATGTATTATACAATTAACTTACTACTAAAACAATTAAATTAAATAAAAAATATCCTTAAGGTCACCGCCGCCGTCGAGTGGCAGGGTGCCCAACATGCTGGCACCATTACCTCGCTGTATCGCCAGGATAATTCGCTGAGCGAGGTAGGTGCCAGCTCTAGAATCAGTTGGACTAGTTTCAAAAAAGGATTCCGATCCATAAAAGGAAAAAAAAAGAACCCTTAAAGGAACACTTTGTTGTCCGTCCGTCCGTCTGTCCGTGTGTCACGACTGACCTTTATATCGAGAACGCGTGGGTGGACGTATCAAGCTGAAATTATCAATTGCTCAAGTCTGTGGTCGCATAAAATCAAACTTCTAGGTCAACGCAATCGAACGCTACGACTGTTTATGCTGTAAAATTGATGGATTTTCATATCAATAGACCTAAAACCTATAGGGTACTTCCTGTAGGTAATCATGAAATTTGGCTAAAAGGAAGGTCTTAGCACAAGTAAAGGGAAATATCTGAAAACTGCAAATTTATATCTGTCTGCAAAAGTATGTAGGTAATTCTGTTTACATGGATGACATCATAACTTTTTTTAATGTAGAAACCTAATTACACTAGTTTTGCTTTCCAAGTGTGATCGGAACCCTTGGTTCGCGGGTTCTGCTCGCACTTGACCGTTTATTTGTATAATGCCGCTGTATGCGTGAATAAGATTATTGTTTTTTTGCTTGTACTAGATCTCATCAATAAATCATATAAATAAATTTATTGATACAAAATAACTGTTTAATAAGCACTATTGATCGACATACTTGAGACTGAACCTTCAACTTGTCTTGTAAAATTTTTGGTGGTAAGAGGTTACACACACAGACATACACACACCAAACTAGACATCAAGCGTGCGCCCACTTTTGGCCAGTTATTCCAAACTCCATTAGGTGGCTCCAGTGCTAAGGATTCTCTGTCGCATCTCTTTCGCGTGGAATTATAAAGAATTCTCGAACAGCTTTGCCTCGATTGAATCCGCATCGAGTTAAGACCGCCTGATTAAGTTATATTGGTCTTATATGCGTTTAGTAGAATCGTTTATTTAATTTATATCGATGTTCGTAGCATTTTATGATAACCAATCATTGAAAGTGTTTTATCGATAAAGTGACCCCAAGGGTGGAGACAGGCGTCCAACGTAGATTCGACTACCTCCAGTCAAAAGGAGGGTTGTGATTTCCACCGGTATGTACTGTGTTGATGACAGTTTCGTTGCAAAGAAAACATTGGTCTTGTAAATCAAAATTAAGAAATTTCTTTTAAAACTTCAAAGAAAAAGAAATTTCTTTATCAATAAGTTGCGTAGAACTGGCGCCTCCCTGTAAACGTTACTCAAGCGCCAAAAGACCGTTGGAATACTGTAGTCACATGTACAAAGGAGTCTTTTCCCGGATGGGGTGGCATAATCAGGAGATAAGACCCGTGTACCTTGCGGACGCCTCAGTCAGGACTAACTTTCAACTTCTTAAACCGGAGTACGCGATTGTCAAGCAAATTGAGTTTGGACGAGTTTGTGCGATTCAAAAGTAGGATTATTGATAAAATTAAAACACTGTATAGGGTGTGACAGCTCCGCGGTCTAGTGGGTTTCACACTTCTTCACACGCGGGAGATAGAGGTGCTGTATGTTGTATGCCGACCATGTTGTTTTTATAGGTAATCAATCCTATAGGGTTCCTTTTTTTAAGGGTTCGATTCGAATCCTAAAATCGTATACGTTTAAACAGGCAACTAAAATTGCGCTATTCCAAGCAACAATGGACATCACGCTACCCAAGGCACAGATTAATAAAGAGTTACGAAGGCCAAGGCCACAATGCTACATTAAGCAATTTACGGCAACATACCTACATAATATACCTATGCTCACGCCTTATTCGCGGAAGAGGGGCAGGCAGAGATTAAAGACGTCCACTTGCTGCGCTGGCATAAGGAGTAAGTGACGTCTCGGAGCTCGGAGCTTCGGACCGCCCCGCCTGTTCGAATACTCTGAAATTGCGGCGATATGCGGCAGGGCGTCACTTAACCGGCATAAATTTCTGGCTTCCTCAAGATTAATTTCATAAGTCTCATCATATATTTACGGCAACTTATAGCAATAATAGCTAGTGATACCGCCGCCACACTATGGGGCAATATGGAATTTAGAGCAATCACAAGAAATATCGCGAATACAATCGCTCCAAGTTGATCAAAGTTGCCGGGCAGGTATTGTTCGAAAAAATGCCCGTTTAGCCACTCATATCCGCCAGTCGCACTTGTCAAAAGCAACAACTCGAAACTTTATCCGGCCGCAAAAATTGGGCTAAACATGTTTAGCCAATCTGTGTCAGTGGCCGCTTGGGGGATTGCGCGCGAAAAGGTTTTGGTAAGGGCTCTCTAAATACAGAAGAGGCGTCATACATATATATAAACTTCTATCGATTGTGTTTTTTTCTTCTTTTTTTCACTTCTCAGAGTTATGACCGATATGAAGGTGACACCTTCACATCACTTATATCTAACCTATACTCCATATAGTTATAATGACTTTAATAATATTTGTACGCCTTATGTGGCAGATTTTTGCGACACGTAAGTAACCAAAAATCAAACAAATAAACTCATTTCATTTCATTTCATTTCATTTCCATTCCATGTAACATTGGAATTTTTGTGATTGAATTGAATTGAACTTTCAATTTCCAATCGTATTGAATTGAACTTTCAATTTCCAATAGTTTAATGGTTTGTAGTCGTAAGTTAGGTTAAGTTAAACAACATCTCACTATATTAGGTACATTGCATTGTCTGTGTAAAATAGCCCTACCTCCCACACTGCTATAACTGAATTCCATATGGGATTGGAAATATGGAGGAGATAAGTTCAAAATTGTTTTAATGGAATGGAGTATACATGTGAGGGGGCGACACGTCTGGGTTGGATTGTCTTGCTTGTGTTGTGAGCGAAGGCTTTTATTTATTTTAATTGTCTATTTGTTATGCGCACTAAAATAGTACCCATGTAATACGTATGATCCGAAATAAACTATTTGAATTAGAATTTGAATCTAACACGACTTCAAAGTCAAAGTCAATTTTTTTATTGACCATAGAATCATACAGATTGCTTCTCTCAGAGCTGAGAGCGATTTGTTTATACTAGCCTTATTCATTAATGGCAGTCTTCGGCTTTCCAACGATCTTTTGGTGTGCGGTGACAAGTAGAAGAGACGATTTTTGACAGGATCATTGCATCAGGTTGCGTAGAAGTGACGCCCCCCTGTAAAAGTCACCACAAGGCAAAAGATCGTAGGGCGAGTATACGTTAAATTGACCCAGAGTAAGGAACACAAGTTTTACTGTGAAACCGTTTACTAATATGAAACCGCGCAAAATGTAGGAAATAATGAGCCACCTCCATTTTCCAGCTGAAAAAACATAGGTACACTGAAACCAAACAGGCTGCTACTGAGGCTATACCTTCGTCAAAATTCACTCCAGGTCCTTATTCCCTGCAGACTAAATCTCATCGAAATTCAGTATCAATCCCGCACATTCGAAAAGAAGCTAAAATGGCTGTGCTACTAGAGTTATTTTGCTGTGAAGGAAAGGCATAAGTGCCAAACATTAATTTAACTTTTAATAGATACGGCGGACCTCTCTTGGGCCCGACCTTTGTCATCGGATTGTGGATCTATCATTTGAATTTCCCATTGTATTTTCTCGGCAAAGTAATTTTTTTGCTATCGATTTCATACAAAGTATGGACGTGACGTCAGGATGCGTACCAGAAGGGTGTCAAACAAAACCTGAGCTTACGCTGTCCGTCTGTCCATCCGCCATCGCCATCGCGACAGCAGTAAGGATAATTGAGTCGATATCATCGAAAATGAAAACGTTTATTGTCAGCTAACTGAATTTATTTACACAAAAGTAAGTAAAACTAATATCCCACACCAGCTGGTAGAGGCACTGCTACAAACTTTTAGCAATTCCAATCAATTCCCAGTAAGCATTTTGCGTATCAAGTTACAACATTTAGTGCCTGATTTCTGTTGAAAGTAATAAAATAACACAACCGGTAGGATTAATTAGGTATGTTTATTTTGTAAGTTTTAAAAGGTTTAGCCCAGTTTAGCCTATGAAACAAATGTACAATTATTGGTATATATATCCATAATCACTGTGTCATAATGCTCATAACAGTGTGATATTTTTATTAACTTGTGTCAAATAAAGAACTGTGAAAAACAAAAACAAACAATCAATTCAACTCATTAGACTAGCAATACGCTTATGCATTCAGCTCTTGACACTATAAATAACAAAACACAGCAAAATTTCAACACTAACCCAACAACAACACAGCGCAGCGCAATCGCAACAAACTACAAAACAAGTTATGATTTTGCTCAACTCAATTGCGGCCCGCGTCCTCCTCTCATAGGAATCAGGGTTTCTATTTCCAACTGTTGGATAGCGAATTCAAAAATTGTTGCACCAACGCTGGTTTGTGAGGCCCGCGAATCAGCGAAACGCAGTCTGAAAGATAACAGACAGGATGTGTCAGTAAAGATTATTCACCCAACATTTGTGACATGCGAATGATTTATTTTAGTTTTGACATTTAATTATTTCACTTATAATCATTATTAACTGTTCTGTTATGCCAGGTATGTTTATTTGTAATGAATAATTTATTTTGACATATGGATATAATTTAATTAAATTTTTAGTTAAATTTAATTTAAGTTACTGTTATACCGTTTATATGTTTTTTTTTTGTTTTAATCAATGTACTTCACACACAATTGTATTGTTTATGAATAAATACTATATTTGAACAACATAACCATCATCATCATGGTCATCATCATGGTCATCATCATGGTCATCATCATGAGGCTTTCAGGTAAACCATTGTTGTGTACACGCCATTCAACTCGGTCCTGTGAAACCCTCCATTGTTTTCCTGCTATACTCGCTATGTCATCGGACCATCTGGCAAGTGATCTCTGAAACCGCCCCTTGCAAATCGATAGCGTAGACGCCAATTTTCTACGATATTTCATACAAAAATGATAATATTTTACGTCTACGCTTTCAATTACGTATTTATTGGGCGAGAATTGCCCCATTTGCTGTCTTTTTGCCTTGCCTTACCTGCTGGATATAAAAAGGCCTTTTCTTCACCACGTTATCTTCTCCGGTCCTAAGCCTCCCGCATCCACTGCCTACAAGCTATGACGGTGAAGTCATTTATCTCATCAGGCTAAGTGGTATGCCCACTCACTGGTCATGGGGTTCTACGCTTTGGTGTGGGTGAGAATTGGTTTCAGATCTAGAGCCCAGTCCTCACCTCACCCATGCGAATTGAGTCGGGCCTCTTTTCAACCGACTTCAAAAAAAGGAGGAGGTTCTCAATTCGACCCGTATGTTTTTTTTTTTTTTCTATGTTTGTTACGCGATAACTCCGCCAATTATGAACCGATTTGAACACATCTTTTTTCGGCGTATAGGTAATACCTCAAGGGTGGTCCCATTGACACCAGGTCAGGATCTGATGATGGGATCCTGGAGAAATCGAGAGAACTCTTCAAATATTATAGGCAGACCTATAGTGATTTTTGCGTTTTTCATAATAACTCGTGCAAATGCACATGGTAAGCATAATATTGTGATGCGGAACTGCTGATGAAGACCACATATGGCCACCAGATCTGCTCAATACTATATAGGTACAAATACAATGCGTGGCTGACGGGCAGGCAACGCATAGCCTAAACCGGTGGACCTAGAGCCATGAAACTTTGTACAGGGGTTCCTTAGTCGCGTGGGGTAGCACTGATCCCACCAAAACATTCTGTAAAAAACTAGCCAAGTCTCGATGGAGCTGCTCGTTTATCTCTAAAAAGTAATGAAATCTAGACAAAGGCGTGCCAAGTCTAAGGTTCCTTACTGCGATTTCTTTATTATTATAGTTAATGTTGTGTGACTTGGCCGTTGAACATTCTTTATACGTTAGTGGGTACAAGTCAATTTTGTTTACACGTACCTAATGTTATATCTGTTCTAACTACCTATGTTATATCTGTTGTATTTTACATACTAATTTGCTTAAAATAGAATTCCTTTATATACTATCAGGAAACTTGCAACTTGTAATTTATTGTAATTAAATACGACGCAGTTCAAAATTGACTTGTACTCACTAACGTATAAAGAATGTTAAACGGCCAAGTCACACAACATTAACTATAATAATAAAGAAATCGCAGTAAGGAACCTTAGACTTGGCACGCCTTTGTCTAGATTTCATTACTTTTTAGAGATAAACGAGCAGCTCCATCGAGACTTGGCTAGTTTTTTACAGAATGTTTTGGTGGGATTTCACTACTTTTTGTAGAAACGTGGGTATATTCATTTATTTTATTAGATTTTCTTATTTGACACAGTTTTTTTATTTTTAGGAGCAGTTTTTTTTTTATTACAAATCTTTCTTTTCTTTTTTTCCGGTTCTGATTCTTGTACAGTAGCAACAGTTTTTCGTATTGCCCATTCGCGTTCATTATTTATTCTTTTAGACGGTTTAATTTGATTACTTGATTTGTTTAACTAAAGACGGATACGTTTTATATGACATATCGTGTTTTATCGGTCGGTCGGTCGGCCGGTCGGTCGGTCGGTCGGCCGGTCGGTCGGTCGGTCGGCCGTCCCGTGCCGTCCCGTCCAGTGCCGTGCCGTGCAGTCCCGTGCCGTGCCGTCCCGTCCCGTGCCGTGCCGTCCCGTGCCGTGCCGTCCCGTCCCGTCCCGTTCCGTCCCGTCCCGTCCCGTCCCGTTCCGTCCCGTCCCGTCCCGTCCCGTACCGTCCCGTCCCGTCCCGTGCCGCCCCGTGCCGTCCCGTGCAGTCCCGTCCCGTCCCGTCCCGTGCCGACCCGTCCCGTCCCGTCCCGTCCATTGCCCCGATCAGCTGTTTTCAATTTACTATGGGAGACCCAAAATTTTTTTTCTTGGGGAAAGTTCATATTATTCTATGGGCACCATCATTTCCCAAAGTATTGATCGTCCCGTGCCGTGACGTCCCGTGCCGTCCCGCGCCGTCCCGTGCCGTGCCGTCCCGTCCCATCCCGTGCCGTCCCGTGCCGTCCCGTTCCATCCCGTCCCGTCCCGTCCATTGCCCCGATCAGCTGTTTTCAATTTACTATGGGAGACCCAAAATTTTTTTTCTTGGGGAAAGTTCATATTATTCTATGGGCACCATAATTTCCCAAAGTATTGATCGATATTTTAAAGTCACCTTGTATAGTTTTCCCTTTATGTTGCTATTAAAACCTAACTCTGCACCAAATTTCAGCACCGGAGTCTATGGGAAGTACTGGTGTTTTGACCTTTGACCCCCATAAGGTACCTGAGTATGACAGACTCCATTGACTGACTGACCATTGAATGAAAGATAAATTGATTTTATATACATACTAATAGAAAAACACTTCACCAGCGCGAGTTAGAAGACTGGCAGACCCATCTAGTGTTGGATACCTAACAACTAGTTCTATGATGATCATGAGTGAGTGAGTGTCGAAAATGCGAAACTTTGCTTTCGAATAACTTCGGAACTAAATGACCTACAGACTTGAAATTTTGGATTTTAAGTATGTGATTGTAGCTTACTAGATGACGAAAATTTCTGCGTTCTGGTCTTATCCAGAGGTTCTCAAATAGGGGCCTGAAAATGCGGCGAAATGGTTCCAGTAAAGGATGGTACGGCAGTGTTTGCTTCGCGCTCGACTTGGCGGGGGCACTGCCGTGCCCCCTAATATAGGATTTGACAAAATTAATTCCCCAAGGGGGGGGGGGGATAAGGGGTTACAGTTAGTATTAAACTCAATCTAATCAAATAGGGTTTGTGGAAGACGGTTTTTTCTAAAGTTTACTTTTTGTTTCAATTATCTACAAAAAACTCTACCTGCTGGTTACTGTTGCAAATGTGGTAAAAATCACAATACAACTGACATGAAAGCAACTGTGACATTTGCTGGAACCACACTTGACGGAACTTCCGTCGCGGATCTTCCGCCAATACATGTTACGTATAAATGACTAATAACGAGCACCTACGCTGAAGATCGGTCTCTTCGTCGGAATAAGCAACATGTATTGGCGTCCCGCTCGGAAGATCCGCGACGGAATTTCCGTCAAGTGTGGTTCCAGCAATAATTATAGTTTTCCATATAAAATATACATACCTTAAGCGTATACGAGTCCACATTATGAAAAGGATGCGAATACACGTGTTTCTACGCCAACGCAGAGTTAATATAGGAGGTGTTCGGTGCGCGGACTGGGTTTAAAAACAAGCTTTGATTTAGTTGGCGCGAGCTCCGTGCACGAAGTCCCTTGGGTCTGCCATATTGCATTTTCTCTTTTCTAGATCTGTTTATGAACAGAACGAATCTAGTTGCTGGAAATAGAAACGGATTTCAGCGTCGTCAACGTCATATGTAATCCAACCACCAGAGACTATTCATTTTATCCAATTGACTGCGCCTGCGGGGGAATGCAGCTCGCCAAATGTTTGTTGTATTCAACAAGCGTTCGCATGCGCAACCTATGTACGATGACAGGCCGCCAGGCAGTTTCGCAGCGGCTGACCAATCACAGCTCTCTTACCTCGTTCCCCGCCGCGCCGCTCGTAAATTGATGAGTTGTGTTTCAAAGGAAAGTGTATCTATGCGCTCTCCACTGGATAAGTGCTCCCTGCCAACCACAAAACCGAACTCGTCTATTTGATACCTTAGGTACTAATTAATTACCGCCACAATGGTCCACAAACCCAGTTGTGAGTGTGAGTAAGATTCTTATATGAGTAGCTCCGTAGCATTGTATGTACAAGAAAAAATGCAAGAAAATATACACACATATGGGCAATACAAATACACACACTAAAATTCAAGTTTCTAAATAAAGCAATACGGTTCATGAGATAAACAGGCAGATGGAGACATAAACCGACGGACAGACGGACAACAGACTAGTAACAGGCAGGGTGTCGTTGGTCACCCTTCGTGTACGGAACCCTAAAAATAATTTAAATTTCTTCTAATTGGAAATTATGAATACACAGTACCTATTCTACCCGTGAATTGAGGGAAATCTTCTAGAGTATAAGCTCGTGCATTTTCTTTCCGAGTTTAGTCGGTAAACTATCTGAGAACCGAGCTTTATTCGGCGGTTGGTGGTACACATACAATAAAATAAGTATTATATTTCGAGTAGTCCAGTTGCAAAACCCGCTATGAACGCCCCCTTATTTTCAACCTTACGCCTTGGTAGTAAATTCCAAAAGCAATGAAAATTTAGCGGGTTTTGCAACTGGACTACTAATTTCATATTCATCAGACTGCATTAACATCCATCAATATGCTGCTCTGTTTTGAAACTGTTGCAAACGAGAAGCAAAGAGGCATTTTGTTTTCCTCATGAGTTTTAGGCACAGATCTTCAATCTTTCAAATCTCACGATGAAAACAAAGTGCCTGTTCCTGTTTGCTTAAAGCAAGCAAGGAGGATGAATAGCATATTATGAATTGAGATTCGACCTTATTTGAACGAAACTTTTTTTGTGTATGTTCTTCGAGAACACCCGCCAAAAAGTGTCACGTGATATGAACTCGCAATGAGAAACATATTTTTTTATTGTCATTGAAAATTATGCCTTATTATTGTACTAAAGTGAAATTGCCAATTCTATTGAGAAAAGCATGAAATCTCGGAAATACGTGATTTTTCAGTTATGAAACCTAGTTCGATCGATTTTTTAAACCCAAAATCCCCTATCGCAAACTTTATCGAAACGTAACATCCTTATTATTCGAAGTGCGTAACATATTAGTAAGTATAGTACCTACTTATCAACCGACTTCAAAAAAAGGAGGAGGTTCTCAATTCGACCCGTATGTTTTTTTTTTTTGTTTTTTTTTTCCTATGTTTGTTACGCGATAACTCCGCCAATTATGAACCGATTTGAACAAATCTTTTTTCGGCGTATAGGTAATACCTCAAGGGTGGTCCCATTGACACCAGGTCAGGATCTGATCATGGGATCCTGGAGAAATCGAGAGAACTCTTCAAATATTATAGGCAGACCTATAGTGATTTTTGTGTTTTTCATAATAACTCGTGCAATAGCATAATATTGTGATGCGGAACTGCTGATGAAGACCCCATATGGCCACCAGATGTGCTCAATACTAGGTACAAATACAATGCGTGGCTGACGGGCAGGCAACGCATAGCCTAAACCGGTGGACCTAGAGCCATGAAACTTTGTACAGGGGTTCCTTAGTCGCGTGGGGTAGCACTGATATAGGATTTGACAAAATTAATTCCCCAAGGGGGGGGATAAGGGGTTACAGTTAGTATTAAACTCAATCTAATCAAATAGGGTTTGTGGAAGTCGGTTTTTTCTAAAGTTTACTTTTTGTTTCAATTATTTCATTTATTGTGAGTTAAAATACTCTAGAAAATACTATTTCATATTCTACAATACTGCGTCGTAAAGACGGTAAGGCGCCCTATAAAATACCTTATAAATTAAGATTTTTAAAGAAAAGCAGCGCACATTTTTGCTTGCAAGCTAACTCGATACAGCTTCCGTCGCAGATCACATTAGCGTTTGTAAATATTACTGTTATTTATAATTCAAAACGTTCCGTTCGGTTATTTATTATTTTAGATATATCTCACCTAGAAGTAAGCTCGCATTTGTATTTGTTTTTAGTGTTCCCAAACGAGACCATTCGGTCACTGAACCCTAAGATTTTTTGATAACTTGAACATCATTGAGATAAAGTAATTACTTAATAACATACATCTTCTTTTCCCATACGGGGTGGCACAGGTATAAACGCTACATAAGCCATTCAATACTATTAGAATTTGAAGCACAATTAAACCGAGCAAAAGGAGGAAATGTGACAAGAAAGATAGGCTTCAGGAGGCAAAAGTTCGCCCCAAACAGTTAAAGGTCTTGAGCTCTAGATCCCCGGTCATGTTGGCTCTCCTCCAAGTGAATATCCGAACACGCCAGGAGAACGATTTTACGTCTCTACTAATATTTGCAGTAAAGTACGCGACTATCGACAAACACTAAAATGTGATTCTGAGTGTATTAGAATTGGAGCACTTTTCCATCCGCTCGAACCACTTATTAAAACGTTTATTCCACTACAAAGTGGCGGTGTTTCGTTCAATGTGGCTGATTTGAAAGCGTTAAGTTTGAAGCGTCTGTCGTTCTGTTTATCATAAAACATAACATAAACATTTACATAGAGGCACATACGTTGCTTCTGGCCCCACGCTAGGTTACCCTGTGTCGTGGAAACTAGAAACTAGAAACAGCGACATCACAAACATGTAAACATCCAAGACCTGTCCTTGGGTTGGCTGAACTAAGAGAGTGGGAGAAGGGGACATGCACAAAGGCCCCGCACATGTGGGCCACGTGCAGGCACTTCAACCCCCTTACAGAAGAATAGAAGACCTGTCCTGACCTATCCCATACCTTGTTTGTCTGTGGCGCTCTAGAGGTCAAACGCGTGAACGGATTTTGATGCGTTTTTCTGTAAATGGTATTCGACTATCGTGCAATGGTGCTTAGATATGTTATGGTAATTTCGGTTCAACCTTATGAAAATTATCTGATTAACAGGTGGTTAACGGGTGGACAGAATTTGATGCGGTTTTCTGTTAATTGCAGTAGGCAATGGGGTTTACAATAATGTTACGGAATGGTTAGAAAGTTGTAGCTCACAGGTACCTTAAACTGAAAGTCATGCTGTTGCTATCGAGGCAAATACCGGGTAGTATTTTAATATAACGAGCAACTTTAAATTTAAATTTTTCGGAATAGACATTTTCAGGTATAACATAATTTCATATTTTTAAAGCACAATCCAATTTTACAATACAACTGCAGTGCTGAACCCCAAATATACCAAAGTCATGGTTTTGCTATAATTTACTCGGCCAGATGTAAAATACCTAGCCGCCGCGCCGCCCGTACGAAACACGTACCTATTACATCATGACACCACAATTTGCTCGCTTCAACTGCAACCAGCTTGCCAACCCGCAGCGGCTGAACCATAAAGCATAAATCCTACTTTACTTGACAAATTAAAAGTGCGCTTTAACCCGTTTACTGACTATATTGACCTGTTTTAGTTACACCCAACCCAACTTTAGGCCGACGTAATACGGTTGGGTTTCCTGTGGCGACGAATCTCAGAAGTGCAACGCTCAGCAGTTTCAAGCTAAATGTCAAAGTAATTGTGACAAGTGACGTCACATGGTTTGAAAACTGCGAGATATCCGAATGTCTAGTTGGGAGAGTTTGTCGGTGCCTGATAGGGGGCCAAACTAACGCAGATATTTTTTCCACGAACCTTAGAAAACATTGTTTGGTTTGATATACAGGTGGTAAAAGAAATGTGTAGTCATATTTTAGGTAACATCAGAGCAACTTTGTTTACCACTTCTCCATACAAATGAGGTGATCGCCTTACTCAAAAAATTTATGGGGATGTGAAAAATTAATTTGCCCTGATCACATCGGTTTCATAGTGAAAGTTACTCAGAATGGTTTCCCTAACATTCCAACCCAAGCATTGTCCTTTGACTACACCTTTTTGTCACACCCTGTATATCAATCCGAATATGTTTTCTGGTTCGTGGAACAACTTGCTGCGGCGGTAGGTAAGCCTCCTTCAGGCACCAACAAACTCTCATCAGTACCGGGATTCAAACCTGCGGCAGTCAAGCGTGTAACCTAGACCTAAGACGTTATGTAAACAAGTTTATCCTCCCCTCTCCTAGTGCTTCTCAAACAATGCGTCCCCGTCCCGCCCTGTCCCGTCCCGTCCCGTCCCGCCCCGCCCAGTCCCGCGCCGCGTCCCGTGACCGTTTGGAAAGTCATTTGTCTACGTCACGGACACTGCCGCCGCCCGCCGCCGCCGTGCCCCTGGCATGGTATGTTCTGTACTGGACTGGGGTTTGAAGAGGATATGTAGAATTGTGTCTTAATGTAGAAGGTTATAACGTTGGGTTTTTATCTGGGTTTTAACCCACTACCCAACTCTATTTGCAGCTCGTGTGTTTTTATTTTAGCTATAGCCGAGTGTATGCTTCAGCTAACTCACACCATATATGTATATTTCTCCACTGGTTTTTGTATGGTGAATAAATTTCATTTTCAATTTATTATTTTCCTAAAATGGCAGCAACGTAATAAAAAAATCAAAGTTGAAACTGGTTCACTCTCAGAAGCACACCGGTCGAACAAACGAACAATAGAAAACAATAGATAGATAAGATGTGTCCACGAGAGGGATTACGCTAAGCTATCAAATTCGGCTTGAGATGTCTCTTTATGATCGAGGAATAGTTTGCTGACCAAGAACTATGAGAAAAGCGCCCTGCAAATCCGCACCGCAGTTAGATAGTACATTTTTCGATAGCATATCTCCGGGTCAAGGCCTGTTCCCCTCGGTGGGGAAATTAATGAACTACCTACATTTACTTACTTACATATTATTTTTGAAAGAAGAATTAGGTAGACAATATATTATTCGTAAGTGGAGCCTACCGTCGTCGCCGGAATTCATCAGCCGGGCGGGACTGTTTTAAAATTTACTTTTTCTCCGCTCCGGTTTCGTTTCAATAATAAGGGTTGGCTTTATATTTTAGTTGCTTCGGAGTTATTTATTCTGGTCCTTGTCGAGTCACTTCGGTCTATTTTGACCAGTTCCCATTTCGTCGGCTTTTAATTGTCGTGTGTGCCCATTTGAAAAGTTGATAATTCCATTAGAACCACCGCACATGTAGGGCAGTTTGTAGTGGGGAGTGGTCAAAAAAGGAAAAAGCTCGTGGAGCCTAAGTTCTCATTTAGGCGAATTCAAAGGGTATACGTTGTGGGAGAGAATAATGGGCTCCAGGTCGTGGATGTCTAAGTGTGTTGATGTCGCTGTGTCTGTTCCACCATATATGTAATCCTTTTATTTAGCTACAATAAATAAATGTGCCTGTTTATAAATATTCATGTTTAACTGGGAAGTCCAAATGAAAAGTTTTCAAAATGGTAACTTGTATTAATATGAACCTTGTCATAATGGGAAGTGGTCGTAACGGAACCAACAGACTTTTCTGGTCCGTTTGTTGAAACTGTGTCAAATTGTGTCACTCTTGGTATATTTCCGAGTTTGGCCAAACTTTGTTCTCTGCGAGTTCTGCCCGGAATATCGTTGTTTGTTTTTGCCGAACTGTTTCGGGCATTTATGCATAAATTAATGAAATGTTTCTCTGGCAATTCATTTCCTTTAGAGCTTCATTATGTTTTTGTATGAAAAAGTTTATGTTGAGGATAATGGCTGACCTCCAAAATAGTCTACCATTGACTCAATTACTTTATCTCTTCAAGAACAATGAAATGGGTACATCATACAATTTGGTACCTAAGTTCTTCTCGTCAATTATCAATTTATCATACAGTACTACCTTCTTCAGATCATCGTAATAGGCAAGGTAGAGGGGAAAATATGCGCTGGTAGAAGGAGAAAGTTATGGCTCTGCAACGTCAGCGAATGGACCGGAGTGGCGCAGAATAGCTGATGCGCTTGGCTCGAAAGACAGAGAGGAGTACGGAGAGCTCGCCATTGTTCATGCCTTTTCTGTATTGTTTGTGTTTGTCCTGATATGTGCAATAAATATATACCAATACACGAATACGATAGCTGACCGCCAACCTCCAATAGTGGAGAGGCACTATTAGAAGAAGATTATCATAATTGAAATAAAAAGTAAACTTTAGAAAAAACCGACTTCCACAAACCCTATTTGATTAGATTGAGTTTAATACAAACTGTAACCCCTTATCCCCCCCCCCCCTTGGGGAATTAATTTTGTCAAATCTCATATCAGTGCTACCCCACGCTACTAAGGAACCCCTGTACAAAGTTTCATGGCTCTAGGTCCACCGGTTTAGGCTATGCGTTGCCTGCCCGTCAGCCACGCATTGTATTTGTACCTAGTATTGAGCAGATCTGGTGGCCATATGTACGGACGGACGGACAGACGGACAGACGGACAGACGGACAGACGGACAGACGGACAGACGGACAGACGGACAGACGGACAGACGGACAGACGGACAGACGGACAGACGGACAGACGGACAGACGGACAGACGGACAGACGGACAGACGGACAGACGGACAGACGGACAGACGGACAGACGGACAGACGGACAGACGGACAGACGGACAGACGGACAGACGGACAGACGGACAGACGGACAGACGGACAGACGGACAGACGGACAGACGGACAGACGGACAGACGGACAGACGGAAAGACGGACAGACGGACAGACGGACAGACGGACAGACGGACAGACGGACAGACGGACAGATGGACAATCGGACGGACGGACAACAAAGTGATCCTATAGAGGTTCTTTTTTTTCCTTTTAAGGATCGGTACCCTAAAAATTACGAAAAAATATACCAGGTCTTGGATGGGTACAAGATTCTGACGCCACTAGGCTGGTTTTGGTTCACATGATATCTTTAACATAACATAGTATCACGCCTTTTCCAATATGGCGTGGCAGAGACACAACTAGCTCCCTAGCTGTGGCGTGGCGATGGGCTAGCCCCCTGTTACGCGAAATGGAGTATTGAATCAATGGCTAAAACTGGGCACAGGGTATCTTTAATTAAGGGGATACACGACACTGTCATACGCAATGTATTTGCCTGTATGTAAATGGTATGTTCTTCCAATGTTCCCAAACAGTTCCTGTTTCATTCGCATATTCGCACATCGACATTCGTCCAACACGCAATGATTTCCCAAATGTACCGCATTGTACTGCGCCGGCATTTAGTGCAAATACTCGAACAGTGGAGCGAACAGCTAAATCTCATTCTGTCCTGCACTCAGTCTGGCCGGACCGGAATACCTTTCTGATTCCAGTATTTGAATATTGTATAGTCGGAAATCCTTTACAGCCGCAACACTTGTCTTAAAAACTGAGACTTTTCAATGATTTATCAGTAATAAAATAAGTAACCGATTTGAGAAATTCATCACCTCATAAAAACATGCTTCTGTGCGTTCTGTGCAATGCAGGTCTAGAATACTCTGTTTTGACCCGTAAATGAATACGTGCCTGTATAAATGTTAATAAAAATTATTGTGTTTACATCTATTACCTCGCAAGACTCCATCTCCAACCTCTTTTTTCCCTCTTCCTTTATCCTCTTCCAAACTGCAGCATGTGAGTGAGACACCAATAGGTTTTGGGAACAAACAGCTCTAGTTATCTTGTTCCACATAACACCTCGTTCCCCAGGGAGTGATCAGGTTAACGGAGGGCCAACTATTCGTCAGGAGCGCGGGGCTGTATAAATTCCAAACAGTTGCTCGAATGAAGTGCAACTGGGTACTATTAGGATGCGAAAAATAAATCTTATAGCGATTTATTCTAGTGCAATTTTCTGTGTTCAGGTTTTAGGTAAAATTACACAGCCCGCGTGTTTTTCGATTTGTATTACCATTATACTAATATTACTATAGGGTAATATGGATAGGTCCCTTCAAGATAAGTTCGAATATTAGACATATATGAAATCTCCGTACTTTAGTCAAAACAACTATACGTATAGATAATTTAAATAAAGTTGTTTACCTACGCCTTACCCAAATCAAGAGGCTACTAAGCTTCCAAAGGTTATTCTTGAGCTTGACGCCTTAGCAATATTGAAAGTCACTCACTTCATGTTTAATTTCAAATTAGTTTATGTTAGAATTTCAAACACTCTATTCAGTGCCCAGTGGGTGCCAATAGGTTAATAAGCCACCGCCGTCCGTCTGGCCATCAGAGGGCTGTATCTAATAAAGCCTATTAACCCGATTTAAAATAAAATAATTTGAAATTTCGTCACTGTTATAAATATCAAGCTTTCTCCCGCCCGTCAAGTGCTCCAATTCATAAAGTCACTTCTGCAAATTTTACGAGCTCCCGACTCCATTCTGAGGTTTTGGTGAATATTTAATTGCTCGACATTCAATTGGAGACAAATTCCTCGAATCCTCGTGCCCTGGTAACCCACAACACAACTGTGAGGAAATGGGTGGGGATAACCATCGAAAAAAGGTTAGGAAGCGCCTTACCGAACTAACATTCTTAACAACAATGTAACATTTCCCGACGCCTTTTAAAATATTAAGGCCTCAAAAAATAATGACGTAGTTTTGTATGTTTTCATAAAATTAATCAACAAAACGAGCTTTTTGACACTTTTGGCGAAGAGTCTATTATTAGGGTTCCGTACCCAAAGGACTCTATTACTAAGCCTCCGCTGTCCGTCTTTTTGTCTGTCAGTCTGTCTGTCTGTCTGTCTGTCAGCCAGCTCTATCCTCGAGTTGTAATAGCTAGAAGCTCATCACCGAACGTGATTTATCTGTTGCCGCTACAAAGACAAACACTAAACGACACGAAATAACAATAAATAAATTAATAATACATTAAGAGTGTCTGCAGGCAAGAAACGTGTATTTCTTTTTATTGGATGGTGGAACCCCCCGTATGAGAGTTCGGCTCACTCTTGGCCGATTATTTTTACGAGAATACGGATGACAACACCGTATTCTCGTCCAAACGATGCAAAATCTCATAGAAATCTCATCAGGCCACCAGCCACCTCAGCAAATTGTTCCGACAGGTGTTGAATGAAGATGTATCATCGAGTCAACTTCATCCACTTTACATCCCCATTCAAATTCACTCTTAATACAAAGCCACAGAGCTGACTATTGCAGCAAATCTGTGCTGAAAACCCAGTTCTAGCAATCCCTTTACAAAAGTGTGATATATGCTAATATGTGGGTAGATTTGTCTCTTTCTCTCGAATAAATAACGCTGGACGATACGAACGTGTTTCCTTGTGCTCCTCTCTAATTACGGGAATATAGCCAGATATTCCTCACTGGCGACGAAAACGGACTTATTCACGCGTGTATTTAGTGAAAATTAAAAGTGCCACCTAAAAATGTCTGTGGGAAAGATTGCGCCGTTTGACCTAGTCAAGGACAATTGGGACTTGTATGTAGATCGACTGGAACAATATTTCATTGTAAATAGTGTGAAAAGTGAATTGAAAACTGCTACGTTAATTACAGTGATCGGTAGTGAAGCGTACGAACTTATGGTTAATTTGTGTACGCCGGAAAAACCATCAACAAAAACTTACACAGAGCTCGTAAAGGTCATGAAAGGTCATTTGCTACCTAAACCTAGTCTGTTGGCTGAGCGATACAAATTTCGTCAACGTAAACAGAGGACTGACGAAAGCATAGCGGAATTTGTCACGGAATTGAGGAGTTTATCCAAAGACTGCAAGTTTACAGAGGTCAATTTAAAAGAAAACCTACGAGATCAATTTGTTTGCGGCATAGTAAGTGAAAACATACGGCAGCGATTGTTTGCGGAGGACGACGTGGCGTTTGATAAGGCATATAAGCTGGCTATTACATTGGAGGCAGCGGAGATTGATTCTGCGTTGGTAGAAGGCCGGGCCCGAGGGAGTGACGGCATGCCAAGGTCAAGATCATCAGCTTCAGTGCATCAGATATCTGGTTCGAATCGAGAGCGACCAGATAATATGACTCGAAGGGGCGCGAGCGGCAGTACAGGCGTGCATAGGACAGGCATGCGGTCGTCGCGTGATTCGCAGTCGTATGGTACAAGTTTATCGAGCGGAGCGAGTAGCGTTAAGAGGCAGAATCCCAAAGTACAACCGCGATTGGATCGTTCAGGAGAGATTTGCGGATCTTGTGGAGGTCAACATGCTAACGGTACTTGCAAGTTCAAGATGTATGTTTGCCGAGTTTGCAATCGCCAAGGACATTTGAAGAAGATGTGTCCAAATTTGCGAGGCACGGTACCGGTAAACAATAACACGATGGAAGAGAAGGTTATGTATACGGATAGTGATGGCAGTCTAAGTGACGAGGTAAATAACTTTTCTATTGACACAAAAAAGTTGAAACAGTTCATACCTTACACCACCAGTGTGTGTGTCAATGGCAAAAAAGTTGAAACAGTTCATACCTTACACCACCAGTGTGTGTGTCAATGGAGTAGACTTATTGATGGAAATTGACACGGGAAGTGTAATTTCGTGTATTAGCCATGATTTGTACAAAAATCATTTTTTGAACTGTAAATTAAAAAAAAGTGACCTTATGTTACGATACTATACTGGTGAAAGAGTGGAACCGGTAGGCAAAATAACACCATCCGTGTCCTACGGCAACAAAACTATGTATTTGGACTTGTATGTTTTAGAAAGCGGAATGAGTAATCTATTAGGCCGTCAATGGTTGAGTGAGTTAGGGATTGATTGCCCAGTGGTGAAATGTCACAGTGTTAACGAATCTGACAGTCGGTTTAACTTAGCTAAATTCAGTTCCAGATACTCTGACGTGTTTGCGGATGGACTGGGAAGATTTACTGGTGGAACGGTGTCCATCCACATGCGGCCCGAGGCGCGGCCGGTGTTCATGCGCGCGCGGCCGCTCGCCTACGCGTTGCGCGAGCCCGTGGAGCACGCGCTTGACTCGCTGGTGCGCGAGGGCGTCATCGAGCCGGTAACCACATCTGACTGGGCTACGCCAATCGTGCCAGTCATGAAAAAGGATGGCGCGATTCGCGTTTGCGGGGATTTTAAGATAACCTTAAACAAATGCCTGGAGGTGGATCGTTTTCCCTTGCCGAGAGTCGAGGATTTGCTAGCGAAATTGCATGGTGGGGAAAGGTTTACCAAATTAGATTTGTCACAAGCATATGCGCAATTTGAGCTAGAAGAGGAGTCTAAAAAGTACACTGTCATCAATACTCATAAGGGCTTGTTTAGGTACAATCGATTGATCTATGGTCTAGCTTCAAGTCCGGGAATATTTCAAAGAAAATTAGAGCAGTTGTTTTCAGACATGCCTCGAGTAGGTGTTTTCCTTGATGATTTAATAATCACAGGGGTGGATGACAAGTCTCATTTGGATACGCTTCATGAGGTGTTTAGTAGGTTACTTAAATTTGGTCTGAAAATTAGAAAGGACAAGTGTACCTTCTTTGCCGAATCAGTGACTTATTTGGGATTCGTTATCAATAAAGAAGGTGTACATACCTGCCCAGACAAAATTGAGGCAATAAAAAAGGTTCGTTCACCAAGCAATGTATCGGAATTACGATCGTTTTTGGGTCTTGTTATGTACTACGCTAAGTTTGTGCCAAACATTAGTACAGTGCTATCGCCCTTGTATAATCTGCTAAGGAAAGAGGTTAAATACCAGTGGGATGAGACTTGTGAGCAAGCTTTTAGGGAGGTTAAAGGTTTGTTAATTTCTAGTCAGATTTTAGCTCATTACTCACCGGATTTACCTTTATTGCTGACAACGGACGCGAGCAGCGTGGGCGTCGGCGCGGTCATATCGCACCTGACGCCGGACGGGGAGCGGCCCATAGCGTTTGCGTCAAGGGTTTTGAATGCAGCTGAGAAGTCATACTCTCAAATTGAACGAGAAGCACTGGCCATAATATATGGCGTTAGAAAATTCCACCAGTATCTTTTTGGTCGGAAGTTTACGCTAAAAACGGATCACAAACCATTAGTTACCATTTTCGGGGACAAAGTCGGCGTACCTGTGATGGCTGCGAGCAGAATGCAGCGTTGGGCGATTTTGTTAGGCGGATACAATTATGACATTCAGTATGTTCGGAGCGAGAAGAATGCGGCGGATGCATTGTCACGTTTGCCGGTAGGAAACGCAAAAAAAGAACGCGAAGAAATTACTTACATTAATTTCATACAGGATTTTTTGCCGATTACTAGGAAGACAGTCGAAACTAATACCAGCAAAGATGAAGTCCTCAAAAAGGTGGTAATGTTTTTACAAACAGGTTGGCCAAGTAGATGCGAGGAGGAGGATTTGAAACCATACTTTTTTCGACGTAATGAGCTGTACTTGGATAGGGGGTGTGTAGTATGGGGTTACAGAATAGTAATACCACGTTCACTTACCTCAACTATGTTGAAGGAACTACATATAGGTCATATGGGTGTGGTTAAAATGAAGTCCATTGCTCGAAGCATTATGTGGTGGGCAGGGATAGACGCGGACATCGAGAGAGCGGTGAAGCGGTGCGCGACGTGCGCGGCAGAGGGCGCAGCGCCGCCCCGTGCGCAACCGCAACCGTGGCCCTATGTGTCAGAACCTTGGACGAGGATTCATGTCGACTTTTTAGGCCCATTTCACGGTAAAACGTTCTTAATTATGATCGACTCGACGTCAAAGTGGTTAGAAGCCTTCGAGATGCAGAGAACTACTGCTTATTCAGTTATTAAAGTAATGAGAGAAGTATTTGCCAGATTTGGTTTACCTAAAGAAGTGGTTTCTGACAACGGCCCTCCATTTACCAGTAAAGAGTATGAAGAATTCTTGTCTAAAAATGGAGTGAAAATAACATTTACTGCACCATACCATCCGTCTTCCAATGGAGCGGCAGAGGGCGCGGTCAAACTCTGCAAGAGGGCCGTGAGGAAATCACTGCGTGATGGTAATGATTTGGATGCAGCGTTGCAATCATACTTAATGGTTTACAGAAATGTTGAGCACAGCACTACGGGAGCCTCACCGGCCAGCATTTTGCAGCGTAGGAACTTACGTTCTCGTTTGGACTTATTAAAAGGTGACAGACAGATTGAAGATCGGGTACGGACGGCACAGCTTAAGCAAACAAATTATGCAGGTGGTAGGACTAGGAATTTAGAGGAAGGGGACACGGTGTGGGCAAAGGATTATACAGGGAGGAAATCATGGGTTCAAGGGCATGTTAAGGCAAAAGTAGGGTCTAGGAACTATGTTATAGGCAGGGAAGATGGTCCACCCATGAACAGGCATATCGATCAATTAAAAGGTAGATGGCTTGAGTCTTACGACCTAGATTCAGAAGTGGACGCGGGCACGAGCGCGGGCAGGCCGATGCCCGGACAAACCCTTCAGGGTAATCATAATGTTCCACCAGTAAATTCTCCTAGGATGGTTCTAAGACCTAGAGATATGATAAAACCTGCTGTTAGATATGGTATGGAGATAGATTAATTATTATGTCGTTGGAATTACTTAAGTAACCTATTACCTCAACTAAGTTGTTTTAATGTGAGATAAATGGATAAATGCGTAACACATAACGGGCATTGTTGAGTTCATTTACTTATTGTGTTTCTGATTGTAAGATTACCTATATTAGATAAGTAAGTTAAATATACCTTGTCTTATTGTTAATTGTAAGAATTGTACCTATACATACTAGTTAGAAAAGATCCTAAGGCTAAGGCTAACTACATGTAAAATGGAGGAAAATGTAAAATTTTACTAGTTCTTATAGGTTATATATTAGGGTACGTACTATTAATTAAGGGTGAGGGTGTGATATATGCTAATATGTGGGTAGATTTGTCTCTTTCTCTCGAATAAATAACGCTGGACGATACGAACGTGTTTCCTTGTGCTCCTCTCTAATTACGGGAATATAGCCAGATATTCCTCAAAAAGGTGCCATATCCCACTGGAATACACCAGACGCGGCCATTTGGGTCCTCTTTCAACGAATTGTAACTCAAACTCGTTAGTGAAAAGGTTGAGTTTGCTTTGTACGGCGTCGAGGAGCCAGTAATGAGTTTTCTTATTCGAAGCAAATGTAATTTTCAGTGCAGTCGGCATGAGAAGTTGTTTGGGATACTCCGTAATGACAGTTTTACGGCATGCCTTTGAATAGATCTTTGAATGATATCTCATTTGAAGTGCGTTTTGAATTCGGGTATTGAAATATTTCGTTTTATTCAACTGAAGCGTAACATGAAAGGCTGTATGTACCGTTCTCATTACGAATTGAATTTCACTTATTTGTAAAATAACACGGTGACTGTTTTCATACTTTACAGTGTAAAATTAAATAACGTGGAGTTTCAGTCAACACTTGTGTAAATGTTGACTCAAACTCCCAAAAAGCGGTAAAAAATATCGCTTACCGTAAGACAGTATAATTTTTTAACCGCATTAATAAACCGTAGTGAGAGTACACATGCTGAGTCGGAGCCGTTTCGCTGTTGCGATGCACACTTCATGGTATTCGTTCTGCCCATTCCTATTTTGCCATTGCTATTTTTGTCTTCATGCGTATATTTTATTTCCTACTTGTTTCTTATTAATTATTATGTTTTTGCTGTGTCTTGTGTATTGTGACAGATGAATAAATTTACTTTCTATTCTATTCTTAAATATGCATAGCATACCGACATAAGCCTGCTCCAAATTACATAAATGCATATGCATGGATTTAGAAAACAAATTAAGATATTGATGCATGTACTATTCCTAGATGTATAAAATATTTGTATGCCCTATCGCGAAACATAGCGATCCAATCACACTATAATAATACCTATGTTTTTACAAATAAACTATTCGATTTGATTTGACTCTATTCTAGTACATATTTTTGACACTAACTGTACCTGGAGTGTAGAAATACCAGACTAACCACCCAGCGCCACCTATCCTAATTTGAACGGATACCCATTAGCAGTAGGGGGTAAGCCTCACGTCACACTCAGCTTTGAATGGGCATGCGGGCTGCTCGGGTTATACCATTTGTACAAAATAGGAGAGATGGATACTTCTGTTTATGGAGCTCATGGTTTAGAGCTCCAATGATGATGACAAGGTTCATAAGGGCGAGTTCCCTTATGGTCCACTTCCCAGTAAAACATAGTACAGTAAGTAGCGTACAGCTGTACAGTCTGCACAACGCTACTGTACTAAGCTACTATCCTAAGCTACTGTACAACGGTACTGTACAATGCTACTGTACAAGGCTACTGTACAAGGCTTCTGTACAATCTGTACACTGCTACTGTACTAAGCTTCTGTTCAAAGCTACTGTACTAAGTTGTTTATGTTTTAATGGGAATGGGACAATATGGGGACTCGTGCATATGAACCTTGTCATAATGGAAGCGCTAAACCAAATTAAATTAAAAGTAAAAAACATTTTTTAATAAACCTTTTATTTAATTCCCTAAAAAGAGGAAAATAAAAATGAAAATATTTTAGGACCAAAGTGATTGTCAAGACGAATCGTACATGCCCAAACATGATGTGGTAGCGATGTTTCATGACAGAGTACCTATGGCCACCTTCCGTCTCCATCATCAGATCAGCTCCAAATAAATAAATAAACGCATTGTCATCCAACTTACATACGTATGCAAAATTTCAGCTGAATGGGATAACGGGAAGTGGGTCAAATTCAAGCCGACATTTTTGACGCGAACCATTGATGATACCTACACAATTACACATACCCGTACATACATACAGTGCAAAGTTAAAAAAGCTTTTAAAAACGTTCCGGCAGCGACCGTTTCGGTTCCACAAATAAACCGGTTTCGTTTAGACTGAACCCGCTTTCTTTGCCGCATAGTATCATCAACGTTTTTCATAATAATAATAATATAGCGTCACGTCTTTTGCCATACGGGGTGGCAGAGGCACAGCTGTGCCCACTTTGCTCTATTGCTCTGATCAAGTCGGTGTAGGTTGTTCAGAGTGATGTCCCTAGCAGCGCTCTTTCGGCTTGTGCACCCTTTTCTGTTACACCCTGTATTGACGTTAACTGAGTAATCTGTATGATTTTATGGTCAATAAAAAAATTGAACTTGAACAACTTCCATTTTGCGTGGCAGGGGGCTAGCTCAACGCAGCAGCTAGGAGTTATGAAGGCTTCCTTAAGATTTTTTTAAGTCCATCTATTGTAGTTAAGATAAATAATTTATCTCATTGGTACATGGTAGCACCGGGATTCGAATCTGCATCTCCTGGGTGAGAGGCAAGCATGAAACAGACTAGGCCACGTTTTTCATCAGAGGCTAATCTAACTTTTAATGGGTATCTGGCGTCTGGGAGCGACCCTCGTCAACATCAATAGTTGAACAAACATCAATATTCCTGATATGTCGGAATGAGAGGCGTGTACGGTAGAAATAACCGGCCACGTGCGAGTTGTTTTGCGCACCAAGGGTTCTGCATAAAAAAAGCAAAGTTAGCCCATTAATGTCCCCGCCGAGGGGTAAGGCCCTTACCAGAATATGTGTACGATTGAGCCTTATTCTACCACACTAGCTCACTGGCGGATTGATGGAGGAGCTCTTCACTAATCGACTTTTTTACGGTACTTCCAAGGCTTTAGCTATAAAAAGAAAGAAAGAAAGAAAGAAAGAAAGAAAGAAAGAAAGAAAGAAAGAAAGAAAGAAAGAAAGAAAGAAAGAAAGAAAGAAAGAAAGAAAGAAAGAAAGAAAGAAAGAAAGAAAGAAAGAAAGAAAGAAAGAAAGAAAGAAAGAAAGAAAGAAAGAAAGAAAGAAAGAAAGAAAGAAAGAAAGAAAGAAAGAAAGAAAGAAAGAAAGAAAGAAAGAAAGAAAGAAAGAAAGAAAGAAAGAAAGAAAGAAAGAAAGAAAGAAAGAAAGAAAGAAAGAAAGAAAGAAAGAAAGAAAGAAAGAAAGAAAGAAAGAAAGAAAGAAAGAAAGAAAGAAAGAAAGAAAGAAAGAAAGAAAGAAAGAAAGAAAGAAAGAAAGAAAGAAAGAAAGAAAGAAAGAAAGAAAGAAAGAAAGAAAGAAAGAAAGAAAGAAAGAAAGAAAGAAAGAAAGAAAGAAAGAAAGAAAGAAAGAAAGAAAGAAAGAAAGAAAGAAAGAAAGAAAGAAAGAAAGAAAGAAAGAAAGAAAGAAAGAAAGAAAGAAAGAAAGAAAGAAAGAAAGAAAGAAAGAAAGAAAGAAAGAAAGAAAGAAAGAAAGAAAGAAAGAAAGAAAGAAAGAAAGAAAGAAAATCAATTCCGTTAAATAAACCTTTCGACTGAGAAGTTGGAGAGGCTGTTTTGTGCTGAACATCTTGCGGCTTCGCGAGACCGGCAGAACGTCTCCCTCCCGGTGGCACACAGGAGTGGACGCGTGTGAAGAGCGCTGAACCGGCTGCGCGCAGGTGTCGTCCGAACGAAGGACAACCTACAGAAACGGGGGATAATGGGATAATAGCTGAAACCTCGAGCTCTCTGTGCGGGGCTAAATAAACAACGGACTATTTCAAATCCTGCCCGGACGTCCCCTAGTCACGAGGAGGATCTTATGCAAGCTTTGGCAAACGCCATAGCGGTGTGGCCGATTGTTGGAAAAATATAATTTATTTCTATTTCTATTTCAACGTTAACAAAACATTGAATTTATTTATTTAATTAAATATGTCATAATTACTCCTTCATATTATATTATATTACTGTAGGTACATATTTATTACATAAAATTATTGATATGTATATACAATTAACTTACTACTAAAAAACAATTAAATTAAATAAAAAATATCCTTAAGGTCACCGCCGCCGTCGAGTGGCAGGGTGCCCAACATGCTGGCACCATTACCTCGCTGTATCGCTATGCTAATTCGCTGAGCGAGGTAGGTGCCAGCTCTAGAATCACCTGACGCTTCGACGAGTCTCTTTGCAACCTCCTTAAAGACTCGCCGAGCGTCGGTCCCCCACGGCCCGAGGGTCTCTACGCCAAACGGCACAAATATGTAGCCCTTCCCAAGGGCGGCATATTTGCGCCGTTTCAAACCCTCTGCAGAGTCCGCAGCGGCACCGGCCTTGGAAGAAGTCGCTGGTAAATGGGATGGCGCTAGTGTGTCAACACACGTTGCATCCCATACCAACGACTTCCCATGCTGCCACGGAATGAGTGTCATTCCGTCGGGCCTCTTACCGTCGTCGCGGGCTATGCCTGGCGGTTCTAATACAGACGGTACGCCCGCGCTAGAAAGGGCCCGACGGATGATATCATTCAGGGCAGCATGTCTGGGAAAACGGCCGGCACTGTAGCTACAGGACAGGCCGTGGTGTCCTTGTTGGCACACCCTGGCGCCGCATCGGCAGCGATATACCTCGTTTGTTTTTACCCCCAGTCGCAGGCAGACAGCGAGCGTGAGGGTGGTCCTGTCCAGAAGCGTGCCAAGCTGTCTGGACGGGATGGCGTGCAGCCAGTGCCCTGACTCTCGCTCCCTAGTTGCGAGCAAACGAGCACGCTCTGCCGAGTCACGAGCTCCGGCTACAAGACTCTCATGCCTTTGGAGGCAGAGCGGCTCGTCCCACAACCTTTGGGATTTTAAATTTAGGGGGAAATTTTTACTCAGACAGGCTTGCGTCCAAGCATTCCTGGCATCGGCCAGGCCCGTGACCTCAACATCACCAAGTGATGGGTTTATTATTGTACCGAAGAGGACACGTGTACCATGGGCCGAGGACAGAAATGCTGGGAGCACGACATCAGAAATTTTCCGGATCCCCAAGCCACCATGCCTTATGGGCAGGGATGCCTGCGTCCAGCTATTGTCGTCGAAAGTACAATTCAAAATGTCTGTCAAGGATTTTTGTATAAGGTTATCCAGGGATGCGAGGGATGAAGGGTGTTTCCAGAGAGGGGCACAGCGGAGGACATATGTAATTTTGGGGACAATAATTGAAACAAAAAGTAAACTTTAGAAAAAACCGACTTCTACAAACCCCATTTGATTAGATTGAGTTTAATACAAACTGTAACCCCTTATCCCCCCACCCTTGGGGAATTAATTTTGTCAAATCCCATCTCAGTGCTACCCCACGCTACTAAGGAACCTCTGTACAAAGTTTCATGGCTCTAGGTCCACTGGTTTAGGCTATGTATTTGTACCTAGTATCGAGCAGATCTGGTGGCCATATGTGGTCTTCATCAGCAGTTCCGCATCACAATATTATGCTTACCATGTGCATTTGCACGATTTATTATGAAAAACACAAAAATCACTATAGGTCTGCCTATAATATTTGAAGAGTTCCCTCAATTTCTCCAGGATCCCATCATCAGATCCTGACCTGGTGTCAATGGGACCACCCTTGAGGTATTACCTATACGCCGAAAAAAGATTTGTTCAAATCGGTTCATAATTGGCGGAGTTATCGCGTAACAAACATAGAAAAAAAAAAAAAAAAAAAAAACATACGGGTCGAATTGAGAACCTCCTCCTTTTTTGAAGTCGGTTGAAAAGGCAGAAACGGATGATTGTTAAGGCCATATGGGGGTTAATATCAGTCAGTCTGTCTGCAGTCTCGTCGAATTTTGAAATTTGCTCTGCGATGTAGCTGGGGATCCCATCCTCTAAGACTGGGGACCCAAGGAGGCGAAGTGATTTTTCATTAAGAATTTTGATGCCAGGTGCCAAAATGTTGAACTCTTGTTCAATAAAGATTTTTTCAGATGATGACAGGTTTTCCGGTAAGTACAGTTCGCATTTTGAATAATTTAAATCCAGGCCTATTTTGCCAAATTCTGTTGTTAATATCTGAAGATCATTGAGTACCGTTTTTGCGTCGCCTCCCAGGGTCCCGTCATCGAGGTACCATACGTTGAATTTGGAATTTAGGCTGGTTACGGCCGGATGGATTGCCAAACTAAAAATAGCCGGTCCGAGCGGGTCGCCCTGCTGGCAGCCTACTGCTGAATGAATCAGGTGGTTATTGTAAGGTAATTTAGAATTTTTACTGTAGCATTGCCAAAGGTAGTTGTAGATGGACGGGGTGTGTTGTTTAATTTGTCTAAGCAGGGCGCCCCTATCTACCGAATTGAAAGCGTTTTTGACGTCAACCTTCAGTAGCACTTCACCCCCCTGATTAGCAAGGAAGGTACGGGCCGCGTGAACAGCGGCCTCGCAGCCTCCCCTGCTGCCAAACCCCAGCTGCGTCGGTTGGAATAAGTGTCCAAGATCTGGCAAAATGTATCTACAGCAGATCTTGGACACTATCCGCCGGATGGTATTACCGACTGCAATGGGCCTTATCCCTCCGTCCTTCTTTCTGAGGGCACACAGTTTTGCCCCGTAGAGTAAGTCTGTGATACCCTCGTACACCCCGCCGGCAAGCATCAGGTTGACGAGCTCTGTGATGTCCGCCAGGAGAGTTCGTCCTGCGTCCCCAACCGCACCACACAGGAGGTCCTTGTAATTTTGCGGTGATAGACCGTCGAGGCCGCCGGCCGAACCGCTCCTGAAGGACATCACGGCCGACAAAACGTCATCGCTCGTGGCTTGCGGGGTGCGGTCTGAAAGGACGGGGGGGTCGGGGAGGTGAAGCGTTGATGCCGGAGCCGGGTGCTTGGACTCCAGCGCCTGAAGGGTCTCGGGAGAGTCAGGTGCAACCGCATCGCTGGAGAACAAAAGTTTAGCGGCTCCCTTAATATCACCGTCACTTACTTTAGTTTCGACTAATTTTATAATGTTGCTTGGTCTAAATGGGCCTAAAGGGTTGTTTGTTGTTATCTGATGGGAATTGGTTTTACAGTTATTTTTTATCTTTTGAGTAAGGGAACCGCCTGTGTCTTTTCCTTTTTCCACGTGCAGCACACGGTAAGAAAAAGTCAGTAGCTGTTCCCAGCTCCGTTGATCGTTTTCTCTGGTAACATTTTTGATGGTTTTGGACAGAGAGGTGGCCACAGATGTCCTGGCGCCTCGGGGTATTCTTTTAACTATAGGGATGCACTTTTTAAATTTTGCTAGGTCTTTCCAAAGGTCTGAGTTAGGGTTGACTGTTAAATTTGGGGACAGAGTAGGGTCGAAAATGTGTGCTGTATGCGGATCAACGTTCTGTTTATGTTTCTTACTAATGTGAATTTTTAAACCTCTCTGTCCTTTAAAATAACGAGGCTGGGAACACTCCGGGCACTGCACGAGGTTCTCCGGCAACGAGGTGAAGGGCTGGCTGCAGGCGGCACCGGCAGGCGTGCCAACTGGTTGCGACATGGGGGTAAGTAAAGTAAATAATATAATAAGACTTAATACACATAATTACAAAACATAATTTTCAATCACTACGCTTCAATCTGTCAATTGCTGCACTGCCTCCGACCGCCGCGCATCAGCCGCCAATCCCTCGCAGCCGTCGCAGCGGTCCCTGGTTCTTTAGATGTGGGTGCCGCGAGCCGTCGCCGGCGGGGGCGGGGGGGGCGGGGTGCCGGGCTCGGAAAGAATGGATAGCTTTCAGCTTCGGCTTCGATAAATATGGAAATATTGAATTGTTGAATTTTGTTGAACTGTTGAATTGAATTTTGTTGACCGTTGATCGAGATTTTAAATGAAGAGAACCATTGTTTACATTTTTTTTACAAAATAAATAATAGCAGAAAATTTTTCACGTCTGTGATATTACTTCATTATTCATTACATAGGGGTCTAAGAGCGAATTTTACGTTTTTAGAGTAACTTTTTACAAGAGAGTATCATCTACTTTTTCATAGAATGACCTCATTTTGAACTGTCATTGTCATACAAGCTATCCCCGGGATATTGATTATTTTTGCATAACTTTTTGTTGTTAAAATCCAGCCTAAAACGTTTAATTGTCAGCTTCCATTTAGGCATTACGTCTAGGCATTAACAGTTAATGTATCCTTAAACACTTCGCCAAGCAATTACTTGGATTCTCAACACTTCAAATTACTTTTAGAGTCCTTTAGCAGCTGTGTCTAGAAAATATAATTCCTTTTCTTGGAGGGCTGAAGAAAAGAATCGTTTATTACTTTTATATTTTTAGTTAATAATGGGCACTCAAGACAGCTATATTTTTTATTAGACAATAAGTGACGATGGAATAATGTTTTGTTATATACAATATCTAACCCAACTTGGTTTAGCTCACCTTTGTACACTATTTCTAAGTATCTCCTGTGATGTCAAATATTGTGTGTAATAAAGAAATTATTAATTATAAATTTAGTACACCATTGTGTGTAAAACGTTATTTTTCGATGGCCGCAATCGTAATGGACCCAAAACTCATAAGGGTTCTTCCCGATGACCTAGAATCGTAAAGTTTGGCACAACGTAAGGTCTAATAGCACAAGTAAAGGGAAAAAATCTGAATTATAAATTTCTGTCTTTCTGCAAAAACATGTTGGTTTACATGGATGACATCATACATTTATTTATTTTATGTAGAAACCAAATACACCAGTTACGAGTTGTGCTACTACTACATACCATTACCAGCAACAAGTATGATAGCAATCCTAGGTACGCGAGTCCTGCTCCCACTTGACAGTTTTTTTTTATCATACACACCTACGAATGGGCGGCTGTACCTCCATATCAAAACCCTCCTTACAACTGTTTCAACAACTTATACCATGTGGGGATTTTATGTAAAACTATGCTCGAATGTTCCGTCCGAGTGGCGGAAAACGGCCGTTTTACAACTTGCATTGTTGCGAATGCTCGGCTCAAGTGTGGAGGCAGTATAACGACTGTTTGCACTGCATTCATAGTTTGAACAGGCCATCTATGGGTTGTTCCAGCCCCACGTAGTCGACTGTAAGAGTACTTTAGTTTAACATAATGCTTGGTTTTGTATGAACGTCTCTTGAACAGTAAGTTACGTAATTAGCTTAGCCCGGCTGTCTACCATAAATAATGATTCTAGCCCTTTTTGATCTAGGCCATACGGCTATTGAGAGTTTCGATATTGTATGCCTTCCTAACCTAAAAACTATAATAATCGCCACAGGTACCTTGATGCCTCTACGCGTTCTAAATGGGCAAAAAGACTGCGAAATTATCCTCAATAAGGTTTCCATTTCACCTCTCGAGTCACAGGACTGACAAATTGCTAAATATCCACGATAAACCGCCATTTTGGTTCCAATTTCAAAAAGTTACCTGCACTTCGATTTAACACGACTAGAAAGGTCGTGAAACGTCGTTTTACTTTGAACCAAATCCCCTTGAGTCCAGTACCTCTAATATCCTATTTCAAGAGGCCAGTAAAGCAGGTTATATAGCTTAGGTTAATTCCCATCCACTCCGATGTCTATGGTCTGATCGGACAGAGTCCATTTATGCCCGGAGACCAAGCCACTGACTCTATGGCGCCAAAGAACCCGGCACTGCCGCTTACAGAGCCTCCAACTGTAGAACAGACAAACCCGAAGATACCTAGTTTATAGTTTATTAATTGCATTCCATAGCTGTTATAATATAGAGTTACAACATCATGGGCCTTGCTCAGGCACAGCAATATGAGAGAGGACGACACTATAGTACTATAACCTACTGACGCCACTTTCAAAACGGTGTAAGTATTTGCTGTCATAGTCCTAGAGTCCTAGCGGTATACAAAATTTAGGTGCAAATGGTGTCAAAGCTATGGAAATTGGCGCGATTGATCTGTAGGCTTTTATAGGTACAGTCTGGGACCCGATTGGCTGGGCCTGCCCGGACTGTACACACATACTTATTAAGTCTAACTAATTCTCCAATGTGGAATGAGCGGTCTCCCCTAACACAGGTTTTTATTAACTTAAAAGGGGAGTCCCACGACCTGTGATGCTGTACTTACTGAAATAAACTAATTTTGTTTGTTTGTTTGTTTGTTTGTAGGCCAAACGAATTAATTTGAACCGAAGCACGAAAAAAAAGGACTGGAGTGACATCATCTGTTTTTTGTATGGAAAAAAATAAAAAAAAGTTTTCTAAAAACCATCGTGTGTGGTGTCAAATGAAAGGTCAAATTTAAGCCGGTTCTAAAAATATATCACATCATTACATTTCAGTCACTCAAAAGTCAAAATCATTTGGATTTTACATCACCGGATCTTAAGGATGTTGGGATGATCCAAACTTGGTATGTTTTGAAAATGGTTTTGACTTTAATGTGAAACAAGTGACTGAAATGTAATGATGTGATACATTTTGCGAACCGGCCCAAAATGCCTCATTTGACACCACACACGATAGGTTTCAGAAAACTTTTTATTTTTTTATACAAAAAACAGATGAAGTCATAACTCCCCACCATATTTTTATTTTCGTGCTACGGGTCAAATTAATTAGTTTGGCCTAAAGATGAATCGTGCCGATTTTCATAGCTTTAAAACCCTTTGCAGCTATTTTATGAATTTCAGGTTGTTGTACCTCTAAGGCTCAGTTGTTTCAGTGTTGCAGATGAGATGGTGGCACTGTAAAGTCAAAGTACAAAGCACAGTCTTCCCATGTAAAATAATCTGGGTGGATGGGAGTAAATCTAGAATTTGAAACCAGTCGGGGTTCCCAATAAACCTAGATTTTTAAGCAACCAGGAAGGAGGACAGGTAGACTTAAAGGGTGAGCATAACATAAACATAAACATTTACACACAGGCACATACATACATTGCTTCTGGCCCCACTAGGGTACGGATAGATGGGAGTAAAACTAGGGTTTTGCTAGCAACAAGGAGGATGGTAGCATGATAGCATCTTGCTAGCAACCAGGGTAGATAGGAGTAAGCCTAGTGTTCTGCACAGCGGGTCCGCACAGCTCTTGCCGTTTAAACGGACATTTCGCCCGAGATTGCGGGAGCCTCCTCGATATTAGCTTCAGAATACTCTATTATATGCAGATTGGGAAATAATATTGTCTAGGCTAATGGGGTGTTTAGGCCACACGGCGCCGTCTTTGCCAAGACTGCACGGCTTCATTGCTGATCCATACTAACTAATACTGATGCTGTAGGTCCCGGCTGCTATCGCTACACAACATAACATAGCGTTACGTCTCGTCTTTTCTCATAAGGAGTGGCAGAAGCACAACTGTGGTCACTTGTAATAATTTGTTATATTTTATTATGTTCCATTTTAATTGTGAATGGAATTTTATATTATTAATTAATACTAATGTATATTCTAATGTGTACTTGAGCATACTGTTATCTCGTCCGTATTTGGCTCTGGCAGAATACCAGCGTCACAGATTCGTCTGTGACATCGCATCTGTTCATATGAACCCTAATCGTAAATAACATAATCATGCTATTTTTTTTACTTATTTTAGTTTTATTAGTTTTGTAGATAAGTTTTTATAATTTTATTGTAATTTTGTTTTAATTTTATTGTATCTTATGTCTGAATATCCTGGATCTTGTGTCTGAAAATAAATAAATAATAATAATAATAATAAATAATTGCTGAGTCAGGGCCATTTCATTATCGCGGTACATTCACAATACCACATAGTGATGCTTACCGTACCTACCTATCCAATTTGTTTGTTGCTTAAAATGATTATTTATTTGTAAATTATTTTATTTAAATGTGTTTTTCTTACTATGTTAATTCAGGTTTTATTCTATTTTGTATATTTTTTTTATTATGTGTCTGCGTACACACCTTTCAATGAATAAATGAATGTTTCAATCTTATATATCTGTCATTTTTAGCCAGTTATTCAATACCCTATTGTTCTGTTGATATTATCAAATATAAATTTAACCGGACCCCCAGTGAGATCGCTTCTCTATTGCATGAAATTATGTTTCTCGAAAAAAAAAAGTTCAGACAAAAAATTACAAAGCTCACTTAATTAATCAATTGTAGGTTATAGATACTTTCAATGCCAACGTGAATTACGACTTTTTAACAATTATCTGTTGGACCCCAATAAACTAATTCACACTAATTCAGTATAAGCTGTGGAATATCACGAGCACAAATATTCAGTAGTTTCGCCCATCGCCCACTTATCATAACTGGAATTATACAAATTCGGGACTACAATTATTCATGTCTAATGTCCCAATTCGCTTGGCGATAATTAATTTAATTACGACAAAGCTCACCGAAGAGCCGGCCTTTCGCACGCCATCTTATTATTATTAATTAAAATAATTGGGATATTTAATTATTGCCAGTGACATTACCGGGTTCTGACGTTAATTAAGTGTGTAAAGGTGTTTTGAATAAAGTAATTGGGGTTTTGAACGGCTCGTAATTAAACATGTAAGTATTGTTTGTTGTTCAAATCAAATCAAAATATCCATATGGAGGTTGATGGCGCCTTCAAAATTTGTAACTTAAGTATTTCGATGTTAGTTAAGTTGTACATATGTATTTATAATTTGATTTCAAAAGCCACAAGTGAGAAATATTCACAAAGTGTATTTTCCCAAGTAGTTTTTTCTAGTTTTATAGTTCCTTGCCTTAGAAAAAAGAAAAAACCCCTGGTTCACTTCGTAAGACCTTTTTTTCATGGAATCGCGTAAAGTTATCAACTTTAAATTCATATCAATTGAGCAGGTCTGTGAGTGGTCCTCCACAAAACAAAATGCAATTTTTGCATTTTTTCGTGTTAATAAAAAAGATTCACACATCACAAAATCAACTAATATAATATTTATCAGATGAATATACAATTCAGCCGGGACGGAAGAGGGACTCATGCGAGCCATGTCCGGATGCGAAGCGCGGGTGCTGTGAGCTGTGGACTTGATTCGTTTTTGTTCACCTGTTTACGTTTTTGATTTGATTGTGCTACAAGCGCTGTAATGGCCGCTATCACAATTTATTTGTTCATTCAATATTCATTCGATTGTTCGTTTTATTCTCTGTAATATATATATGACTATTTATTTCGTTCAGAAAGGATTTAATTCACCATTCACGGTCATGAAAACCATCGAATAGACACCTTCATATCTCGGAAAGTTGAGGAAGAAATAATTGCCTTAAAGTTGGCACAACTTTGCCTCTGTTTCTCCGAATGGGAAAAGTGATGTGACCTAAGAAAAGTATTTACTTACAATCTCTGAATGCACCTCTCCAGTTGTTTACCGTAAAACCCCTGCCATCACTACAATGGCACAAAAAATATATGTAAATAATAATTATAAATACATAGTTGCACATGATTTAATTACTCAGAAGTTGCTTAACCATCGTCTCAAGTCTAAAAGCAAGCTATCTTCAACTCCTGCAGTTGCTTCGTGGTTAATCTTGAGTCAGGAGTTTACTGGACAAACTCGAGACAAGTCGACGTGCATTAGCCGACACCACTTTGTGCGGGACTGACCTAAAGCCGAAACGAATGGCCACCCCATGTTGTAACCATGAGGTTACAGTTACAGGACTTCAATAAAAACTGTTGAAATTAAAAATTTCTAGTAATTATCTTTTATAAAATAATAAATAAAATACAAATATATTTCACAAATCTGTCAGGTTAAATTTACAGCTCGTTTAACAAAAAAAAACGGGTAAAATAAGAGATGGGATACAACGTCGGATATAACTCAAAATAAAGTAGTGATTCATCACACTGTTCCTGTTAATAAGGTCAGCTTAAGTGATAAAAATTATGCTCAGAAAAGATCATAATTTATGTATGAGTCAACAAATAACAACAACAACATCCTTCACAACAACTAGTTCATACTTATTAATAGCCTTAAACATTTCAATTAAGTCGGACGCAAAACTTTCCGCTCCGACATTAGAATAGCACCCAGCTCCAGAATGTTAATATAATATTCAATTTCCCATCTCAGCAAGCAGGCAATATCCGCCTGCCTTGTAGTATGGCCCTCCTATTCCCAATGTTTATTGGGTACGTAAGTGCTACTCAGCTCTTAGCATTTATTCCTGCTCTTAGAACTACAAATTTGGCGGGAACGAATGGGAATGGAAAGGTGAGAGTTGTGAGCTGTTAATTGTTATTTATATGGCAAAGGTTACGGTAAGGACGACCGCTGCCTGTAGCGTTGCGTTGTCCGGGGCTTTGCCTCTCAAGCGGCCTAGCCGCCTGAAAAAAAACCTCAAGAACCCAATTCTGAAACATGCGTATTGAAATCGTAGACGTACAATATTGTCATTTTCGTATGACCTGTCGTAAACAATTCGCATCTACGACTTCAATTTGCGTGGGCGAAAAAGGTCTTTTAATAATGTTATGTGTTTTATAGTTCCCAAGACACATGTACGGTCGCCTGCGCCTTATAGTATACAAGCAATATATACTCAATACTCAATCATTTATTGCACTCCATAGGTTTACAAAGACGGTAAAACAAATTTAACAAAGTACCAAATATGGACCCTGGCAAGGGCGTGGCAATGTAGGCCTTTACGCGGACACGAATACGGGTAAGATTAGGCCATACTCTACAATGCTCTCTCAGTGCGGGAAGGTGGAAGGGTATCAGGGCCCGTATTCTACTGTACACAAGCATACCACAAGCCTGGCACAAACTTGAATACGATGCATTTGGTATTCTACTAAATCTCACAAGCGCCAGCGAGGCGCCGGCGCCAGCGGACAGTAGAATACGAAGTAGGCTGGCATCACGCCGGCGGCGTCTCGCTGGCGCTTCTGAGATTTAGTAGAATACCAAATGCGTCGTATTCAAGTTTGTGCCAGGCTTGTGGTATGCTTGTGTACAGTAGAATTCGGGCCCAGGCTAGTGGATATCCAACTGTCAGAAGTGATCTAGCTGCCCTATAAGGGCCTCTGAGTCTGACACACACAGCTTTACGACTACTACCACCGAGTAGCTGTAGTAGCCGGGCGGGACCTACAGCAATACCAAATGAACTACGAATCCAATTTCATTCAAAAGTGATTAGTATGCTATTAGCTTTGACATGGACTGTGATTTTGAATGTGTGTCCAATTACTGAGCTCTCATATAGCTCAATAATTTTTGAGGTTAACAATGTGACAAAGTGCCACAACCAGCAAAGTATTTAATTTGAGGTCTTGTAATTTTTCATAATCAGATGCAATTAAAATTAGATAAAACTGAATTACTAGCTTCTGAGGTGGTGTTGGCTGCGCTTCTGGAGCTAAAACTAATACTGTTACTGTTTCTGAAATGCGTTTTTCGCGCGAAAAATGCCCTATATTCTAAACTTTCATACAAGTGGTCCGATCAACGCATTTTTTGGGGCAAATGATGACGTAAGCCCAAATCACGCCCAATTATTATGTATTCGTATGACTCCTTATAAAAAAGTGAGTCAAATCGCAATCCCTATTTTTTGAGATGGTCTGTGCCTCACACCAAGAACCCTCTATGGTCTGTGCTTTATTCAATATTTTTAATTGGTTAAACAGGTAGTTAAACATCTTGGAGCGGAGGTTTTATTTACATTTTCTTTGCCGGTAAGAACTAGGCAGCTTTAGTTAAAGGTTCCTACTATTATAACTAGCTATAATTATCTACCGACGGGAGACGGGCTACTGAACGTCCGGGGTTCTCTGCTCAACGTGCTACCCGCTTTGATCCAGTTAGGACTTACCACGTTTTACCGATTCCGTAGTTCGAATGATTTTTGTACCGCAAAAAAGTGGTGGGTGGAAATAGTGATAATGAGTGAATAATGTTTTGGATGTTTACATGTTTGTGATGTCGCTGTTTCTGGTTCACACGATACAGGGTATCCATTTGTGGGGCCAGAAGTAGTGTATGTGCATGTACATTGTACGTAAATGTTTATTGTTTATGTTTGTCACAATTGTCCGTTTGTATTTGTATTTGTATTTGTTTATTAGTATCCAACAGCATATATTTACTTAATCTATCGCAGAGTTAATATTTCACTAGTATTAATGCCAATTACAGGATATCCTAATATAATCTTTTTAATTTATGCGGTAGTGGAGAACAAAAGAGTATGCGAAAGATTTTTTTTTTTTTTCCTTATACCCCCGGACTGCCCACATCCGCGCGCGCGACGTGAAGTTCATGGGACGGTGGACAGGGACAGAGCTATGCGGCATGCAATAGCAGCTTCGCCCCTGCCCACCGCACCATGCCCCGCCGCCGCACCACGGCTGAGCGCAATCCGGAATTAAGTTTAATAATAGGTAAATAAAATTGTACTGCACCAACTGTGTTACTTACTCTTAACATGTAATATTATAAGGTAAATAATCGGAAATATTTCAGTAGTACATTGGTTAAACATCAGTTTCTTTTTCCAGTTCTAGTTAATTTTAAAGTTTAATACACATCACACACATTTGAACACAAACAAAGGAGGGAAGATATATATGCTGATAAATTGGTCTACCCATAGTTCAGGGCAGTTTGCCTAGTTGACTTATTCTAATTAACAACACACTTCTATTACATTACTTCTATTACACATTCTGGGTAAGCAACCGCAGCGCAGGTACATCAGCACCCGTAGTAAAGTACTTTCGTTTATCTACTGGCAATGAAAAGAAACAGCAGCAGGATATTTATCGATCGTTAAATACGAATTCAGTTGATCTGTTAACAATGCACTACCCACCCAGCCACGCACCCACCACGACACCATACGCCACAAGCTTACCCGCGCACCCGCGCGCACAAGATTGGCACCGAGCTGAGTGCACACTCGTCAGAACCCCAGCCACAACCTATGCAGGCCGATAGAATGCTACCACCGCGGTCTCAGTGCGAGTACTTAGGTTACTCTCACACTCAGTGAGTACGAGAGTAAACCAAGCACAAGAAAAGGAAACCCTCCTCGTGCATCCAGGCCACCCTGCAGAGGCCAACCCTCCACTACCCGCACCCCGACAGTATTATGTTTTTGTGATACCATCAGCCCAATCACGAACAAAGATTCGATAGAAAACTATCGAAAAGCCAAATGTCAGTGATTCTTATTCTTTATGACATAACGTATAATTTCCTGCATTCTCGAAAACGTTTTACGATCTTGAAAACGTTCGTGATCGAGGCTCAGGTATGTATGTCGCAGTTAGCTGGCCAGATCAGACACCCAAACAACACCCCAGACCGCCAATCAAAGACCGACACTTAACCAAGTCGCGAAAGTTCCGTCAGACAAGTGAGTGAGAGAAACGTTTAACGTTCATAGGCAACAAGACAAGACGCATTTTAACTTTGGTAGGGTAATAAGTAACCAATTCGGTTTTGTAAGACAAATAGTTTAACGTTTTCGACGCTTATTTAAATAAAAAAATGCCAGCGACTTGGCCATATGCCGTCCTCCAACCAACGGTCCAGGGCGCTAGCCAAGTGTCCAATTCAACCAACAAACTGCGACATATAAATAATCTAGGTATTAATTGTTATAGGTGTTGGAAAATAAACTGATGTGGATAATTTCGCACAATGTACTGACTGCAAAAAAAAATAAAAAATGTATTGATAAACGAATGAATGAGTTATTATAATGAATTATATATAATAAATAACAGCGAAAAACCCGCACACATTAAACCAATGCAGTATCCACATAGTAGAATCTTTACAGTACCTAAGTCATCATCAATCATTACATTACATCGCATCATACATTAAAAAAAAAAACAATTATCCATCAGATGGATTTAAAGGTTATAAAGTATATATATTGCATTAGTAGATTGGGTTGGGCATGTTATGGTTAGTGTGCCGTCGACATACCTACGCATTATCAGTCCTCAGACATCTGCGGACCTCAGATATAAATCGCGGCCGCTCAAGGTAAAATATGTCTAGGGAAGAGAAGTGTTTTTCGTAGAGGTCAATGCACCTATTGATAGTTGCATTTCGGTGATAGTTAGTACGACAGTGTGGTCGATGAAAGATAGGCCTTGGCACTCGCTGCACACTCCTTCGTGGTACTCTCAGAGCGACTCGCGAGGTAAGATCGTTGCAGTCAATCAAGTTATGGGTTATATCATAAAGTAGCTTCATGTCGGCCACTATACTTCTGTTCGCTAGGGAGTCAAGATTAAGTTCTGAACTGTAGTCGTGAAAATTAACAAACCTCCTTGTCAATCTTTTGAAGCTGTTTTGTATACTTTCAATTTTCTTTATGTGTGTTACATAGCTAGGGCACCATACTGTTTAGCCTTATCAAATCTGTAAATTTCACTTGTTTGGGACAGGTCGCGTTATGAGATACCTCACAGTGCTTATTTCGGCGGCCGATCGTGAAATCGGGCACATCATGATGTTCCGTCATGTGCCCCACCATTTAATGATTATGCTCAAGCAATTACTGGTTTTAACGAAAACATGTCTTTTTAAAAGCATTTTTATTCAGCAGTTTTTTGTGTCATACATGTCAAACGAACACAAAGACTATTCGGGGCGTAGACAAAGAAAGGAATAGGCGGAGTGCATACGTACACCTTTGAGATGGAGATAGAGTTGGTTCTCAATAAGCATAAGGTTCAAAATCAGAGATTTTTCTGCCACTCATTTGTCAAAACAAGCATTTGACAATACTGCGGCTCGATAAAAACGCATACGCGGTTAAGGGACAGGTGATCGTTATTGTTTCTCGCTTAGACAATAATGATTCGTATTGTGTAATCTCTTTCTTTTTTTTTTTCTGACGATGTGTCATCTCTATACTATACTCCCCCTACGATTCGGGGGGTTCGCTGCGCTCGCCCCCTTTAGTCTTCACCTAAGCTACCGCAGTGTTTGCCTTAAGAGATTTTATCGTTCATATCGTTCATTTTATATTTCACGTTTGGGCAATTCTACGATCGGCCGCCGATACTTAGACTACCTAATTATAATAGACTTAATAGTTATGTATTCGGCTTAAACTTCGGAAACAAGTGGAACAAACCGGTGTAGCACGTGCCGCTTACGACAGTACCTTAAACTTGTCCTCAGACCCAGCTACGGAACCCTCGATAAATTTACTACTGGCCCCGCGAGAACTGTTATTTTTATGTATGCTATTATTGAACCCTAACTACATTTTAGAGGGCGTATAACTTTGGATTAGGTACAGTTAGGGGCATAGATTTTAGGCTGGACTTGGATGGAGGAAAATTTGTTGATGGGATGATTCCAAAGTGGGCAAAGTAATAGGCCTGTATCCTGCTAGTCAAAATAGATTGACAAAAACCCCATGTCTTGGATGTTTACATGTTTATGATGTCGTTGTTTCTGGTTCCCACGACACAGGGTATCCTATTGAGGTGCTATAAATATTTACCTACAGTTACATACATTGATTCTGGCTCAACACTAGAATAGCCTGTGTCGGGGGAATCAGAAACAGCAACGTCACGAAAATGTAAACATCCAAGACCTGGCGATTATTTTTTGTTTTCTTCATCCCCAGCCGGGAATCGACCCCGGGACCTCTCGCATGGTAGGCAGAGACACAACCTCCGCGCCACAGAGGTCGTCGAGCTGTAAGATGGTTCGTGTGCGAGTCCGACTCAGGCTTGACCGATTTTACATGTCAAATACTCAGCGGGATGATCCAAACTATTATCGCGATACTAAACGCGCCATTCCAGTCCTAATATCGTACAGAGGGTATAAAACCCGTTGTGGAAAAAACGGTATAACAAAGAGTAATTGCCTTGAGATCGTTTCAGTAGAATGACGTGGTTTTTACAACACAGGAATGAGTGGACGGAACCCAGACAATACGTAAATTAACAAAAAACCGGCCAAGTGCGAGCCGGACTCGCGCACGAAGGGTTCCGTACCATTATTTATAAAAAACCGCAAAAAAAAAAACACGTTTGTTGTATGGGAGCCCCCCTTAATATTGAATTTATTTTGTTTTTTGTATTTTTTGTTAAAGAGGCAACAGAAATACATAATTTGTGAAAATTTCAACTGTCTAGCTATCACGGTTCATGAGATACAGCTTGGTGACGGACGGACGGACAGTCGGACGGACAAACGGAAGGACAGACGGACGGATGGACGGACGGACGGACAGCGAAGACTCAGTAATAAGGTCCCGTTTGGTACCCTTCGGGTACGGAACTCGAAAAATGATTCTATCTACCTACTTCAGTTTGGAATTTATAAAAATTGGTTCTGTGTATGGCAGTTAGTGGTATTTTTTCACAAATTGAAAATTAAAGTATTAGACCCGTGGTCTAGTGGGGTGACCCACGCAGGAGATGCAGATTCGGGTCCCGTTGCTGACCATGTACCAATGAGATGTCTTTGAGGAAGTTGTAACGGTGATGGAAAACGTCGTGCGGAAACCTTAATTACTCCATAGCTGCAGCGATGAGCTCCCGGCACGAAAAATGAAATATGAATCACAGGCTAAAAGGGGCGCAGTTGTAAATGTACTCCGTATGGTAAATGGAGTGACGCTTTGTTATGTTTGGTTACAAGCAGTGATCGGAGTAGGCAGAGCTATTTAGGTTCATTGACCGCAAACATTGATATTATTATGGATAATCCATGGTATTGGGACTGATACTCCGGGGTTTTAATAAATATAATTGTTTTTATCAATAAGTATAAAACATGGTTTATGTAAGGCAATAAGCGCATGAGCGACATTGTAAATTTTATATCAGCAACACGTTGCCAAACTTTTTTCCTAACGTGCGACGTTGCCGCTTTGTTGAAACTCGTCGTGATATCGCCAAACAAAAACAATAGCGGGGTGTTCCTCGAAACGAAACGAAAACAAGAGTGACCCACCTGTTTTTGTCTCTTTCTGCACCACTAGAATTCAATTCAAATCCCGAGATTCGGGGAGTATCCATATTATTCTTACATATGGCAAGTACATAAAATAGCTCTGCCTACTCCGATCACTGGTTACAAGTCAAGTCTCCTTCCATACGAGATAGAAGAGGTACAATAATTATTCCCACAGTTAGTCAATTTATTACAACATTTTGAGTGACAGTGACAAAACAACTGTATCTCCTAGAATCAAGAGCTAATCCAGTAAGCCAGTGACTACTTAGTTATGATGGCGGTTGGATGAGAGCATATTTGTACGACAAGACTGCTATAAACAATAGCATTAGAAGCACTGGGAACAAGTGACACTCGGGAATGGCGGTATTAGATGCGGTGAGGGGATGGTGGATAAGAAGCAGCGGTTTATCATAAAATTGGTTCCGGGTATTTACACTCAGGTTGGATTTTCACCAAAAAAAAAGTAATGCGAAAATAACTATTCCGGGGATAATTTGTATGACAATGACAAGTCAAAATAAGGTCTTTTTATGAAAAAGTAGAAGATACGCTCGAGTAAAAAAGTTACTCTTCGTTGGTAAAATCTAAGGGACTACAATGCATGTAAATGTAAATGTAGCCCATTACTATCCCCACCAATGGGCATGGGTCTTTCTTCGGATACGCGTATAATGGATAAGCCAGATTAAATGTATGAATATTTGTATATTTGGACGTTTTAGTGGTTATGGATATGTATATTACGGAATTAACCAATTATGCAATACTCCATTTTGCATATGGGAAAAGCCTATTGCTGCAGGGGCAACCCGCTTTATCTTCCACTAAGCGCTGACCACACCAACAAACAGGACAGAGTCTGACAACGTCGTGTATCGCCCAAGTTGCTCTCAACCGGACAACAGAACCGTGTGCACTCGCCCTTATGTGCGCGCCCCGTGTAAACACGCCTTTAAAGTTGGACGCTCAGCAGAATTCATTGCGTTTATAAATTAAACTGTGGATTTGTGGAACTGTTTTTTATTTACACTCTAACTGTAGATGTTTGGTACAAATACATTTTGTATTATATTTTGTATTAAAAGCAGCTGGAAGAGCGGATTTACCCGACAGTTCTATCTACTTGAGAGTCATGCCTAGCGGACACAGCTTTATATTTCTCAGGTGTCGCCTTCTGCACTGTACAAGTTCAGTTTTTTTATTCTTGTTAAAAATAAAGTAATCTATTTTGTACTCTACAAAAGTATAATTAAAAACGCAGATAATTGAATTAATTAGGTCACAATCAAATTAACAAACGCCAATACTAATTATCTGTATGTAGTAGTATAATTTGATTACATTGTCGCAATAATTGCCATACATAATCACTCCTGGTCTCCTGCCTGACCCCGTTGCATCTCATTACCTCGATGCAATCATTATCCTGTGATTACATTTCAATTTGTCGATATCAGTTTTCGAGTTGTAATTGGTGGTAATAAACAAAATGAAGAATAATTTGCTATGCGTAATTTTTACTAACCCCGAGTTGCACGAAGTTTTTTTTCCTTTCTTTTCAGGGTTCCGTACCCGTAGGGTGCCGAACGGGACCCTATTACTAAGCCTCCGCTTTCCATCTGTCCGTCCGTCCGTCTGTACGTCAGAGGGCCCTTCAACACGAACCTAGCTAGAAAGTATAGCTTGATAGCTTGAATTTTTTCAAAGTGTTTATCTGTTGCCGCTCTACTACAAATATTGAAATACACAAAATATTGAAAAAATAAAGGTGTCCGCCCCATACATAAACGTTTTTTTAAAAACGTATTTTTACTTTTTTGGTACGATTGGTGCCGAACTCTCCGTGTGAGAGTAAGACTCGCACTTAGCCGATTTTTATAATTACAATAAAGCAATACCTGTAACGTCCACCGTATATTGTGTATATTCTTATTTTTTCGTTCGGCAGTCACCACAATATTTCAGTCCAAGTGACAAATGATATAGAGATAAATCGTCTACAGTTTGTCTTGGGACACGAGGATTTGGGTCCAGCGGTGGCGAAAAACGTTTAGTTACAGCTTACGGCCATTTTGAGAAAAGGATTCAGGCGAGTCTAGTCTAGGCTTAGAAATATCGTCTATCACGTGGGAGGTTCAGGATCGAATCCTTGTGCTGACCATGAAGTATTTGATATTAAGAAAAAAAGACGTTTTCACAGTGATGGAAAACATCGTAAGAAAAACTTTATAATTTAAAAAGAACTATTGACCATCTGGCTAAAGGAGGCTTAAGGATCACACATATATCAGTGAAGTCGGTCCGACACAGTCCGGCTCAGTTCAGCATCAGTGAAGCGTCCGTGATCGCCCGTGTCGGAACTGACACTAAACTGACACTGAGACCACGGTGTCGGAACTGACACTGGTATTTGGTTGGAGATAAGTTCATACAGAATGTATGAAAGAATATTCTGCACTGATACTGAACTGTGCCGGCACTGTGACGGACGGTGACTTGACTGATATGTGTTAATCGACCATAAACCTGGGTACAACGGCTCTTCTTACAACCCGTACAAAAAAAAAAGTTGGTCTATAAAGTCAAAAGAAGCGAAATTAATACCTCGAGGAATTGCGCAACCCCAACACTTACTACTAAAATGTAAACAAAATAAAAAACGCAAAAGTAAGCCGCTGTGGGTTTGATCTCAGGCAGGACCCTCCGCGCTGTTGAGTCTTGACTACTACAACTCGGCCACCTGCCTAGTTAGTGCCTGCGACGAAAATAGCTATGTATTGCGGCGTCGGTGCCGATGTGCAATGTGCCTGTGCTGGCGAAACGTGACACTTTTTAGGGTTCCGTACCCGAAGGGTGCCAAACGGGACCCTATTACTGAGACTTCGCTTTCTGTCCGTCCGTCTGTCTGTCACCAGGCTGTATCTAATGAACCGTGGTAGCTAGAATTTTCTATTAACCGATTAATTTTCCCGCGACCACCCCGGCAGGATTCTCCACTTAACACAACAATGACGTCACGACCGTGTTACTGCGTTTTGTTACGTGCAAATGGACGCTCGGAGACGCCCGCCGTTTCGTTCTTCGGATAAAGGCCTCTGTAATCTATATTATACGATATAAAACGTTATGTCTCAGCATCGTTCGCTGTGTCGTAGCGGGAAAACGTGGAAATCTTCTGTTAGCACTGCGAAAAGAAAAGCGTGGATATTCAAAATCACTTGCGAAAGTGTTTGTACTATCTGCTTTAAAATGTTATCTAGTCTTATTGTTGTAGGTATCGTGTGTGGAAGAATGGGGGTTCCCATGAAGGGTTCCTTAGTAGCAAGTAATTATATGACTGGATGTTTGTGTTGAATTTTGTATTTCATAGTGTTTGTATGAATGACAAAGTTATCTATGTAATAAATATTTTATATCTTAAAAACTGCGTATAATATTTTGTTCAAACCAATTTTTGTTGAAAGTTTGTATTGAGATACACAGCATGTATTTGATTTTTTCTTTTTCACTCTCTTACTTTAAAAGCAAGAGGGGGGAGGACATTTTTTGCAATTTGAACAGATCTGTGTTTCTGGAAAAATGGTTTTAGGAACCTCAACGTCATTTTTAAAGACCTATCTATAATCACCCCACACATATAGGTTTGATAAAAAAAAAAAATTTTTGGTGTCAGTTCCACGTATGGGGAGCCCCCCTTAATATTTTAAGTTACAACACAAACATCCAGTCATATATTACTTGCTACTACGGAACCCTTCATGGGCAAGTCCGACTCACACTTGGCCACTTTTTTATGCAATAAAGGTCTATTCTATTCATAAACCAGAACACATGGTCTTAGCAAGTTACACATATTATGTAGAGCTGCGGTAAATCAAAGACTACCACTAAATTTCATCAGTTTTTTTATTAAAGAAAATCAGGTATTTTAGTACCAATTTTCCGTCATAGCTTGGCGTAAGAGCATAATAGATAAAGATTTTTTATTGTACTGTTCTAAGGTAGTACACCCATCACACACACACACACAGAAATGGTTAGCTACAAAAGCTTAATGCTATCCTGTATTGTAGAAAATAACATCATAAATCAAACATCAGGGCTTTAAAACCTTTGTTTCTCATAATAATACACCGGTTTTAAACACGTCTCTTTCATTTAAAACATAAATTCAGCGCAATTAAAAAGCAAGATAAGTTCACTAAAATGGCGCCCGCATTCAACAAGGTTCTAATTGAGCTCATGGAACAGAATTGTGTCCAAGTCTAAAATATACTGTGTCCACCAGCGTAATAAATTGTCGTGGTCGGAAGAGCCTCTTGACCGGAGCCCCCAAAAATTCGGATAAGAACATCTTAACTCGAGCGTTGCGGGTTCCTGATGCTATAATATTACTCCTAATACATGGATAAGTCTGTCTGTATGCTGCTAGCAGTGCAGATTTTTCAAGGGGGCGTGCGACGTCATTTGTTTGTCCTGCCTTGCAAAATCTGATCTGCTTGGCCTGCGTCTGAGCACAGCCCAGACTTTCAATTTTAAATTGAAGGTTTTGCGAACAAAAGCTCGTATTGGTTCTAGAAGTTGATTTTTGGTACGAAATGAGTGCACCTGTTTGAATATTTCAATATTTATTTTTACTGGTTAAACTATCTTCTATTAGAATATAACATCAAAGCTAAAATATCTTTTGAGTTTCAATTTCACTTCTACCAGAGTCTCCGTTCAACAAAGTGACACTAAAAGGTTTTCGTCCTTTAGAGCGCCTTTTAAACGCTACAGAACCCTAATAAGATGTTGGGGAAAAAAGTGGCTACGGTGGAGTGGAGACTCTTTTAGCTGGCAACATTGCCCCGCGGCCATTTTGTGCCATCAAAATGGAATAATTTAATAGAGAGTCGGTTAGGCTAACTGAGCAATTCCGTTTTTTTACCTGCAACTGTAATTTGTTTTTTTATAATCGGATGAAGGTCGACGTGATTCGTTGAATGTTAAATTTCACAATACGTGTGTTGACAATAAAACTTCTATTTCCACTACAATTATTGCATATGCGGATGTTTGTGAAAAAAATATGCTGAATAACACAAAATACTAGTTAAAAAAAACTATCGGTTAAGAGACTTGATTTATCATTAAGTATACAAAAAACACTTAATAGCTTTGAGATTTATATCTTGCTGTAATTTTGTAAAACTTTTTAACTATCTTCACCTAACATTAACAACCGAATATCATTTTCAAGAACTTTTCTTTTCTATTATTCTGCGTTGACAGAATCAAAGTTCCCATCGATTCAGATCTAGTCAGTACTCAACTCTTCAAGCGAATCATTACCTAGGCCATGGATCAACAGCCATCCATGGAACAACACCTAAAGTCCATTAGGCCACTTTAAATCTAGATTCCAGAACCCATAGCAGGTGTGGGCTCAGTAGCTTCGAGTACTTTGATATGCCTATTTGGTGGCTTCCCTTATGGTCTTGGTTAGAACTACAACTTAAATATACAGGGTGTAACAGAAAAGAGTGTACAAGCCGAAAGAGGGTTGTTAGGGACATAACTCTGAACAACTTTCACTATGGGACCGACTTGATCAGAGGAACTTTATTTTTATTAACTTTTAACAGTACATTTCGGGCCCAGCGCTCAGCTGATCTGTATGGTGGAGTGAAAAATAAAGTTGCTCTGATCAAATCGGTCCCATAGTGAAAGTTTTTCAGAATGATGTCCCTAAGAACCCTCTTTCTGCTTGTACACCCCTTTCTGTTACACCCTGTATAGCAAAATAACATTACTTCACGCCTTTTTTTAATCAAAGGCACTCTATTTTTATGATATTATAACTTGCTTATTATTGTTATAATGTGTAGGTATCTGCCACCCTTCGGGGAAACTGATATCTGGTTCGATATCGATTCCCGTGCGTCGAAAACGAAATCCAGTCGTGTGATTCTGTGATCTGTAAACCTCACTTTAGAGCTCGAATCTGAATCCGACTTGAGTTTCTTGATTGTCACTCTAAAACACGCTTGACAGCTCGAATTTACACTAGCGCTACACTTGCGAGCGTGGTAGTGAGTAGAACTAAATCGATTGTCAGATTTTGACAGATACCTATAGTATGAGATGACGTAAGAAGTGGCATTCGGTAAGGATGTCAAGTCTGCTAAACACTTAATCATTTATCATTCAAAGACCCGTTTTTGACATAATTGGTAGTCTAATTATGTCAAAAAAAATGGTCAAGTGCGGGTCGGACACACGAAGGCTTCCGGAAATTAATTAATGATTAAAAGCCTTACGGGCTTTGCTTAGACAACCCACTCGCAATGTATTTTCTTGCATACAGATGCCGTACCCGCAGCTGTCGCTGAGGATGCGACATTGACTGAAGTAAGCGAGTGTAATAATGATGTAATAAGTATGAAAGAAATAGTATTGTGCGATGAAAAATATGAAAGTAGGCAAAGCGGCAGGGTATGATAGAGTATCGTTAGAGATGCTGAGGGGAGGTGATGGCGTCGTGGCTAGTCAGCTGTACCGACTCTTTAATATGTGCTGGATGGTCGGTCGGGTGCCAGGAGACTGGTGCAAGGCGGTTATCGTCCCGCTATATAAGGGGAAGGGTTCACAGCAGGACTGTAAAAGCTACCGCGGCATTAGTCTCCTCAGTATCGTCGGTAAGTTATATGCAAAAATATTGATTGAACGAGTGACGAATAAAACGGAGGAAAAAATCTGGGATGTGCAAGGAGGATTCAGAAGAGGAATGGGATGTACGGACCAAATCTTTGCTCTACGATGCGTAACAGAGAAGCATCTGGCTTTGAGGCAAAAAGTTTACTGCGCTTTCGTAGACTTAGAGAAGGCATATGATAAAGTGGTGAGGAATGATTTGTGGGAAACACTATCCATGTATGGAGTGGATAGCCAAATGATTCGTGCACTGAAATCTTTATACGACGACTCCAGTGCATGCGTCAGGATTAACGGTGCCTACACGGCCTGGTTTAACATCGAACGTGGAGTGAGACAGGGCTGTGTGGCATCGCCATGGCTGTTCAATCTATTCTTGGATAGTTGTTTAAATGATTTGAAAGAACGTGATTGTGGGATGCAAATGGGAGAGTTACTCATCAAGTGCCTCTTATACGCTGATGATCAAGTGATCCTTGCGTCGTCGGTTGGTGAGTTGCAGGAGATGGTAACTCTCATGAATGAATCATTTAAGAAAAAGGGAATGAAAGTGAACGTAACTAAGACAAAGGTCATGGTTCTTGAAAGAGATGAAGAAGTAACTGAATGTGTGATTATGATTGATGATGAACAAGTGGAACAAGTGAATGCGTTTATATATTTGGGAAGCGTGTTTACGAGAGATGGAAAATGTGAGGATGATATCGAAAGAAGAGTAAGTGCGGGTAACAAAATCAATGGGGCATTGCACTCCGTAATGAGTAGCCAAACAGTCTCGCAAAAGGCGCGTTTGGCTATTCATAATGGAGTGTTGAGTCCGACATTGATGTATGGGAGTGAATGTTGGGTATGGCAGAAGAAGCATGAAAGCAGAATAAATGCGGTAGAAATGAGATCATTGAGGAGTATGTGTGGAGTAACTCTGAAAGATAGATTGAAGAATGAGGTAATAAGGGAACGTTGCGGTTTGAAAGAAGATATAGTGACTCGGATAGAGAAAGGACAGCTTAGATGGTTTGGCCACGTTGAAAGGATGAATGAAAGGAGAGTGACGAAACAGATTTATACAGCGGGAGTGAATGGAACCGTCGGGCGGGGACGCCCAAGAAGGTCCTATAAAGACCAAATTGGCGATTTATTAGTGAAGGGGCAAATAAGAAGTACCCGTAACCGGCGAGCATGTATGAGGAGACTTATGAATGTGGAGGAAGCGAGAGATGTATGTCAGGATCGTAGCAAGTGGAGGTCTTTAGTCTCTGCCTACCCCTTTTCCGGGAAAAAGGCGTGAGCATATGTATGTATGTATGTATGTATGTACAGAATGTAATAAAAACCAAGTTTCATCGCAGTAACAGATGGGTGAAGGTCGAACTCTCTTCGGATATTAGGATATATGCTAGGACGGACGCCGGAACGAAAAAGCTATTTTCTAATTCAAGCCATGGGAGACACCATGTGGTCGACACGCGTTACCCGATTTTTGGCTTAGCTCTCAGTGCAGTTCAGTTCAGTTCAAAATTTTTATTGACCATAAAATCATACATATTACTTAGTCAACGTCAATATAATATTAATATTTTTGTATACTACCGCCCGTTCGGAAGTTGTGGGCTTAGGGATGGAGCAAAGAAGGGCAAGAAACCTCCCCCGTACCTCTTTTAAAATATCAGAGCCTTAAAAATACAATGTTATGTATTTCTACTTAAGTCTAAGGAAATACACCGAGGAGAGACGTACTGACTCAGTCCATCGCCCCTCTTTGGATTTCTGTGCTTTTTGAGTGCCGCCCACATGTTGACCGCACGGCGTTCTATAGACCATTATTGAATAAGCAGTCTGCTTGGGAAGCAGGGAGCACTTATCCAGTGGAGAGCGCATAGATACATTTTCTTTTGAAACACAACTCACCAATTTACGGGCGGCGGGGGATGAGGTATGAGAGCTGTGATTGGTCAGCCGCTGCGAGACCGTCTGGCGGACCGTTATCGTACATAGGTTGCGTATGCGAATGTTTGTTGAATACATCAAACGTTTGGCGACCGCATTCCCCGCAGGCGCAGTCGATTGGATATATGGCCTCTGTTGGGAAGTGACCGTCGCATACAAACAGCGAGGGCCGCCCGAAGCCCTCGACCAACGCCGCGCTAATGCACACCCGATGTCGAGTCCTGCTCTTGACACCACTCTATGGGCCGGTGGTGAACTGTACATGTATTCGTATGGATAGGGATACGGCTCATGGTATCAGTCTTTGTAAGACGAGTGCACCGAGCACGGTAGCATAGTATTAATAAGAAATAGTAAGTTCACTAGGCCCCTGTTCGCATGATAACTACCTACTCTTGCTCAAACGGCTAGGGTTGTCGCTTAGCGCCGCGGGTTGGACCGCGCCGCCGCCGCCCCGGGAGGAATGCCGTTGACTCGTCGCATGCATTGCTTGCATAGCCCTGTCTCTTAGCACGCGAAGGACGCGAGATTCGGCAATGTGTGCGTGTGGCGGCGCGTGCTTATACGGAATGCAATGTAGCTGTGTGTGTGCGGCTGTTCTCGCTGATTTGTTTGAAGTGAACCTGGTGTGACGGTAGCATACATACACTACGAGGCCATTGTTTTGGCACGTCGTCGGGGCGTGCCCCGAGTATGATACTCGATGCAAGAGAGATGCATGCATGGATACAAGAGAGATGCATGCATGGATACAAGAGAGATGCATGCATGGATACAAGAGAGATGCATGCATGGATACAAGAGAGATGCATGCATGGATACAAGAGAGATGCATGCATGGATACAAGAGAGATGCATGCATGGATACAAGAGAGATGCATGCATGGATACAAGAGAGATGCATGCATGGATACAAGAGAGATGCATGCATGGATACAAGAGAGATGCATGCATGGATACAAGAGAGATGCATGCATGGATACAAGAGAGATGCATGCATGGATACAAGAGAGATGCATGCATGGATACAAGAGAGATGCATGCATGGATACAAGAGAGATGCATGCATGGATACAAGAGAGATGCATGCATGGATACAAGAGAGATGCATGCATGGATACAAGAGAGATGCATGCATGGATACAAGAGAGATGCATGCATGGATACAAGAGAGATGCATGCATGGGGAAACAGCTAGAGTTGGCTCAGGTGCAAAGAAAAGTGGATGAACTGTTTGGAAGTGAAACATTTTGAAATTGTCAGTAACAGTGTAAAATTGGAAGTGTTTATTTTAAGTAGGTAATGATAAATCTACCCGAGTAATAGTAATTTGAATAAAGTCGACCGTAAAATGATCTGTTCATTGTTACTAAGGTTTACAATGACTTTGTTTGCGACGAATCGTCCAAAACTGCTTAGCCAAGCCAAAGTCAGGTCAAGCCGGACATTAAAATTTGTAGTTATAGTCGTATCATAAATATTTCATTTACGATAACTACCAAAACTAAGAAGCTACGTGACACTGCTCCCGATAACGAAGGGCACAAAACCAAATAACAATCCTCCCTAAGCATCTTCACTCAAATTAACAAATCCGTTGTAACTTCAAAGAAAATAGCATTATTTAAATTGATATTATTAACCCTTTTATTGCCAAAGTAAATTGAGGAAATTGCCTCGTAAGGGCCAATAAAAGCATTAAAATTCTTAAGCCGAGTGCCGTTTCGTGTGGCAGCGTTTCGGCAATATCACAGTTTTGGGGAGAAGTCTCGCTCGCTCGCTCCATTTTATTGCATAAGTTTTGAGCGCTTCTACCGCACGGGCGAATCTGTGGAGTCACGGCCGTCGCGATATATTGAGTTGTGTTATTAGCGTTCTCGGGGGAAATTTTATTTGTTTAATAACATTTGCGGTAGTTGTAGGTATTGTTTTCTTGACTTCGTCTTTTTGGGTCTTTGTCGAAAGTTGGGGGATATTGACTGGATGGGATTGTTTACTTTTGCGGGTAGACTTTGGAGGTTAACGTTCTCTACGCAGTGGAATTGGAATTTATTTTGTTCTAAGAACCTGAATGCTAGGATTAGGAATGACATAGATAACTACTTATCACATAATTTAACGAGATAAATATTATATTTATTGAATCAAACTTTTAATTTTGATTGAAACTTAATGTTTGATTCTTTCTACCCTAATGAAGTGGTACCATACACAATGTTATTACTTGTAATTTTTATCCACTTCCAGCCGAGCAATCAAATTATTCACAAATCAAAATCTCCAAATCCTGTAATTCATTAATTTCGACCTAATTATCGCAGTCACGCGTAATCCACGAACAGACGACAGAAGCGAGATTTAAATTATCACCACGCGGCTATTTGCAAAGACATCGGTGCAAAAAGAGGCTTAGCAGGTTGCGTCGGTGTGGGGGGGGGAGCGGGGGTGGGGCGGGGTAATCCCCGCTGATGGATCGCCGCGGCCCAAACGCGTTTTTGCGAAATGAGAGTAAACTTTGTTCTACGGCGGAGTTAGGATTTGCGCCTTCGCCTTTTAAGTTTTTGCGATGTTGATGTCAGGTTGACAAGTTGCTGGAAATAGTATTTTAAGAGTTGAATGTGGAATAAAATTGCTCTATAGATAATTAACAGTTATTAGTTATTGAGTCGGTAGGTCCTACACAAATTGGAAAACAAGTAATATATTTTATTCCCACAAATATTCATTGAATTTTGTGAGTTGCCTTCTGAAAAAAGTTTTAAATAAACCGGAATGAGAATTCGCGCATCTCTTACGTCCAGTTTCAATAACCTATCTATCCACAATCTGCAGATAGATAGGGTCAAATTTGACATAAGTTCTATAGCGCAACTGTCAAATCTAACTCTAGTAATGTGAAAACCATGGATAGATAGATTATTGAAACTGGACGTTAGAGGGTGAGTCCAATGCCATAACCCTAAAACAAAAGGTCAAATACACTATAACCATTAACACAAACGAAACGCTCGTTAAAGCTTAGTATCGTAATGAATGTTTTATTCAGTCTCTCATAAATGTTACGAGATCTCTGTATTGTCTACAAGAACCTGAAGAAATATTGTCTCTACGATTTTCCTTTCAAAGTTTCCATGTCCGTTTTCCCTCATTGTTCCTAATACAAAGGGAATGATGGCCATATTTTTTCCACTACATTTATTGTTACCCACATGTACAGTTTACTTGGTTATATATGGAAATGGCCGCTCCTTTCTGTGGCAATTCGCGCCGACGATAAACGTTCTCCCATAAAATTGACATAAAAGCTTCGCAACTATTCTGCTTTCAAAATGGTGTTTCAGTGACAGTGTCGTGATAATAGCGGTCCGCTTTTGCTATTCTTCACCCGTAGCATGCTTGCTCCCGCGGGGAAGGGGGGGGGGGCGCGTAACGCGAGAGAGTAAAGGACAGAGCACGAGCTTTACATGTCTCTGACGTCAAACTGGCGCCAGAGCGTAAGTACGTTTGGAACAGCAGCATACGAATTACGCTGGCGTCAAACTGGCGCCAGCGTAAGTACGTTTTGGACAGTAGAATACGAAGTACGCTGGCTTCAGGCTGGCGCTTGTGAATAGGATTCCGGTTTTAGTAGAATACCAATTACCTACCTCGTATTGAAGTTTGTGCCAGGCTTGTCGTATGCTTGTGAACTTAGTAGAATTCAGCTCCAGCTCCATTAGCATGGTAGGCTATAATTTCAATAAATTTATCAAAAATAGTTTTGTTATTCAATATTAAACTTTAATTTATTTCGGCATGTATCCGCAACTAACTCCAAACTCTACTCTGTATATTTGACATTTCCAAACTTTAAACGATGGTTCCTATAAAATATTCCCGCTCTGAATGGTCAGACGTCAGTTTGAACTAAGCAAATATCCTCCAAAACATATTTTTAACATGGATCGTTACAGAAAATTTAAGATATCAGAGATATAAACTAGTATAGTAGGCCTGTGGGCAGTAGACCGCGCGAACAGGGGGGACTGTGAACCAATTTATAGGTATTTTAATTTCAATCAAAATCAATTAAAATAAAATAAATAAAATATTTATCATTGAGTGTACGTACATAGATCTTATATTAGTTACAGTCTTTCAAAAGATGGTACCCAGTAGTACTGGGTGTACAAATATTTGGCTTAATTGATTACGTCTTAAATGTAAATTTAGAAAACAGGGGGCCGAAAGATAAAATTGAAGTATATTTTTAGAACTGGCTCATGAAGCCCTTTCATATGATATCCTACACGATAGGTTTTCAGTTTTTTTTAAAATCATATACAACAAATTGATGACGTCCTAACTACCCCCCTCCCCCCCAAGGGCTCGCTTCGCTCGCTCAGTCAAATAGAGTTATCGGACCGTCGTCGTTATTGTCATTGTAAATCACCGCCATTTTGCTAACCGAATTCCGGCCCTGCTTTGCCGTTTGTATTGTTTTAGCACATTACTGCTAGACAAAGGAGAAGAGACGTTTTTACCCTTTATTAAGAGTGGTTGTGATAGGTAGGTATAGGTTGAGAAGGTCAATCGACGTAAAACATCAGCTTATAAATATTGGTCGAAAGATATGTAGTAATACCAATGAATGTGATCTCATGTGAGGCTGTTGTAGACCTATCATTTTTACTAAGAACTACATTCCTATTTGGTCTAACGCTATCAGCACCAGTAGCATGCCGAGCGGTGCGAGTTCATAATTTCATAATTTCTTTATTGCACACAATTAGTTGAAATAAAACAAATAAAAATAGTGTACAAAGGCGAGATTATCTCTAAAAAGAGATCTCTTCCAGCAAACCAAGTTCCGATGAGTGAGTTCTGTTCTGGTGTGTCCCTCAATACTTGCAACAAAACCGGCGCCGAACTCTGCATGCTATTGGTGCGCAGCCCTTTGCTAACAATGGCCGAATATTGACCAAAAAGTTGTCTCTTTTCAAAAGTTTTCACTTTAAAAATAGGTTCACTTTTCAAAAGATTACACACTTCTCAAAAGATTACACTTTTGCGAAAGTTGTACTTGCAAGGCTAATTCTCTTGCGCTCATCCAAACCTACGAAAGCCAAATCGGTAGGTAGTATCAATGCTAACGTAAAATAAAACGCCGGGAAATCCCTGTATGTAACGCGCTAGTACGTTTAAAACGACCGAGCTAACTGAACTAACAATGTTTTAGTGAGAGAAACTTGTGCTCTCGCTTTTAGAACGAACTGTAGAGTTACTATTTGAATATGTTATGCATATTTACAGGTTGGCAAGAAAGTCTAGAAATTAAATAATGGCAACATAAGTGACATATTAGAGCACTATTGCGTGTTTTGATAGACAATCCAAATATGACATTAAAGAAAACACGCAGTAGTCTGTGAATGTTGCCATCATTTAATTTCTAGACTTTCTTGCCAACCTGTAGAGCACAGGGCATTACCCGGACACGAGTAAGATTGAGCCCGAATCTTAACAAAACCAAAATCAACGCCATCACGTCACTCTCGTAACTCGATATAGCTTTTGCGGCGATTTGATACTCATCTCCCTGTTCTACAAAATAGAGAAATTATTATTTATCTGGCTAAGCCAAAGAAGAAAGAAAGAAACGTTTATTACAAGGACAGCGAACACATTACAGTTGGACAAAAGAAACCAAAAACAGAAAGTAAGACACACACAATATCATCAATAGTTAGTTGAAACACATGAAATGACGGTCGTGGTGTGAGTAGATTATTTTGCAACAACACTTAGTTCAACTCAAATAAACATAGAAATAGCGTCACGCTTTTTCTCATACGGGGGGGGGGGGGCAAACTCCGTACTCAAGTGACTAACAATACCGTTTCTTAAAAACGTTTGCAGGCGAAGCAAAGTCAATTATTTGTTTATTTTATTTGGGACGTCAACAGCATATAAAATAAATGAGTTACAAGGTAGATAGTAAATACAAAAATTAAGCCGGTAACAGATATCAACAGAACATACAATAAGCAAGTAAAAGAGAAAAAAAAACTTAGCAGTTATCTGATTATTATGCACGTTGTAGAGTTTTAGGAAATAAGAATTTTAGGAGAGGGCACGTGATTTATATTAAATATATTATGGAGAATGTGAGGAGCTTATTTGTACTGTTTGTGTAAGGGTAAGTGAGTGTGTGTGTGTGTGTGTGTCATGACGCCATCGATCGTCCTATAAAGCGTTACCTTTGAACGAAAACCATCTGTTTGTCAGTGAAGTTTAAGATATATTTGGCCTGTTCCCTCAGAAGGGCTGGTGGCTGTCGGGACTTGTACTAATTGCCGGATTTAAGGGCCTTGGCACAAATGCGCAAATTTTACGACGAACCCGCCCGCGTGGAAGCGCTAGGCTTGCCTCTTGAGAGAGCGATTTTAGTACACAATTTTCTATATTTTTCACTAGCGTGCTGCCCCGGCTTCGCACGGGTGCAATGCACGGTCGGTGCACTTTATTATGCACGTAAACCTTCCTCTTGAATCACTCTATCTATTTAAAAAAAACACATCAAAATCCGTTGCGTAGTTTTAAAGATCTAAGGATAATAGACAGCGGGAAGCGATTTTGTTAATGAACTTGATTGCCTTTGAAAATGTCCCTGACTGGGGAAGGGAGGAAAAATACTCCATCCAGGTCTTGGATGTTTGTGACGTCGTCGTTTCTGGTTCTCACGACATGGTTTCCTATTGTAATGCCTGCAAAACAATGATTATTTTTTCTTTAGTCGGTTATCAACTTATCACACTTTGGTTAGGACGTACAAATATATAATTCAGATAGGTAGCTTCGATGAGAAAAGGACCGAGTAGAATGGCGTGTACATGAGGCATTATTACACGGGTTCCCTGACATGGAGATGACGATTGAAATTGAAATTGTTTATTTCCATAAAAACATTGTTACAACACTTGTTATGACGATGATGATGAGATATAAATGTTTACCAAGGGAGTAAATAACATTTTTTAAGGCGAGAATATTTTTTTAATCGAGAGCGAGCGAGGGATTCTAGAGTGAATCCCGAGTGTATTGAGCTCTTTTCAAGTAGATATGATCAACAAAAGCCTTTTATAAAATCGCTTCCGCCTTACCACTGCGACCTCTCTCCGCGTTGTTTCTTCAAGAACGCAATGAGTCTCCCGTTTTCTTCGAAATTTCTGGACAATTGAAGCTTTACGCATCACGCCGCCGCTACCGAGGATTTAATTGCCATTTCAATAAAACTCTATGAATTCTCGAGAAATAAAACGAGAAATGAATTCTGCGACCCTCGCCCAAATGGTTGATCTTTAGTGTTGCGTGCGAGAAACGCTATATAATAATTCTTCAAAGACTTCCTTTGTTTCACGGAATAACCCTTAATAGTCTAGTTAAAATAAAGTATAGCTATATTTTTTCTGGATTGAGGAAGTGATTAATTCTGCTGGAATAACTCTTTATAGATGGGCATTTGAGGAAACCTATGGTCATAACCATGAGGCAACCAAAGTTATCAATCTGCCCTATTAGCATCTCACTACCAAAGTAGAACTGTCTGATAAATCAATTCCGTCTGTTCTCAGCGTCTCGGTCGCGTCGTCGTAACGAGATAGCAGAACCACCAGGGAAATACACAGAGCTGCGCTGCCGCTGCAGCGACTATTCTGGTACTATTTCATCGGTTGTTGTTGGGTTTTAAAGTCTAAGTAAAATTTATCTTTATTAGGTACTGTAGATATTTATAAGTTTCATTTCCTGGCCTTCTAAAATGAGACATACGAGCAATCAAAACAGTTTTGTCGTTTAAGGAACTGCGAGTATCTTGTAATAGGCTACTTATCTTATGAGCGAGCTGTTAGTATCTGTAGGTGGTCTGCCGACTGATCTTTGGCGTCTGGTCACCACTCGGTTTTTCTTGTCAATCGCCGTGTTCTCGCCTTGTCAAGTGTCCTATGACACAGCGAGGATTGCAGGAAAACAATGGACGTGGGTTCCACAGAGCTGAGATGAATGGCGTGTACATGAGGTGGCCTATACTCAACAGTGAGTTGCCAGACAGGCTGATGATGGTGATGGAAGTAGCTAGAACTGAGCAGATACAATAACGCAGTCTGGAACCCCAATGATGAGTGTAGGCCTCCCCATAATTGCCAAGAAAGACCTAAAGGACGAGTTACATAGCGTCTTCATGAGCATGAGCCTCGGCCAATAAATTCAATCCACAATCATTCATTCCCTCGCACACACTCACTTGAACACCCTCACACACACACACACACCTCACTCACCTCACTCTGCATGGCTGAATTGTATTTTTTTTTCTTAAGTATACTTTTATTATTATTATTTTTTCTTAAGTAGCGTCTCAATATCCAAATCTTCTCTTAAACACCTCGGATGAGGTCGGGCCTGCGAGCCATAAATACAGATTACATATTATCCTAGTTATAACAGCAGGCACCACTATTTTTAAGCAATATATGTACCATTTTTCCATGAATAAATACTATTTACTTTACTTTACTTTACTTTACTTTACTTTACTTTACTTTACTTTGCTTTGCTTTGCTTTGCTTTGCTTTGCTTTACTTTACTTTACTTTACTTTACTTTACTTTACTTTACTTTACTTTACTTTACTTTACTTTACTTTACTTTACTTTACTTTACTTTACTTTACTTTACTTTACTTTACTTTACTTTACTTTACTTTACTTTACTTTCCTTTACTTTACTTTACTTTACTTTACTTTACAGACTATCTCAAGTTGGTCCTAAATAACTACGAGTAGCAAATACGACTAGCACTTACACAAGTTATAACCAAGCCAGTTTAAAAAGTGCTCACAAAGTTGGAGAATCGGTCCGCGCTCCCGGCTTATGTATTCTGCACCATTCGCGAGAAATTGATTGCATTATACGATGGCCCAGGTTTTTATTGAAGACGCCTCGACTTAGCATTCGTCTCTGAGCCTCTTTTTAGGGTACCGTACCCGAAGGGTGCCAAACGGGACCCTATTACTGAGACTTCGCTGTCTGTCCGTCCGTCCGTCCGTCCGTCCGTCTGTCTGTCACCAGGATGTATCTCATGAATCGTGGTAGCTAGATAGTTGAAATTTTCACAGATGATGTATTTCTGTTGCCGCTATAACAGCGAATACTAAAAATCAAAAGAAATTTAATATTAAGGGTGGCTCCCATACAACAAACGTGTTTTTTTTTTGTTAATTTTTGCTCGATATTGATAAGGGTAGCAGGTAGACGCATAAAATGTTCACAATATATTGAGTATATTATTTACTTAAAAAATAAATAATTAAAATTAAATTAATATTTAGGGGGGGCTCCCATACAAACATATATATTTTTTACTGTGTTTTGTACATAATGGTACGGAACCCTTCGTGCGCGAGTCCGACTCGCACTTGGCCGGTTATTTGATTCGCTAATCATTTCCCGGTTCGTGTGCAAAAGTCGAAGTCAAAGTTCTATATTGCTGTAGATATTTACTGTAACTGTAACAGCTTTCCAATGACCCTCTTTGGCACGATCTGAATGACGGTTGGATGCGAGCGTTAAGAAGTTGCATAGAATAGATAGGGGGCGCCTTGTAAACGTCTCTCAAGTGCCAAAACAAATCGACAAGCTGTTTTCCATACAAGGTGGCCGAGGCACAGTAGAGCTCACCTCTAAGCTAATTTATTCAAGGACTAATTTTGCATAACACTGGGCTAGCCCATCGCTAAAGCATCACATATCCATATGTAGGTTTCCTCACGATGATTTTCATCACCCCACTGCAGACTCTATGTTATCTCCACCGCTTCTGTTCGCTCTAAGCCTTAACTCGTTCCCGTATTAGGGCGTTGTCAAACAGACCGGGCCGTGCGTCGGGAGTCGGGACGCGTCGAACCGTGCGTGTTTGATTATGATAATCTGTCAGACGTGTGCTTTCGACGCGTTATTCCGGGAGTCTACCTTACCTAAGCATACCCCGTAAGATGTGTACTGTATGTATGTCAATACAGCAAAACATTACCATATCCCTCCTTTCTGGTCCACGTCAATATTGTGTCTAAACTACTCAAGCGTCCAACGACCCCAAAGTACCCAAATATTTTGTTCTGTTCTTTCATAGTTATTGTACTTCTCGATGTGGGTAGTTGAAAATCCCGTGAGGGATATGCGGAGTTGACTACCAACTTTTAGTAGTCGTAATTTCAGTAATAAAATTATTCTCAAATTTCATTCGCTGCAACAACAAGGAACGACAAGACCCCTTAATCTAATGCTTGTTATTATGGAGTGCAATAAACGAATATATTAATACAATGATGCTAATACAGTGAGGTAAGAAAAACACCAGCACCGTAGGATATTAGCATGCGAATGACACCCACAGATGGTGTAGTCCCGTGGTCCCCATTGCCCGCATCCCCATGTTTTTTGGGCAACAAAATTGTAATAAAATAATTAACTTTTAGGTGCTTTTAACCCCGTCGTCGTCCACATCGCCTGCCCTCACTGAATGGAAACAGGCGATGGGTACAACGGGACTAAAAGTTCATTACAATTTCGTTGTCTAAAAATCATTGCCCCACACGGGCAATGGGGACTAGAGAACTACACCACACTGGGGTGGAGTGTGATGAGATGAGTGCGTCTCGACGGGAATGAATATGGAGGAGTGGTATAGAGATTTCAAACAATTGTCTAAGCGAGATCGCATAAGTTTCGAGCGTGTAAACGACTTGTAGGGGTAGAAGTTTTAATGAGATTGTTAGGGTAATTAAGTAGGTACGTTTTTGTAATTTAAATAAACTCCTCCGTGTAAGAATGTTATTAACTATTAATGTTGACATTCTCACACAGAGGAAAATCGCTGTCAATCTCAAAGTCAGTGAGTCAGAAAGGGTCATGGTTCTTATTGTTAGAGCTGCGGCGATGGGATAGCTAGCACTTTGAAACGCAGTAGGTACTTATGCTAAGGAATATTTTACTGGTGCGCACGCAACTGTGTGCCAAGTCGTATAGAAAAATCCGTGAAGATATTTATGTCGATTTTCGTGACGACCCAAATAATTACCTGGATGGTTTTGGCTTTTAGATACTGAACATAAAATCATTAACACATTTACGCATACATATATTTAAGTTACATACATAATTCATTATTTTATTTTATTATATTCAGATAACAAACAGTCACTTACAAAACATGGATTGATAGGATTTATTTACTTAAAGATCTGGAGTACCATTAATCGGTTACAATTTATGACGTGTTATGAAAATATTCGAGCATGTTACCTTTATTTGTCGTTTATAGCTAGGAATTGAATTTGCGAAGATATCTATATCTATCAGTCTTTTGTTATAAGTTTCGAAAGACCCCTGGCAACTTCTTAGTTTATTAGTTGGCGAATTCACAATGACCGTATTAACTTTAAATTTTTACTTAAATCACAGAAGAGATAATAGTACTCCGTACAGAACGGCCACTCCCTTCCCCGCGCTGATTCAGATACCGCACCCCACCCCTGGCGTCTAGGAACTGGTTGAAATATCAATAGACGCGGTTGAACGCCTGACGAGTGACCGCGCGTATACGGTGAATAATAACCGGTAATATAATATGGTGAAGTTTTGTGCATTATTTGTGTGTCTGTCTTCAACTAGAAACAGCAAAGACAGGAGATTCTTTCGGTTCCCGACTGATGAAAGAAGGTAAGCAACAGCAACTCTATTGTTGTTCTTTTGAGAAATAAAAATTCTAATACCTTAACTCCCGGAATGTAACTTGGTCAGCGTTTGCTGTGTGTGTCTCGCTCTCTCACAAGGACAGACTTTGTGCGAGACAGAGACAGAGTTATATGTTTGTAGTACTTACCTTACTAGCTACTGACTACGATAATTGATAATAAGTCAGTGTCGTAATATTTTATTTTTAACCGACTTCAAAAAAGGAAAGGTTCTCTAAAGGTTCTCTTTCATATTTTATTTTCTAAGATACCTAGTACTAAACCTTCCGTAATACATAATTATATAATTATCAATAAAGTACATTTATTATAGGTATTCATTTCGTGCTATCCGTTGTTGGTGCGATTCAACAACGCGAACGAAGCACTTCGAGTTGAAAAGTAGGTAGTAGGTGGGTCAATCAACTATTTTACCCACACTTTGCTGTCCCCGACCATTTATTATTAAAATACGCTAAATGGTTAAATTTACACATTTTACGAATATAAAAATAGTATCTAAGCTAGCAGGCACTACGGGGAACTTGATTACGTTCTCGAAGATCTTCGTTTGTGTTTTTTTTTGCTCACATGGCGCGGTATGGTGTCCTTTGATAGTGCCGTTGAGCTGCAGTCCTCGAAGAACTTTCAGAGAGAGTGCGTGCGTTGACAGAAAAGTGTGGGTTAAGTTGATTGACCCAAGTACGCACGCACTAACTTTGTCGCGGCGGCGGCGCGCCGCCATTAGCTGGGTCCACATATAGCGAGCTTCGGCCGGGTCTCGCTCGAACCCTGTAGTGGTTTGGTTGTTTTGAATCTCTCAGAGACTAGGTACCTACTTAACATAAAATTCGAATATTGTACAATCCTAACGATGTTTTTACATAGGTAGGTACCTACCTACAGTTCACGCCAAGTGTCTCTTACCTACTTCAGAATAAGTAATAGTAGGTAACAACAACATAACATAGCTTCACGCCTTTTCCCATAAGAGGTGGCAAAGGCACTGTGCCCACTTTTAGACAGTTATTCGATACCTACCTACTCTATTTTTGTAACTTAATGTATGAAGGATCAAAGTGAACATTAACATTTTTTAGGATTTCAATGAGAACCCGACTAGGTATGTTTAAACGGCAGCGCCCCTACAAAGTCACTTCATAATAATGCAAACGCTTGTGTTCGGGACAGTTCGGGTCGCGCCGTCGTCGTTCGGTTCGCCCGACGCAAATCGCTGCATTTGCCGCGCTACCAGCCCTAGCAATATTTACGCACACATTTGCACGTATACAAACATCATTTAGTCATGTAGTAGTAATAGGTGCTTATTTTACGAGCGTTCTATGGAGTGTCCGAGGTGTGCTTAAATGTAAATTGCAAGTGCAATAAATATATTTTTTACTTACTTACTTAATGTGTTTTCTGTGAATAATCTCTTTATTGCACAGAGAGAGACATTTAAAAAGAACAGTAATACTAGAAATAGTGTACAAACGCGAGCTTATCTCCATTAGAGATACATTTTTTTTTGGCGCCACCAAGGATACATGACCTTGTAGTGGGAACGAGAAACAGCGGGGTGTTGCAGTAAGATTGAGCCATTCTCAACCACGCTGCCGCTCTGGCTCAAAAAATACTGCCCTGAATAACATAATCAAATTCAAGCGTCGAATTAGCGAATCTAACACCTGTAAGCAGTTCACCAAAGACAATCACAGCTTCAATTCGATTACTCCAAAACAAACTAACTTATCCAAAACACTCCAGGAAGTCCTATCTTAAGTTGTCTGGTTAAGATTAGCTTTTGCGCTGTTGGCTCTCTGTTTGTTCCGGACGCGAGTAGTGTCATAATGTTGGATAATTCCATAGAGTGGTTTAATCAAATCTAGTGATTACAAATCCGGCAATCAGCGCGTAATGGGGAAACTTGGGGGTGTGGAGGGGAATGGGGAAACTTGGGGGTGTGGAGGGGAATGGGGAAACTTGGGGGTTCGGAGGGGAATGAACGTCACTCTGGGAAAGGGTTAAGTATTCTAAGGCCCGTATTCTGTGCAATTCTCAAACAGCCAGACTATAAAATTTTACATCTTGAAATCGTATAACTCTCCCCTAGAAGCCCTAAAGCTCATTATATTTTTAACTCTTTAAATTGATCGGAGTAAATTCTCACGAAGTACAAAAGGTCTACTGAGCTTATCTAGAGTTACACAAGTTTGGAACTGGTGCAAAACGGTCCTTTGGGGTGAGTATATCTATACTGTTGTGCTAAGTTTTGATTGATTTGGGTCTAATAAATAAAATAAAAAAGTGACAAGTTTTTTTTTGTCTAGGCTTTGTGACAAAAAAATAATCATTCTAACTAAAGTTAGTGCCATCGTCTAATTGAAATTCGTCAAACCATTTGAGCCTTACAGTGCCACAAACAGAAACACTTTTGTGTCATTTTCGAATATTTAAATTATAGAATTATTAAATTTATATTTGTAGATATTAAAAATATATGCATGCATTAAGGACCTCAATACTGAGTGAAAGCCTCCTCTATTTTTCTCCATGTCGCTCTGTCGATTGCGATGTCTATTCTTTTCCTGTAATTTTTGCTATTTCGTCGAGCCATCTCTCTACTGGTCTGCCTCTGTTTCTTTTGCCTAATGGGCCTTTCCATGAGGTCATCTTTCTTGTCCATTTTTCTTCAATCATTTGTGCAACATGGCCAGCCCACTTCCATTTTAATTTTTTACAGTATTTTAGAGCGTCTATAACTTTGGTTGTATTCCTTATGTCGGTATTTTTCCTTTTATGTTTTCGTTTTACGAGTATATTAAGTATACTCCGTTCCATGGCTTTTTGTGTGGTTTGTATCTTGTATTTGGTGTATTTGTTGAATATACATGTTTTTGAAGCATTTCTTTAGTCTTAGACAGACACTTACCGCCTTATTAATAAATAACCGGCCAAGTGCGAGTCGGACTCGCGCACGAAGGGTTCCGTGCCATTATCTATAAAAAACCGCAAAAAAAATGTATGGGAGCCCCCCTAAATATTAATTTAATTTTAATTTAATTATTTATTTTTTAAGTAAATAATATACTCAATATATTGTGAACAATTTAAGCGTCTACCTGCTACCATTATCAATATCGAGCAAAAATGAGCAAAAAAATCACGTTTGTTGTATGGGAGCCCCCCTTAATATTAAATTTCTTTTGATTTTTAGTATTTGTTGTTATAGCGGCAACAGAAATACATCATCTGTGAAAATTTGAACTGTCTAGCTACCACGGTTCATGAGATACAGCCTGGTGACAGACGGACGGACGGACGGACGGACGGACGGACGGACAGACGGACAGCGAAGTCTCAGTAATAGGGTCCCGTTTGGCACCCTTCGGGTTCGGAACCCTACAAAGAAACTACTCTGAGATCACAGTTACTCTAAGATACTTTCAACTCCGAGAGTAGAGTGAGATAAGTGCTACTCATTCCTTACATCATTTATTAATGTTTGTTAATACTGGCTTGGAGTATCTAAAGTTCCTACTGTTATAGTCTGTGTTTATTAATAAGACGGTTAAAACGTAAAAGACCCGCTCTCTCGTCTTAGGGGGTTAACCACAGGAGTCTCCTCTTGATTCGGATGGAGTTGTACAAACTTTAATAGTTAGTGGCGCCCTCGTGCCACATGACAAAGTGGGCCGCTAGTAAGACGCGAAATTACTGCCGCTATAAAATCAAAAAGCCCATAGCGAGTCGCGTTTATAGTCGGTGAACATAGTGTGGGACCAACCAACTAAGATAAGATGGCGAACATGTAACGAGTTTACGAGACATGCTATTTTTAAAAGGAGGACCATTGGCCCAATTCTTGCACATGCAAATTGAAAGCGAAAATGATAATAATCTACGACATGTCTAACGAAAATGACAACATTTTACGTCTAAGCTTTCATTTCGCATGGGCAAGAATTGAGCCCAAGTAGTCGCGTCTTCTAATTGCTTGTTGATTTTTAGGGTTCCGTACCCGAAGGGTGCCAAACGGGACCCTATTACTGAGACTTCGCTGTCCGTCTGTCCGTCCGTCCGTCCGTCCGTCTGTCACCAGGCTGTATCTCATGAACCGTGGTAGCTAGACAGTTGAAATTTTCACAGATGATGTATTTCTATTGCCGCTATAACAACAAATACTAAAAATCAAAAAAAATATAATATTAAGGGGGGCTCCCATACAACAAACGTGATTTTTTTGCTCATTTTTGCTCGATATTGATAATGGTAGCAGGTAGACGCTTAAAATGTTCACAATGTATTGAGTATATTATTTACTTAAAAAATAAATAATTAAATTAAAATTAAATTAATATTTAGGGGGGGCTCCCATACATTTTTGTTGCGGTTTTTTATAGATAATTTCACGGAACCCTTCGTGCGCGAGTCCGACTCGCACTTGGCCGGTTTTTTATTATAAATCAAATTGGAGTTTTTTTTTGCCTGTTACTTACTCTGGACCACTGTGGGAGAAAATAGCCGAAAAAACTCCCACAGATAGAATTTTAGAAGACTTCCTCTGCATCCGCTCATTCGAGCCGTTAATTCGCGCACTATGAACGCGCCTAGTCGGGCGGCAGACAGTAATTCTCCATTTTGCCCAACGAGGCAACTTTAATGAAATTCTTGCTCACAACTTGCCTCTCTAGACCGTTCCGGCTTCGTCGTGTTTTTAAACTTCGTCGCGTTAAGGTTTTACTATTGTTGTTTGTGCGCCGCTCATGGCTGTCGCCTGACGGGTCAACACTTGAGCAAACCGCCATCGTAACTTAGAATTGCATCTTCAACTTACTTTTAAAATTATTGAAATTAAAAAATATAAAATAGGCTCTTAGGGAATGGAGGAATAAAAGGAAATTATTTAATACTCCTATTTTGAGTAACTCGTGAAAGGGCTGTTTTGCTTTCATTCGCCTGCTTACACTTAGAATCTGAAAAAGTTGCACTAAGTAGGCCGTGATTCTGTAAGCGAATCGTATGACAGTGGTGGCTATAGTGTAGGATTTTATATTTCCTATGTAGTAGGCAAGGTGACCAACTACTGAGTCTTGTAGTAGTAGGCAAGGTGACCAACTACTGAGTCTTGTAGTAGGCAAGGTGACCAACTACTGAGTCTTGTAGTAGGCAAGGTGACCAACTACTGAGTCTTGTAGTAGGCAAGGTGACCAACTACTGAGTCTTGTAGTAGGCAAGGTGACCAACTACTGAGTCTTGTAGTAGGCAAGGTGACAAACTACTGAGTCTTGGCGCCGTTGAAAAAAACCGGCTTTGTGCGCCTCGCTATAGCTATCTACATGCTATTCCTGTACGCGACTCCAAGCCCTGGCATCAAGTATGTATAGGTAGTACTACCGATGGATCCGCCCCGCAGGGTTCACCAGGTGACGTCATCACAAACAGCATTTCCAATTACCGGCTTTATTATGGCAGTATTGTTTCGTGCAATTGACGCGCGACGCCGAGACTAACTAGTGGTCTAAGATCCGAAGAGAGCTCGACAATCACCCATCTGTTACTGCGATGAAATTTTGTATGCTAGAAAATACATTGCGAGTGGGTTGCCTAGCAAAATTCTGACAAGACTATGATTAATTAATTAACGGTCAATTGCTAGTAAGAATGGTGCACTAAGGGTTCCGATCACACTTGTAGATTGCTACCTCTCGTAACGTAACAAGTGCAATTTAGTAACTACATGAAAATACATGTGTCATCCATGTAAACAAAATTACGGCATAAACAGTCGTAACGTTCGATTGCGACCAAGGAGGTTGATTTTTTCACAGCTTTAAGGGACCATAGACTTGAGTAGTTGGTATAAATTTCAGCTTGATAAGTCTACGTATTTTTGATATAAAAAGCCTTTTATTTTAAAATGTTAAATTAATCATAGCCTTGCCAGGTTTTCGCTAGGCAACCCACTAGCAATGTATTTTTTAGCATACAAAATTTGATTAAAACCAAGTTGTATCGCAGTAACAGATGGGTGAAGCTCGTGCTCTCTTCGGATCTTAGGATATAGGTTGTAATCTAGACTTAACGCGAACCTGCGCATTACAGCACGCGTACGGTCGTTATACTTTCATTCATATTCACAATCTTAATCTGCACAAGGTAATTCTACAAAACAATTTGAATTTGAATCCCTGTCCTGTCTTGATTTTCTGAAAGAATTATCTCTAAAAAGAGATTTATTTCAGCAAACCAAGGCAAGACATGATTCAAATTCAAAAGTTGTTTACTTCTGTTAATATTATCTAGGGCACGGCAGTGACCAGCTAATTAAGTGCTGGACAGTTGTAAAGAAGGCTTAAACATGACATCCTTTACAGAAAGGTACCTAAGTATTTATGTGAATTAAGCTAAAACCCTGTTTTTTTTTAATAGATACAAGCAAAGAGTGTATCTCTTTACTCTTTTAAAATAAGTTTTGCTCAATAAAGTACACCTGCTTAATAAAAATTAATAATAATATACTTAGCGGCTTCAAACTACATTTCGTCATCATTCGAGCTAGTTCTGAAGCTAGAATATTACGAATGCTAAACTCCCATCAAACGATGATTTTATTCTAGTGTGTTATACGCCAGAATCAATGTGTCTTAAGACGATCGTGTACTCGCAAGCTTCCATACAAAAAGCGTTAACGTTTTCCACCCCCTAAACCTTGTCCGATTTTCACAATTTTTTTACATGTTTGAGATACTATGGAAAAATATGCTCGTACGTTTTGATTTTTTTGAAATATTAGATATTTTAGGAAATATAAGAACATAACCCAGTCCATATAAAAATATAAGTTCCAATATTTCCTAAAATATCTAATATTTCAAAAAAATCGAAACGTACGAGCATAGTTTTCCATAGTATCTCATACATGTAAAAAAATTGTGAAAATCGGACAAGGTTTAGGGGGTGGAAAACGTTAACGCTTTTTGTATGGAAGCTCGCGAGTACACGATCCTCTTAAGTCAAAGTTACTGAGAATTAATGAATAAGCACACGGACTGTAGCAGCCCTGTAATGAGCGTTAAACCCGCGCTGTTGTCAAGGCGCTACTGCGATCATTATGATTACGAACGGACACTATCAGTGAACAATACAGATTATTACAGCCTTACTAATTCTTATTAATATTCATATTCATATTCTTTATTGCACAGTAACTTAATATTATAGTAGATTGTTTACCAAGGGAGTAAAGAACTATTTTTAGGGCGAGAGTGTTTTTTGAATCCTGAGCGACCAAGGGATTCTAGAGTTGAGTCCCGAGTGTAACGAGGGACTCAAAAGTAGAATCCTGAGGGAGCGAGGGATTCAAAGTACATCACTCGAGCCAAAAATAGTTTTTACTCCTGAGGTGGACACTCTACTTTTCATCACCCTCTATGAGAAAAGTAGTAAGTAATCAATAAAATAACATACATGTACCTATACAGGGTGTAACAGAAAGGGGTGTACAAGCGGAAAGAGGGACAACATTCTGAACAACTTTCACTATGGGACCGACTTGATCAGAGCAACTTTATTTTTATTAACTCAGTACATTTCGGGCCTAGCGCTGATCAGTATGGTGGAGTGAAAAATAAAGTTGCTCTGATCAAGTCGGTCCCATAGTGAAAGTTGTTCAAAATGATGTCCCTAACAACCTTCTTTCGGCTTGTACACCCCTTTCTGTTACACCCTATATTTAATTACACAATTGTCATGATATGTTGTGTGTGTGTAATGGTTTGTTGGAAGAAATCTCTTGTTATCTATTATAAGTTTTCTGTAAGTATGTCATTCTTGTATTAGTACGATAAAGAAATTACGAATTACGAATATGTCCTCCACATAATTAAAGCTTGTTTAGTATTGGCTAAATCTTGAAAATTGGTTCAAAAAGCATTTTCAGATAAACACTTTGTTCCTCTTGAATTTTTCTACAGGATTACAGTTTTTACATACCTATATTTCTCGTGATTTAATTGGTAACAGATCTTGTATTTGTCATTCGCGTTTGTTGTTATCATCGTCACACTCACTTTCACTCATAGATATTCTTTACTCATATTGAAATAATTACAGCATTCAGATTTGGCGCGCTTTGTTTACAAATTTTCCACAACTTTTTAATTATTTGCTCCGTGTTTCGATATCAATTCTGTAAGGTTGTTTCTCTGTTGTCACCAATCGGTGTCAATCGATTCGGTCGATCGGATTATCTAATCTGTGTCGAGTACGCATTTTAGTACAAACTTTTTTTTTATTGGCTGCGTTTTGAATCGATCTCTCTTTTAATTGGGTCTGTCAGCCTGAGTGGTAGTGAAACTGATTAGTGACAGCATTTTTTTTCCTTTGTTCTGGCAACAAAATTAAAAAGCTACTTTTAGTCCCTAGGGACTAAATGACCTACTTTAGTCCCTGTTTGCCGGGACTAAAGTAGATCTTTTTGAATAGATGTGATGAAAAAACTTAAATAACATATAGTGCGCAAAGGCGAGCTTATCTCTTAAGAGAGATTTCTAAAAGCAAACCTAGGCAGGACAGGAAAGATGGTGCTGAGAGGATAGTCCTAGTGCACAAAGATAAAAATAAACTGGTTAAACTACACTTGCTATTAATATAAAATAAATAAATAATAGGTATCTACAACCTTAAACATAGATAATACAATAAATAAAGTAATATATAGTATAAATAAGAACTACTTAGCATGCATACATACACATACAGAGGTACATAAATACTACATATAATAATAATACCTACCTATAATATAATAGAAAGAGACAGGAAATGATTTATCTTATATCTAGATCTAGATATGTAAGTATAAGGTTGGTGTTCTGTAAATATACACAATACTCAGTGTAAACCAGAGAGATTGTCGTCACAAACTTGTAAACATCCAAGAACTGGGATTGTTTTTTTTTCATATACTTTATTGCACAAAATAATACATTTTACGATGGAAAGTGGACAACACATGATAAAGGCGAACTTATCTCTCTTAAGAGATTTTATTTTATTTTCTTGTTCCCCAGCCGAGATTAGAACACTGAAAATGAAAATGAAAATGAAAAAATATTTATTTGCAAAAACAATTTAAAGCACAGATTAACAATGATTCCCACACTAGGCATGCCTGTATCGTGGGAAACTCAATTTGATTGTAAGTTTCTTGATTTGCGTCACTGGGGAAGCACAGCCTCATCTGCAGCACGTGTGGCCAGTTATTCAATACCTACTGCATTTTACGTCTCCGGGGGCTATACCGTCGCCACAACTATGGAAATTAAGGTCTCCTGCTGTTATCTGTCCTAATGGTTATTTTAAACTCGTGTTGTGACGTCACTATGTTTCTGAATTCCGGTTCACACTCGGTGTTGTGATACCCATCATGGCGTGGAAGCAACTCATAATTTCTTAATTGCACACAATTAATTGCAAGAACCAAAAGTAAATAAAAACAACTCTTAACAGTCTTGTGTACTGTATGTAAATGTTATGTGATTGTGCCTCTGGAACCCCGTATGGGAAAGGCGTGACGCTATGTAATATTTCTAAAATAAGCTGTCAGTCAATGTAATTGCTTAGGTACTGCTTGCTAGCCAAGCTCACTACTATAGTCTATTCGTGATAATATTGCAGTGAAATTAAATTTAAATCTGTTAACACACACTCACTGGACAGGACACAACCTTCGCGTTCAAAAGTTTTCCTTCAACTGGACACTGTGAATTTGGCTTGATAATTGAAAACGATTTGATTGGTTACGGGCTACGGGGCGTGGCTAGGCCGCCGGACAGTGATGTCTCCACTGCATTCTTATCACGGATAGACTATTGGAGCCTTTTTTTAATAAGGTTGTTTTTGTGTTATATTCTCAAGATAACTAGCACAGTCCTACACAAATAAATCCCAACAAAACATGCATATGCATATACAAAAACGCCAGTCTCGCAGCCTGCGCAGTTTATTCTACCGTAAAAAGTTGTGAGATCTAATTTTAAACCAAGTCGGTTAATTTAACCAGTATCTGTGTATGGTAGAATCTTTCCAACAACTTTATTATCGTATACTGTTAAGTACCTACCTAATTAGTTAACTAATAACATTTATAGTGATCGGATCAATATAAGACATCTTTATTTCTTCAATAATAATTAGAATGACTTGGCAATCGCACGTAGAAAAGTTGTCGACTATAGGACCGTGTGTGCAACGTAATGTACCTATTGCTCTCGCTCCGAAATAATTCGTTGTTTTCTTATTAGTTAAGTTTATCTTTATTTAGAGATGTGTTGTGTTGAGTAATAATATTCATTTGTGCTCTGGGTGCTATAGAGTGGTCAGTTGAGCGCGATTGCCAAGTTATTCTAATTATTATTGAAGAAATAAAGATGTCTTATATTGATCCGATCACTATAAATGTTATTAGTTAACTAATTAGGTAGGTACTTAACAGTATACGATAATAAAGTTGTTGGAAAGATTCTACCATACACAGATACTGGTTAAATTAACCGACTTGGTTTAAAATTAGATCTCACAACTTTTTACGGTAGAATAAACTGCGCAGGCTGCGAGACTGGCGTTTTTGTATATGCATATGCATGTTTTGTTGGGATCTCATTTCTTTTTGTAAGTAACTTTCCTTTTTTCTTTTCGGGTACTATTTCTTGTGCGTTAGCTACCGACTTTCTCAAAGCCCACTCCCTATCTCTATGGGCTCTTCTCTGTGGCTTTGATGTTACGATTTGTGACAAGTCTGGGCGGTAAATTATATAAATATAAATCATACCTCAAACCAAACCATACCGCGCCATTAACCATACCATTCAGGAAATGCACACCTAGCGACATCTAATGGGGAATAGCGATATTAGACAATATTGTAACCGCTTTATTAGGGTTCCGTACCCGAAGGGTGCCAAACGGGACCCTATTACTGAGACTTCGCTGTCCGTCTGTCCGTCCGTCCGTCCGTCTGTCACCAGGCTGTATCTCATGAACCGTGGTAGCTAGAGAGTTGAAATTTTCACAGATGATGTATTTCTGTTGCCGCTATAACAACAAATACTAAAAATCAAAAGAAATTTAATATTAAGGGGGGCTCCCATACAACAAACGTGATTTTTTTGCTCATTTTTGCTCGATATTGATAACGGTAGCAGGTAGACGCTTAAAGTGTTCACAATATATTGAGTATATTATTTATTTAAAAAATAAATAATTAAATTAAAATTAAATTAATATTTAGGGGGGCTCCCATACATTTTTTTTGCGGTTTTTTATAGATAATGGCACGGAACTCTTCGTGCGCGAGTCCGACTCGCACTTGGCCGGTTATTTAAATCATAGCTGGAACCAAACCATACCGCGATTCAAGATACACATAGCGACTAGCGACATCTAATGGGGAATAGCGATGAATCGAAGTAGTCGTGTACTGAGCTTATTGATAATTAATATATTATGAAATTTTATTTGAAATTTATGAAATGTTATTTTGTTTAGCGCTAAGTATCTTCCATGTTTTATATTGTGTGTGTGTGTGTGTGCGCTGATGCAAATAAATAGATAAAATACAAATACAAATACAAATACAAATTGGGGCTAAAATTGCACAATGTTTGAGTTTTCCTTGGCTTTGCAGGCTAAACTCTAACCATGCTCAAAATTTTAAGCTTGTGGGTTCGCTAGAAGTAACCTTTAGAGTTTTCATGATCGTGAATCAGTGAGTCAGTGAGTGTCAAAATTGAGGAACTTTGAATTGCTGTACCTTCAACTCTACTGGTTCAAATTTATTGAAATTTTGAGAATATGTCTTATGACATGGTGCCTTTTAGCCGCCGGGAATTCAGGTTTCTATCTTTATCCACAACGGAGTAACAGGTAGGTCAAATATGCTCTGAATGGCTTCCTGTAAAGGATGTTACTGCTGCGCCCTATGTTTTGCTTTTTGCTCGACTTGGCTTGGGGGCGCTGCCGCGCCCCCAGATGAAATAATAGCATATCACGATAACTTTGTGGCATTAACGATAAACGTATTATTTAAATTGGAGAGGGTTACACAAGAACAGGGGCCCGATGCTGCTCTGAGAAACGCACTTATATTGGATCGCTATCGCTATCGCTATATATATATACGCTACGCTTGCAATCTATTTACGATCTATTTGCGATTCTTTAGGAGCATACCAAATGACGCCATTTTAGGTGTTTTAGATGCGATAGCGATCCAATATAAGTGCGTTTCTCAGAGCAGCATCGGGCCCCAGAATTGCGGTGTTTTGCAATCGTATAATGAATAGCGACCTACTTATATGTATAACGTACCTCTATTCAATCTAAGCGAGTACCCCCACTTTCAATTTCATGCTCTACCCCAAAATAATCAGGACTGTAGGCGTCTCACGAATAAAATCCCCTACGGAAAAACTATGGCAAGGAATGATAGATAGATAGATAGATAGATAACTCATTTATTCATTGGACATGGTACACACACATAATTAATAACAACAAAAAACAGTAGGTACCTACAGCTGTGTGGTTATGTGACTGTACCACGGCAGTGAAATGGCCCTGACTCAGCAATGTCACAGTCGAATATGGAATATGGCTCAATCTTACTTAATTTTATTCGGTTAGAGGAATATGCCTATTAATTGGTTATTTATTACTTACTTACTGACAAAACAAAACTTTCACTTAATTATATTTCTAGGGTGAGGCTAGAAGCAATGTCTTCCAGAACAGACAGACGGACAGACAAACAACGATGTGATCCTATATGGAATCCTTTTTTCCTTGCAGGACCGGAACCCGAAAAGCATGAAAAATTTTTATGACGCCGTAAAATCTCTACGAGATGCCTTCTTGTACTTCTGAAGGTGTAGATAGCATCGTCTCCAAACCAAATCAACTCAAATCAAATTAAATAATTTTATTTGTCAAACATAGGTACATTAGGATGTTAGTGTATAGTAAAAATTGGATCACTATGTTTCGCCATAGGGCATACAAATATTTCATAAAACTAGGTAGCACATGCCGCAATATCTTAATTTACTTTATCCATGCATTATATAAGAGGGGGAGAGAGGCCTTTGCCCAGCAGTGGGATATTACAGGCTCATAATAATAATAATAATATATATACATTCATGTATTTTAGTGTTTTGAATCAAGCCATAAAGTCAGTGTACATATTAGCATATAGCGTCGTCTCCATTTTCAATCCTCCGTATTTTCCACATATCATTAATTAGAATACGAGAATGCTAAAATTCAAACGCTTGAGGCAGTGACAACCCTTTGTACTTTGAAGTATGTAAAATACCCGGAGGGATTCTATGTCTTCATTTCACTGGTGGTTAGGTTGACTTTCCAGTGATTCCTTTTAATGTGGTAATTGAATTTATTTTTAGACCAGGCTTCAATTGGTGCCCGAAGATCACGAGAATAAAAATAAAGTATCTACTAATAGTTACCTACTGTTACTTAAGTATTACTTCTCTCCGCTTGCAACGAATACACCAGCTATTTAAAGAAAATCGTATTTCAAAGTTAAAAATCAACCCAAAATTAAGATCAGAAAATTTAGATTACCTACCTCAGTGCATCCAAATAATTTTCTAACTCTTGACGTGTTTTTCTTAGGCTTTTGTTTCATACAGACAATGCCATCAAAATCCGAGCTCCATACTCTTCGCCGAAACTCGATCGGCGATCAAACTGTCCGTCGAATGCATTATTCAAAGCTGTTCATTTCATAGAAAAAATCTAAGTCCATTCGCTTAGGTACGGTCGCAACATCACCATTGTCTGACATTATCTAAGTGAATGGACCTCAACCACTGTAATTCGTAAAGCATTTGCGCTATCTCTCTACGCTCACAATTAGTCTTCGTGGCTTGGTCTCGGTCTCCCAAACGTTTGAGACAAAGGGTGAATTTATTAGAGTGAACATAATCAAAGGGATGCTTGGAAATGGCGGTGATGCTTCCTGATTTCTTTGAAGCTATGGGATATTAAATTATTTGAAAAATAAGTGCTGCTGAATGCCGTCAAAAACAGAATCAAAATTAATATATTTTATGACTGCCTCCGCAGTTATCCTAATTGTGATTTTATGATTTAAAGACATTTGGGTATCTAGTATCTATGCGTCTAATCCTAAAATATTAAGTAAAATAACGTACTACTTAGTCTGGGGTCTGCTGGTACAAATACCACTGTATCTACTAGCTCCTGAGCCCCTCCAACAAAACAGATCTCCCAAAAATCCACGCGGTCCAAGCGCAAATTCCTCCACCTGTTACAAAAAATACCGCAGTAAAAAACTTTTCACTCAACCCTCCATCCTATCAAGCAAACGAGCGAGCGACCAATAGAATCATCTAGAAAAGAACACCAAAGGAATGTTCTCGAAAAATAATAGAATATTATCTCGTCCCGCGGCGCAAATCCCACGTAATGGGCTGCACCTGATCACACCTGGATGGTGGCACGTGACCAATCTGGACCGGCCACATAGCTAGTATGTACTAACAAAGTATAGGTTGGTTTGTCGTCAGGACCAGACACTGCTTGTAGGACTGCTTTAGGTCATAATCATAGTATTAGCACTAGAAATAGAAATAAGATTGCTATGCCCGCGTTCAGACTCGGTAAGGTTGCTAATTCTTTTATGGGAGTGTGTGTTAGTTTTTATAACAAAATACCTAACGAAGCAACAGACCTACCAGAAAAGAGGTTCAAAAACTATGTCAAAAACGGTCTATTAAAGAAGTCTTATTACAGTGTAAAAGAATATTTGGATGACAAAACTGCGTGGTCTTTACCATCTCGGCGCACAGAAATCCAAAGAGGGGCGATGGACTGAGTCAGTACGTCTCTCCTCGGTGTATTTCGTTAGACTTAAGTAGAAATACATGAAATTGTATTTTTTAAGGCCTTCACATATTTTAAAAGAGGTACGGGGGAGTTTCTTGCCCTTCTTTGCTCCATCCCTAAGCCCACAACTTGCGAACAGGCGGTAGTATACAAAAATATTAATATTATATTGACGTTCACTAAGCGATCTGTATGATTTTATGGTCAATAAAAAAAAATACTTTCACTTTGACTTGACCAAGGTGCTGTGTGTTGTCGTGAGTATACAACCCAAATCTTTCGATGTGTTAATCCAAGTCTGGTGTAGTTAGAAAAAATCCACGCTACGTTATTTTGATTCATCAGTTTTCTTTACTCATCAGTTTTCTTTACTCATCAGTTTTCTTTACTCATCAGTTTTCTTTACTCATCAGTTTTCTTTACTTATCAATGAAAATGACGTTGTGCCGATTTGATGCCACTGGACCGCACAGCGTCATGCCTCAGGGATCCAAATCCGGTCGGTCAACAGCAGGGCCGGGAATCGCGTACAAAATTGCGTGCCAGTGGTCAATAGCGAGGGCGCAAAAAGCCTGATTTGACTTGTCGACCGACGTCAACGATGCGACGCGACACGGTGCCGAGACAAGACGCGCCGCGTGGGCTACAAACAAACCGGTTTCTTCGCTCTTGCTATAGCCACTGCCATGCCATACGTGTACGCGACTCGCGGCCCAAGTCATATTCTGCCTTTTTCGTTTCAACTACATAGAGGAAAAGTGGCAGAGCTACGTTTAGTCACATAAACTATTATGGGTCTAGAACAGCTTGTAGGGTGCTGCCTAAGATACTAAATAATATGCCAGATAAGTTCATTACAGATGCAATTCCCAAGAGAAAGTTTAAATGTATGTTGAAGCAATATTATATTAAAAACCTTTAAATGTCATTAAAAATGGAACGGGGGATGGGCTTAGTATTAAAAAAGTACATACTAGTTAAGAGCCAAACCAACCTGCCGACAAACTGCCTAGCAGTTTGGCAGACTTAAATTACTTAATTAAGTGCTTTTTTTTCATGAATAAACGTTATAAATAAAAATTCAATCATCAAGTTTAAAAATTATCCATAGTGGAATTCGAAGCCGACCGAAACTGCAAACGACGTTTTGCGTGAGAGGGAGGAGTGTGTGTGAGTGTGAGTGTCGGTTTCGTACTGGAATCTTGAAGATGATGCCACACGTTTCGTCGAGTCTATTTAATAATCTGTGGTCGAGCAGTGTCATAATTAATAATTCAAATATTTTGTAGTGCACACAGACATTAAAACAACAGTTATACTAAAAATAGTGTACAAATGCGAGCTTGTCCATGAGTGTGTCCGTGGAGTATGACGTACAGTAGAAAATAGTTGACAAGGACATCATTCTGAGCAACTTTCACTCAGAAACCGATTTGATCAGAGCAACTTTATTTTTCACTTCCCAGTACATTTTGAACTGAGTGTGGGTCAGCTGATTTATTGAAAAATTAAGTTGCTCTTATCAAATCGGTTTTATAGTGAAAGTTTCTCAGAAATAATGAAATAATGATACCTATCCCTAACAACCCCATAGCTAGGGGTTTCACAGTCACCCTGTATACCTTGTATAGCCAAGCAATGTGCTTGCATATTCTAAAATATGTACGGGAATCGGACTACATCTTCAAATGACATATTTCTGTATTGCACTTCCGCGTTCGTCCCATCTATGACGTCATCTAAAATCGTTCTGCTTTTGAAGAAACATTTTCATTCTCGCAAATCGCATTTCGCTTGCGCCGTGACAGCGCCAAACGTAGTTACGGACGCTGAAAAGGAAAATGAATCGGTGGTGGTAGACGGAATCGTATAGATTGGTGTATTTAAATGGATTTGGTCATCATTAGGTACACAATTTTTGTCTTGTTCCGTTAAAGCCTTGAATGACTTGAACTTGAAATTCAAGGTAAGAAGTACATAATGCTAAGGAGTTAGGGAAATCATTCTAGATAACCTTTACTACTAACCGATTTGATCTGAGCAACTTAAATTTTTACTATTCCATACATTTTGGGCTGGGCGTTAGCAGATTTGTATGGAAAAGTGAAATAAGTTGCTCTATGTCTTTTGTATTTGAGTTATTTAAGTATCTCTGAGAAAATATGACTCACTAAACAGTACAAGAAAAGACGACTAAACAAGAGAGTTCACCGTCTGAAATAAACACGCTCAAGACATTTCCATATTTAAAACACAACAAACGGCGAAAGCAGACTCAACAACGCTTCAAAACGGTGTTTAAAAATTAGCACAAGTTTGCACTCGGAAGAATGTGCCGGGTTGAAACTCGTGCTCTGAGAGAGAGGGTGACCGCTGCACTCGACAGTACAATACTGCGGATTTACAACTATTCAGAACTACCCGCGATATGAGAACGAAGGGATATGTCCCACTATAGTAGGATTTTTATAACATGGTAATAGCGGTCATTGCCCCGCGAGCGAAAATGTCTGAGATTTGACGTTTGCCGACACTGCCGCCGCGGCATCGGTGGCGGCAAACGTCAAATCGTATTATCGTATACATTTTCTAAGCGGGTCAATGTCCGCTATTGCCATGTTAAAAAAATCTCACTATAGTCAGTATTATATCACACTAGCTTCCGCCCGCCCACGGAATCCACTTGACCCATGAAGGGACACACAGCACACGCACAGTTTATAGCTACTGCGGGACGTCATTTTCAATGAAATTTCCTAAATTGCCCCAAAGAGAAAAATGTGGTATGGGAAGATTGTATTAACAAAACAAAACCTTGACCTATGAAGCTGAAAGACAGGTAGGTGGTTTAGAAACAGGGAAAGGATACGTGTAGTCTAGGGTATGAAGACGGTCGTATCAAGGGTGGGGTCGGGGGTAAACAAACTCGAAATTAATAATAGTACTTCGGTATAGTTGTAGTATGTACGAGTAGTATGAATAATTGAAACAAAAAGTAAACTTTAGAAAAAACCGACTTCAACAAACCCTATTTGATTAGATTGAGTTTAATACAAACTGTAACCCCTTCCCCCCCCCCCCCCCCATTGGGGAATTAATTTTGTCTAATCCCATCACAGTGCTACCCCACGCTACTAAGGAACCTCTGTACAAAGTTTCATGGCTCTAGGTCCACCGGCTTAGGCTATGCGTTGCCTGCCCGCCAGCCACGCATTGTATTTGTTTGTACCTAGTATTGAGCAGATCTGGTGGCCATATGTGGTCTTCATGAGCAGTTCCGCATCACAATATTATGCTTACCATGTGCATTTGCACGAGTTATTATGAAAAACACAAAAATCACTATAGGTCTGCCTATAATATTTGAAGAGTTCCCTCGATTTCTCCAGGATCCCATCATCAGATCCTGACCTGGTGTCAATGGGACCAATGGGAAGGTAAACCCTTTCAAACAAAAAAATAATTTTCCAAATCGGTCCATCCGTCTAGGCGCTATCGGGGAACATACATAAAAAATAAAAATAAAAAATAAAAAACAAATATCCGGACGAATTGTAAACCTCCTCCTTTGGGAAGTCGGTTAAAAACTTAATATTGTTACCTCGTAACTAGTTAATTAGGTTTCTACATAAAAATAAAATCTATCCCTGGGTTTCACGAAACAATAGCATCTGAAACAATAGTTTCGTGAAACTCAGGGTTAGTCAACCAAATTACATATTGATGCAGAAAGACAGAAATATACTACTTTTGCTGTAAGACGAAGCTGTAAGAAGTTGCTTTAAGTATTTCATGAATTCACGATTGTTGGCCAATGGGAAGTACTCTATAGGTTTTGAGTCTATTGCGATTACTATGAAAATCTAACAATTTTACAGCACAAACGGTCATAGGGTTTAATTGCGTTGACCTAGAAGGTTATTTTTTTACAGCTTTAAGGGTCTACAGACCTGAGCAATTCATACAAATTTCAGCTTGGTAGGTAACTCAATATTACCTGTTTGCTTCATCGCCGCCGATGATATTGTCCTGTTTGCTTCATCGGCTGCGAGACTGGAGACTTTGCTCAAATCAGCTGACCGCCCGGACCAAAACGTATGGAGCAATGAAAAATAAAGTTGCTCTGATCAAATTGGTTTCATAGTAAACGTTGCTCAGAATGGTCTCCCTAACGACCCCCTAAAATATGACTACACCCTTCTGTTACACCCTGTATAACCGGTACAAGGTATATCAACAGTTTCTGACATCGATGTTGAAAAACAACACGGGCGGCGGCGGCGGCGGCGGCGGCGGGCAAACTGTAAAGTGCTTTAAACATTTTAACATCATAACTCGGAGAGCACTCTGACTAATTTAATTTAATTTATGTTTTAAAATTAATAAAATGCCTCACATAGTTTCACTTTTGATTAACCCAAGCAATATTATATTGCTCTACTATTACTTAATAAATGCGTTTATAACAACACAACTATTTTTTTAAATAACTTCTAAGCGATGATAGCAGGTTGGCAAGAAATATGGCAAAATATATGTGCCATATTGGTGTACCACTACGTATTCTGATAGACAGACCAAATGTGTCATTAAAAAATACGCAGTCGTTTGCAAAGGTTGCCATCATTCAATTACTAGCATTTCTGCCAACCATAATAGTAATAATAATTCATAATTTATTCAGGTAAAAAGTTAGGCACATAGTTGTATGGATCCCAGTCTCCTAAACTAGGTTAATCACCTGTACATGTGCAATGTACCTTTTATGCAAATGTTTTAGTTGAATAAACGATTTTCAATTTCTAGCTAAGTATTTCAGAAGTAAGACCAAAACTTAACAAGAAGTTTTTACCATGTTCTGATTTTTGTGAGATAATCAGGTACATCACCAATTGTAAACCTTAATTTACAAACTCTCGACCGGCATTCTATTTTAAATTAAACGGTTTGAATCAATGAGATAAATACCATTCAATCCACGAGCGAGCAGACGTGGATGGTCCAACGTTGGATTTGTTCGTTTTCCTATTAATTTGATCGGAGCTGCGATTCAGTTACTTTTGCTGACTCTAAGGACTACTACTTCAAACGCAAGTCAACAAATTAAACGTAGCGTCACAGCTTTCCCCATACGGGTGGCAGAGGCACAGTTGTGATTACATTTAGTCATTTTTTAAATAACTTCGAATGCTCCATATAAATTAATGATATTTTCTTTTAGAATGCATAAAAGTGAAATATAAAATAGAGAATTGACTGATCTATCAGTCCACTGATTTAGTAATTGACATGAAAGGTCTGAGTTACATAATCAAAGACCTCCGCCGTTGGATCGGAATTGAACTACTTTCGAGAGGCGAATAGCTCTGTGGTTTGTACGAAATAGGTTTTCAATTTCCCGATGCTCCCGCTACTGGTCGTGTGCCATGTGAACTGCCAATGCTGAAGGCTTCAAAAATTACTATTCAAACCGACAACTTTCCGACAGCTCTGAATTTGACTCTCGAAACCGCTTCAAGGCCACACTCACACTCTACTCTGGTGTTAATATATTAGTTACTCTCAGGTTGAACTCAGCGTAAGATGCTCTTACTCTAAGAGTAGAGTCAGATTAATGCAACTACTACTGTGCTACTCATTCCACAAAGTTTATTAATATTGAAATTCGGTAATAGTAAAGTCACTAGTTTGTGTTTAATAAACCGATTTGGCGGGGGGCGCTGCCTCGCCCCCAGATAGGACGGCTGGTATTCGGTGACCGCACAGGGTGACCGCGAAACAATGAGGACAATCTTCCCGTCACTCAACTAAACGTATTTATTGTGCCTCTGACATCTTGTATGGGATATTTGAAACAAAAAGTAAACTTTAGAAAAAACCGACTTCCACAAACCCTATTTGATTAGATTGAGTTTAATACAAACTGTAACCCCTTATCGCCCCCCCTTGGGGACTTAATTTTGTCAAATCCCATCTCAGTGCTACCCCACGCTACTAAGGAACCTCTGTAAAAAGTTTCTCTGTACTAGTATTGAGCAGTTCTGGTGGCCATATGTGGTCTTCATCAGCAGTTCCGCATCACAATATTATGCTTACCGTGAGTGCTCGAAATGCTCGAGTTATTACTAAAATCACAAAAATCACTATAGGTCTGCCTATAATATTTGAAGAGTTCCCTCGATTTCTCCAGGATCCCATCATCAGATCCTGACTTGGTGGTCCACAGTACCAATGGGAAGCTAAACTCTTTCAAACAAAAAAATAATTTTCGTAATCGGTCCATCCGTCTAGGTGCAATCGAGGCACATACATAAAAAAAGAAACATCCGGACGAATTGTAAACCTCCTCCTTTGGGAAGTCGGTTAAAAAGTGACGCTAAACGCGCTAAACAATCAGTACAGTCATACTTAGAAATACGTTTTATACATAATTTTCTGTCTATTTTTCAGGACTTCTTAGAGTAAAAGTAAATGTATATTATTTTTCTTCTAGTACCAAGATTCCACTTTCCATGGAAATCAATCACTTTGAGTTTCATGAAACCAATAAAAAGTAATAAACTGTTTTCTTAAATACAATTTTTCTAAGAACCGTCTTGCCATTATACATTTTTTTGTGCGTAAGAAAACGTCCCGAAGTTTTTAAATAGTACAAAAATATAATATAAGGCCTCGGAATTAATGTTTAATTAATTTTTCAAGCATTTGTTTCTCCCGTACCTATTTAAAGAGCAATATCTCCAGAACATTCCAGTTCTCCAGAAATGTTGTTTTGCGAGTCTTACTTACCGCCAAAGCCTTCGAGCGAAATGATTTAAGTCCAAGATCTTAACTGTAGGAAGCAGTAATAGTTCAAATGTTCAGAGTTATGGAGCTTTGTGTATTGGATGACCTAGCTCAGACATTGTGGTATTAAATTATGCTGTAATTTGTTGGGATATTCACCCTTTGGCTTCTGGCCTGTATCTTATTGCTATTTATTGCTTGTGATTATTATTGCTTCTGCAATGTGGGGTAACAGATCCACAATTGTGCCCACTTTTAACCAGTTATTCAACACTCAATTTACGTAATAGGAGGCTACTCCATCATGGGCCATGGCAGCTAAGGTGCGATGAAGGTTATTATGGTCACAATTCTGAATTTAATTCATCATTATTTATCGTTTTTAATTTACTTCAACCGTCTCGCTCGCAACTCTATTATTGCTATTGTTAGGTTCAGCCCGCATGTACTCATGTAAAATTTAAAAGCTTGTTTACTGCACCCATGTGTAACTTGTGCAATATGGATCCGTGTTGTCCGAAATAAATGATTTCAATTTGAATTATATACCTAATATATGAATCCATGGGAACCCCTTGAAAACCCATTTTTTTATAATTAGTGTAAAAAAGGTCAACGCGAATTTCGAAAATCGAGGAAATTACGCGCGAAAAAAAAATGATTTTTTTCCCCTAGCGACTGAGCTCTCGACCAATCAAGTGTGAGATATCAACCGGAAGCTAGTCTCATTGGCTATTCCCTGCAGTGTTGCCATAAAAAAACAACATAGGGATTAACAAAAGCCGATTTTTCCGAAACCGGAGCTCACTGTATGGAAGGAGTCTTTACGGTAGTGAGGTGTGTCATTTGATAGCTGTCATCCACCGTGCTGCGCGTGTCTTTACGGTAGACAAAGGGAAAGGTTTTGTTTTGTTTTGTTTTGTTGATTAGAAAAGACAAAGCTTCTAAAAACTCTCAATTCACATGTGTTTTCTATCTTATTTATGTTATCTTAACGATCTTCTATACTACATTATAAGCTTTTGACCTTTTATAGATTACCTTCTTTATGCTTTTTTTTTAAATTATTGTAATTTAATGAGTATTGATACGTTTTATTTCTCACATTTGAGGTACTTAGTATACGAATGTCTCTGTTTTATTACTTTTGTATTTTGTGTAAATGCTATTTGAGTAGAAAAGTTTTGTTTTTATGGGTTTGTTTATTTTTATTGCGCATCATTATTACGCACTTTACTGTTTGTAATAATATTAATTATGTATTCTCAGAATAAACATGAACAACAACATTAATTTCGATTAACAAGTCCTACGTTACCTTCTATTCTATCGTGAGAATATTAAAAAGAATGTAACAGTTTAGGTGAGGGACATCATTCTGAACAATTTTCACAAAGAAAACCTGATTTTATCACTGCAACGTTTAATTGTAATTTTTGTTGTCTCAGTGCGGGTTGGCTTTTATATCGTATAAATTGTGTAATGTTATAAAATTACGCATTTGATTGAATTGAAATTTTAATTTCTTCATTTTAGGGAATTAAATAATAGTAATCCCACGAGAGTTTTAATACCTAGTTATGTGCAGTTTCATACAAAACATTATCTACTCTCATACTTATGTGTCTCTCCAACAAAAATCAAAGTTAAAACACAACAATATTTCCACATAAATCAGTCAGTGCTTAGACACAACAAAACGTCACGTCACGTTGACGCGGTTGACGTTTTGTTGCCGCCAATACCCAGAATATCACAGAGCATGCGCGGAGCATGGGCCACAGCTCAGAACAATAGGGCCACAGTATCAAACCTCAGATCAATGAAAATCTTTGTTTAAATCTTCCTGCCTCCAAGTACTTATCAAACACTGAGTGGCTGTTTGGTTGTCAACTATAGTTAAAAAAAAGACTTTCCAACGATACAGACTATCAAACACCTTGGCTGTACGGTTTCGGGACCCTGGCCTTTCCCAAAAAAAGTAGAAGTTTAATAATAACATTAGTTTTGTTCGAGAAGTAGTGTTAGTATATTTTTTTAATTCGATTACTATATTGCGTTTATGAAGTACGTCATTATGAATTCGATTTCAAGTTTGTAATTCGAACTTTATGACATGAGAGTAGATGAAAGCTTTATTTAAAAATGTTTATTCATTTTTCTTTTTTTCCGAATGTCTTGAGAGGTTTGATCGCTCACTATGATAAGCAACGCAGTATTTGTATTTTCTTTGATGCTAAGTATAATTTATACTATTTCATTGCGCCTCTTTTGTTTGTACAGCTACCCAGACCCGACAACGAGCAAACAATCAAAACAAAATATGACACAATAAAAATCCCATTCGGCCAATGATAAAACGAAAGAAAAGCGGGTAATACACCATAGATGTCTCGCACTAGATTAAATAACGTAGATTTATTACGTGCGTCGAATACCTAAAAGATAAATAGTGGGGGATGAGTACAGAATATCAACTAGATGAGGGCCGTACTATGGAATCCCAATCAGTCGGCAGTTCGTAGTGCGACTAGCTGAAATTGCTGTTTTAGAAAGCAGCTTTAATTTTGGTATCGCTGGAAAGTTGAGTTATGTTGGTGCAGCGTATAGTCAGTATATTTACAATTCAGGCAATTAGAGACAAGAAACTCCTGTTATTATGAAATAACTTACATGATTCTATACGACTCACACACATACCTATTTCCATACGTAATTTAACTTTTTATATGTGACTCAATCAGAGTCCAAGTTCCTGATTAATAAAAACACCAAAAACATAAAAGAAGTAAAAGCTTGTAAACGTAAAAAAACCTGCTGACAAACAAAGTATTACAGGAGAATGAAATGAAATTAATTCAAAGAACTCAATCAGTTTACTTCGCAAGCGCCGTCGGGGAACCGTGGTGCAAGCCGAACAAATGCCTGAACAAGGAAAAGAGAAAAATTAAATTAGTTAGGTCCGTGTAAGCCTTTGAAAAACTCGGGACAAACTTCTCAACAACTATCACTGGGGTAAATAAGTAGGGTCTGGGATAATAGTTTCAAGTCAGGCATTGTGTTCTCCTAATATAATTTGGGATTTTCGCCAGGGTCTGTAGGCGCGTTACGTAATTATATTGTGTCTTGTTGGCTTCCAAAATGTAGCCTCGGTTTTTTTCGTGATGATATAAATGATGATATAACCTTATCTAACTAGACCTAACCTAATGTTAAAATAACAAAGGAAAGTTAAACGATTTGTACAGTTAACTCACAAACTAGCCTACCTATCCTGAATTCCTGACCAAATTATCAGCGAGAGACAAAGATGGCAAGCAGTTTGGAGTAGAATATAAAAACTCCCGAACTTGTAGCGAAACGTTGCACAGTGTCCCGAAACGTTGCACAGTGTCCCGAAACATGTACCGCGATATTTAACGTAAAGCGTCACATAATATAGGAAAAATAGCTCAAAAATCGACGATCAGATCAAATAATTCGTGTAGTTTCGCCTCCGCTCACCTCCCACCCTTTTAGTATTTCACGTGGGCACCTGGGAGACTTTTGGTATTTCACCTGGGCACCTCAAAGAATAACTTTACCAATTTTCAAAACTACACGAATAATTCGGTCTAATTGCCTTAATTTGACCAGGTTAAATGTTACATGCTGTGTGTGAGCGAGCGCTTATATCTCATATCACTCACGACTATGTCTCCAGGCATTACACTTAGTTGTTGAGGGACATGTTGTTCCATTTGTTTCCACTGCTTAACTTCGATTGTCCGTCAAAGTTTTTGTCGTTTGTGCATCCAAACTCAGATATCTCACTGTCAGTTCAGACGTCCCTCGGCCTAACTTGTCCAAGCATTTGTAAATTCGTCCCTAACAAATCAACCAGACTTCAGTATCCAGCGCCTAAGATCGTCAGAGTGACGTCACTCCGACGCGGTAATGCCCCTTGATGGATGATGCAGCATGCGTTACTGTCCGCGCGTAAAGCTCCCTGTATGCTTGCTGAAATGGATGAAAGCTGCTCCACACCTATTCTGCAACTTTTAAACCAATCCCGTTCAAACTGAGGCTTTGGAAGTTGCTTGCCAAATTAAAATTGACTGAGCAATAATTTCATAGGAGCTATCATTAGTGATTGTTTTATCGAAATTATAGCGATTGAGGAATCAGGTGTAAGGTTCGAGCTACTTTGGTTGCATCTGGCTTTTATAGGTGTAATAAAAAGCGTGGTCAGATCAAGGTTCAGCTTGATTTTTGTTCTGGTTGTTTTGTTAATGTTGTTTAATCTAAATAACGCCACAACACAAAAAAAACATTCAAAGTAATAACTGACTACTTCGCAAAGTGATAAGCAAGTCCCTATAGGCAGTCGAGTTCTTTGTGTCTAACAAAAATGTGCCAACGATAATCACGAGCGAGACACAGTTATATTCAGACATGCAAACAACTGTATTCTGTACCTATTCCATACTATACACTGGAACACTAACCTTTGTCGATTCGGCGAGTTCTTGAAATAAATTTGTTTATTTTTTTGCCTCACAATGCTTTTCAAGTGTAGTAATCTTTTACTGAGGGCGTATTCCATTAAATCCGAGAAAATTGGAATTCAAGAACCAATTATTTGTTCTCAATTACCACATTATGTTAGACTTAATACTCGTCGTACATGAAGGCTGAAGTTGTTGTTGCTATGTTAAGTTGTTGTTGCTATGTTAAGTTGTTGTTGCTATGTTAAGAATACTTATGTTCACTACAATCTCATTCCCGGTCGAACCTTTATTTTACAGACACATTTTTATTTATTGAACATATCAAGAATAGGCTATTCGACCCCTGACAACGTTAGTAGAAAAACAAGGCGTGCGTCTGACAGGGGCATGAATGTAATTTGTACGCACGTGATGCCCTAACCTAACACACTTCTTCAAATATAGCACAGGGGCACACCTCGGACACTCCATAGAACGCTCGTAAAATAATCACCTATTACTACTACATAGCCAAATGATGTTTGTATACGTGCAAATGTGTGCGTAAACTTTGCTAGGGCTGGCGGCGCGGCAAATGCAGCGATAATAAAGTATACGCGTCGTCACTCGTCCAGCGTTTAGCCCTGTCTATTGATCCTTTAACCAATCCTTTGACGCCAGGGGTGGGGTGCCCTATCTGAATCAGCGCGGGGAAGGGAGTGGCCGTTCTGTACGGAGTACTATTATCTCTTCTGTGACATGGGGTTACCACTACCTTTTAAGCGATTCAGCCAAAGCTGCGTCCAAAAATAAGGTTTTCTGATCAAATTATGTCTTTATAGACGCACACTCACAAACAAACGTTATGATAAGAATTTCATATTTTTGTTACCACCTGTAAGAGCCAGGGTTAAGTAAAATTCTTGGAAGATCTAGTAATTGATGATTGATTATGTGTTTCCAGTTGGTTATTTATTTATTGACAGACATAATAAGTATTATTCCAATTCTGGGTAAAACATCTTACCTTAATATGCTTATTTCTGGAATCATAAACTTTACGAAGAATCAGTACCTACTTATTAAGTATTTTCAGGCACATTTTATTTACGAGTACTTTTAGTATAATACAAAACTAAGATCAATACGTTACCTCCATTACTACAGGGTGACATTAAATTAGTTGACCATATTTTGGGGAATGATAGTATCCATCATTATGAACAACTTTTCCCAAGAAACATAGCGTCGCAAATGAAAAAATTTTTGGGTCTCCCGTAGTAACTTGAAATCAGCTGATCGGGGCAATGTACTGGGGGAGGAAAAATTTTTTTCATTTGCGACATATTTTTCTTGGGAAAAGTTGTTCATAATGATGGATACTATCATTCTCCAAAATATGGTCAGCTAATTTAATGTCACCCTGTATACCTTCCCTACACGTTCTTCTATGTAGTGCCTATAGCAACCAAATGATCTCAAGACATTTTCAAGGTTTTTCGCAAGATATGATATTTAAATACTCGTGGCGCTGGGAAAAACAATCTGAAAATCGGTTAGCACGCCACAAGGAGAAGATCGAGGAGAAGATTAGAATAAGATATTCTTTGGCTAGCTAGCGTATTTTGGACGAGTGTTTTTTTTATAGTGGCCACACTGCTGTCTTTATTATCTTTGGTCATCGTGACATTCTCAGAACAATAACTATAAACTGGGTGACAATTGGTGTTTATGTCACCGTCAAAGTATGAAATCCGTCATTTTTTAGGATACCTACATCTGCACATACACTGTATAACACTGTAGAATGACAGATTTAATCATACACGGTGTTACAAGCTTGTCGCGCTTTGCGATGTTCACCTTCAAACAAGTAACCCCTTCAGTCAAGAGATTGTCATTCTCCTGGCCGGAAAGGAAAAAAAAATGACATTAAAATTAGGGGAAATCAAGTTCTCATCCCCTTGCAATAGACATTAATAGACGTCTTGGTACCCACTGTCAAAGTCAAAGGACTCTAGCGAAGGGGCGTGTAGCGAAACGAAACGATAACTTTTTATGTACCTATGCGATTTGACATTTGGAATCGCTACGTGAATAATGATAGAATGTGAAATACAAGGAAAACCATACCCCTATTATATTCCGACAAACATACGTATGTAGGTATTCAGGCGTTTTCTCTTATAGGGTGGTAGAGCAACATTTGGGACCAACAACAACAACAACATAGCGTCACGCCTTTTCCCATACGGGGTGGCAGAGGCACAACTGTGCCCACTTTCAGCCAGTGATTTAATACTCCATTCTGCGTGACAGCGGGCTAGCCCATCGCCGCAGCTATGGAGTAATGAAGGTTTCCTCAAGATGTTTTCCGTCACCGTTAGAGTGTCCGTATAGATAAATGACATGGCCATCACCGGGAACCGAACTTGCACGCCCTGCGTGAGAGGCAAGCATGAAACCCACTAGACCACGGAGCTTATAGTTGGGACCACGATAGCCAGTTATTCATAGTCGACCTGTCACATAATAACAGCAAACAGTGACAAATCTGACCAACCAATGGCCGACCACAATATTTATCACGCGTGATTTGAAACACGTGAGTCTATCGCTTCAAAGAATTTTGGCATGGAGACGGCATGCTTGTGCCGAGGTAACTCTGGTCAAGGTGCTTAAGCGACATTGTTCTGCGTGTTAGCTTTATGCAAAGGCTGCGCCAAGTAAGCAACTTGCTGTTTTTTTTGTGCGAGTAAAATATGTGACAACTTGTTCAGAGTCAAAGAAACTAAGCGTGAACTGTACGAGTATCACTAATTTTCCCGTCTTATAAAGTATGAGTTTGTTGCATGCAACGAGAATTTGTTCATACGTAACGATTCAAATACACACTAGGACTAGGGACAAAATATCCCCCAACAGCATGGAAGGCTGTAATGGCTAACTACCACATTCGCATTTGTTACATTCCTGAAAATAATGGAACTATATTTTAAATCCCACTAGCTATATCCATCCATAGATCCCATCTAGTCACTCTTGTCATGCCTCCCCAGTAACCAGATCATGACCTAGCTTTTAATTTTATAAAACTACCCTCCATACTTTGGTGGACTGAATTGTAATTATAATAAACAATGCCAACTATTGTAATACTTGGAGAAAGGTTCGTACGACGGTTTCACTGGCTACTACTTCACAGGTTTCCTAGTGTAGTATCCAGGGCACCTGCTGCGTATTACTCACCTAGTGTTACTTTCCAACGGCTTTTACATTTTAAGTTCCCTGATGTAATTACTAGTTTATTTAAGTTGTTTTTGTAACACGGAAAAAATAAATGATTTAAAATTTAAAAATTGATAATATAATATTCGCTTTTGATCCATGGTAAAACAGTTCCATGGAACCAAAGCGAAGTATTGGTAAAAAGTTGGGCAGCGTAATACAATACCCCTTCCCCAAAACTATTAAAAGATTTTCTTTATTCCTTTTGTACAACTCATGTTTATTATTTTTGATTGAGTGTACTTAGTACCCACGAGTTCCTCGACACAGGGAGACCTAGTGTGGGACTCGAGGTGTGACTTGTGCAACTTATGTCTCGCAGACTCTCGCATGATTTTCAATTTCATTCTTGTAACATATTTAATTTGCACGGTGGCGGTGCTTCCATTTGAAATTATTCCACCCCTCCAAAGTTCGCGTAGCATGTTTACGAGTCTGACGTGAAGGCAGCTACAGATGGAACTGCGCGGATGATGTGCGTTGTACTTCATACGAGAAGCTGATTCGGTGGAATTTGTAAACATCAAACAAATATTTACATACAGGCACATGCATTGCTTCTGGCTCCACAGTAGGATACCCTGTGTCGTGGGAACCAGAAACAGCGACATCACAAACATGTAAACATCCAAGACGAGGAGGGTAGTATAACTCTTGGTATGCAATGCAATGAATCAAGCTCGCCTTCCCGTCATTTGCACAGAACACAGTTACTCTGACGAGAAGAACGACAACTTCATACAAAATTATATTTTCTTGTTGCGTTAAATTAGCACCTTTATTTTATAAATTCAACTGTCCTTATTAGGTAGTTCTAAAATTTTGAGTTTTATTGATATCACAATATAAGCAAACAAAGTATCACCCATTTTCTCATACGGAGTGGCAGAAGCACAGTAGTACAGTCAGCCAAGCAGTTACCTGTATATTGTTGTCGTACACATGGTTCTACCCCTACCAGGGGGGTGTCACTCCGCTAAATAGGTATAAACGACCGGCGCGCCCGCCGCCGAGTGGAATTTGTCAGATGGTTGCCTCTCGGCTGTCAGAACGCGAGCTAGCCGCGTGAAAACATTGACGCCGAAAGCAACCGAGTGCGAGTCGCAACCCTGCGTTGCTGTCACGTAATCGGCATCTTGTCAGTGGTGTCTAATGGAATATGAACGCTCGTGTCATACGATAAGTTTCAATTTGGCATGCAAGCATGTTTTTTGTACCTAAACTTGACTTTTGTTCGGGAGTAAGCCGTGAGCCCCTACTCAGCAATCCACCTGTTTCATCGTAGTTTCCTTGAAGATATCTCTTACTAGAGATAAGCTCGCCTTGAACACAATTTTTTAGTATTACCTGTATTTTACAATGTCTGTGCACTATAAAGAAATTATGAATAATGAATATACCTGACCACATTATCGTATAGAATTAATGAGTCTGGGGGGGTCAGCTATCTGCTTGGCTATACTTTGAAACAGGCTCGTTGCTTCATACAGCTCCCGTACGTCCCCTCAGCAACAAACAACAGTATCGCTTGCCATAACTCACAGCGGCGTTCATAATTCATCGCTGAAAATGCGAATGCGCGCATAAATTGTAGCAAATACTCCAAATGTGATGTTTTTCGAATGCTTTATCGGTTTTGAATAAACATGCGCGAAATACAAGCCTCGATATGTGATGGCGAAGATTCGGTTTCGCCTTTATATTATACCGCCCGCCGGCCGTTTGTTCATCGTCGAGGTCATTTGTACGGCCGCTCTCGTTTTCGTGACGGAGTGACGGCGGCGTTCGAGGTAGGCCTTACTCCCGTCCGTCCCATGAATCGACTAAGCGCTCATGTGTAGCATATGGACCAAAACAATATCCCCACCGAGGGGGGGATTTCACGCGGATTCCAGTAAGACTGAGCCATACTCCACCGCGCTGGCTTAGTGCGGGTCGGTGGAGAAGTGTCGGCGTCGGGAGCCCACCTGACTGTCAGAAGTTATCAAGCCCTATTATGGCCTCTGACACAGCTTTACGACTACACCACCGAGTATATGAAATCGATACCTATACATACCCTAAATTATTATAATAACGAAGTAAAATGACAGTTCCGATGTTACCGCTTTTTGGTAGAAAATAAATAGTGATGGGTCAAGAATGATTTAGTTCATTCTAATGTCTCAATATAGAATGATATTGATAGAAATGATAAGAGAGCCATACTGCTAGTGCATATAGCTTGTTCAAACTGAAATGACGCACCCCACTCCTAGATTTGCTCTACATGCACGATCGTACCCGAATCCCGATGTGCGAATACCGCTTAGCCATGGAAGCTTCATTTTATTTATTTCATATCAATGGCAATGCGCTTTGGGACCAAAGGTTGGGGGCGTCTGAAGGTGGAATGAAACGGGTTTTTTTATCAGTTTTCTTCTGATTTGAGCAGACATTCCAGATTTGCGAAACCTTTGTACCGCCCCGTAGTTAGATTATTGTTTCCACGATCGTCTTTATTTCGTTTCTTTTTCGCAGAAAAACCCGTTTTATATTAATTGTGAGTTACATTGAAAAAAAGTAATATATTTATTGTTTTTGAAATTAAATCACTGTTTTAGCGTTAAGCGGTGTGATGACGAAACAGATTTACGTAGGTCTGGGAGGCCTACGAACAATTGAATCGAACCTATATACATACAAAATTAGCAAAGCACTAGTCAATAATGTTAAATGTAAGCCAAGATAGTAAATATTTTAGTTGAGGTCCTCTAGTCACTCTGGAGGTCCGTCGTCTCGCGGTTTCACGCTCGCTTCTGACACAGAAGAAACGGGGTCGAATCCACTGACTAACCACTGACGAACTGTTTTAACGATGACAGAGAACATCGTGAAGAAACCTACATAAATTACGGCAATGGGCTAGCCCCGTCACATAGAATGGAGTATGAAATATAGTCACAATGGTGCCTCAGCCACCCCGTATGGAAATGCGTGACGCTATGTTGTTACAAGATATCTCCGCGTTTGCGCACTGACACTGTTTACAGGACACAAAGAAGTATTGTCAGTTTCCTGTAATATATCAAGTGGTTCAGATCAACGCACATTATTTCTGCCCACCCCCTTGAGCAGGGGGCGTGATGTTACGCTCCAATTCACTCGCAGATATAAAGGCTTATACTAAACTTACACGTACCATGGATGAGATTTACAGATTTCGTATTTCTCTGTTTTTTTAGGGTTCCGTACCCAAAGGGTAAAAACGGGACCCTATTACTAAGACTTCGCTGTCCGTCTATCCGTCCGTCCGTCCGTCCGTCCGTCCGTCCGTCCGTCCGTCCGTCCGTCCGTCCGTCCGTCTGTCACCGGGTCCGCCTGCACGAACCGTAATAGCTAGAAAGCTGAAATTTTCACAGAATGTGTATATCTGTTGCCGCACCAACCACAAATACTGAAATACGAGAGATATTACAAATTGAAAGTGGTCTCGGTACAAGATACGTCTTCACAACACGCTTGAAAAGTTTATAAGGCCATTTTGTTTTGGTAGGTGAGCCTTCTTTTAATGAAACTAAATTTAAATGATATGGCAATGTCGTCCCCGGACTTCTACAAAGACTTTAAATATTCATTGATGAATTACGACGTCTCTATTTATTCTGTAGAACTTTTAGAAAATAATTATAAAATTAATAGTTTTTAATTACTTTTGTTTTCATACAAATCTCAGAGCTCAGAAATTCATTTTTTCCTTTTGGCCACTTCAAGTTTGGCTGCCAGTGATGTTTTAATTAAATACTCTTTGGTGCGTTGAAATGATGTTTTGCAGTCTGCATGACATTGACATAATGAGTGAGTGAACCTCATTGTACGGAAATTGTAGATGGGTGTCTCACGTTTTCCAGTAGGAGTAGGTTGTAGACAGTGCTGCTTACGGCGGCGTTTAGTAGGTACTAAAGGCCCTAAAAGCGCGGCAAGCTTTGAATCAATTCAAATGTTATTTTTCAACTAGCTACAAAGTTATTCTGACATAAGATGATAATTTGAACAAAACTTTTTGGGTATTTCATGAAAAATACAGTTACAGATCACACATATACAGGGTGGAACAAACGAATGGGCCCTGGAGGGAAAGTACCTTAAAATCTCAAGATATCCGTCCGTCCGTCTGTCTGTCACCAGGCCGTATCTCATGAACCGTGGTAGCTAGACAGTTGATATTTTCACAGATGACGTATTCCTGGAGAAATCGAGGGAACTCTTCAAATATTATAGGCAGACCTATAGTGATTTTTGTGTTTTTCATAATAACTCGTGCAAATGCACGTGGTAAGCATAATATTGTGATGCGGAACTGCTGATGAAGACCACATATGGCCACCAGATCTGCTCAATACTAGGTACAAATACAATGCGTGGCTGACGGGCAGGCAACGCATAGCCTAAACCGATGGACCTAGAGCCATGAAACTTTGTACAGGGGTTCCTTAGTAGCGTGGGGTAGCACTGATATGGGATTTGACAAAATTAATTCCCCAGGTGGGGGGGGGATAAGGGGTTACAGTTTGTATTAAACTCAATCTAATCAAATAGGGTTTGTGGAAGTCGGTTTTTTCTAAAGTTTACTTTTTGTTTCAATTATATAGATAATGGTACGGAACCCTACGTGCGCGAGTCTGACTCGCACTTGGCCGGTTTTATTTAGAGTTGAAAGAAACCCTCATAGGATAACTTTTTTGTCCATCCGTCTCTCTGTCTGTCCGTGTGTCACAACCATTATATAATGTTACACTCTCCAAGTGTGATCGGATCCCTTGGTGCGCGAGTCCTGCTCGCACTTGACAGTTTATTTTCAAGAAGAGGTTTATAAAACAAGAGCATGTTTAACTACTATATACGTCATACGTTTAGTTGCCACCCGACCGATGGTCCTACGGAAACCTGAAGCAGCCGCAGACATAGCACAGTTAAATGTTTTTCTTACTTCGTATTATTATAGAAATAGCTCCCAAACTAGGGTGACCTGTGTGTCAAGTCAGGAGCCAGGAGAAGAAGAAGAAGAAGAAGAAGAAGTAAAGAACATAGTTTTCTGTTTATATTTTAGATACGTAAAATTTCGTAGGTACTATTTACTTAAAAAATAAACTATCTTAGGATTTAATAAATTATTAATTTGTATGTTTGTATGTATATATGTATGTATGTATGTATGTATGTATGTATGATTTATAATTCTTTCAATTAGGTGACGTTGGTATCTTTTGGCCGCACGATATCCGTTGGGTCAGGTAGTGGTTAATAAATAGGTTATAGAGATTAGTTTATCCTCTAGTCAAAGACTTATGCCCGGTTAGCTGGGCGCTGATTAAGTTAAGAAATTGGTTAAATCGGCCACAGCACAGCCAATCACGTTCGCTATTACAGTATTACTCAAAAGTGAATGGCCGAAACTGATTTAACCAACCTGTTAATGTTTACTTCAGGAAATACTCGGCAAATCGTAATCAATTTCTTTTATATGTAATTTGACTATATAATCTAGGGTTTTCATGATGGTAAAACGTGTTTGGATAAAATTTTCTCGATACAAAATAAAACCAAAGTCAACCCTTTTATCCAATATTTTTTCTATTAACGATAGTAGTAGTAAATATGAGGAATTGTTGTAACTAGAGATTTGAAGATTGAAATGTAATTCCCGAAATAGCTTATTTTTTATGTCTTTTTTTTTTCGTTTTGGCGCTTACGTTGATTCAGATTAGGTGCGAGCGCAAAATTGGCATCTTGTTCCTATTTCTAAATTATATTCGCTTCTCACTTCCGCCATCTTCGCTGACCTTGGTTTGTAATTATTCATACCTCGGCTTAACTTAATCAGCGCGGAAACCGAGCGTTAGTGCAACCCGTCCGTAGAAAATCTATCCAGCCGCCATTCGTTTACCATCTATTACCATCTTAAGCCTTCATACTAAATTAAAATATGCATTTATGCAAACGTCTCAGGAATTTCAAATTATAAACCTATTCTGAAACTCCGTCTAAATTGGGCACCAGACTGCGATAAAGAGGTGAACTAGCTGTCTTAGACTTGAGGAAACCAGACTTTGGTTTGTTCCTGAAATATCAGCCGTGTTATTACGAAAAATCTAAAACGCAGTTTAACCTCAAAACAAATGTCAAATCCCATACAATTTGCTTTTTAAACAGGCGTTGAACGGGAGTTTATTTTTTTGTAATAACACCCCAGGAGTTTTAGTACAATCTGCCGGACCTTCCGGGATAATAAGTCGAAACTGGGCCGCGAGTCGCGTACTGAATCGCGCGGCAATAACCATAGCGAGGGCGCAAAATTCCGTTTTTTTTTTTTGCTGCCGTCTCACTGGCACCGTCGCGCGTCGTAGATTTCGTAATTTCTTTATTGTACTCACATGACATTAAAAATAGCTTAACATAGAAAAATATGTACAAAGGCGAGCTTAGATATAGGTATTCGAAGCCTTGAAAGGATATCGTTCGAAAAACTTTGGGACCTAGACGATGATCTGAAACACTCCTCCACCAGATCACATGGCAGGAGTGGTCGCGTAGGACCTGGATATATCTCGTAGTTGCAAATAACGTTGGTATTCAAAGCCCTATATGGGTATGACCCAACACTTTTTGGACCTGGAAGATGTTCTGGAGCATGCAGTGGGGATGAAGTATTGCGCAGCAAAAGTTACTATGCAGATGCGGCCTGGTAAATACAAGAGATGGGGCACATACTGATTCTATACTGAAAATCCATCTTGATTATTTTAGGCGTATTTTGGACCCCTATAAAAGTCAAACTACTGGACCAATTTTAGTATTTATTTTTGTCATTGACGCGAAATGTTATCTTCTTTGATGTAGTTGTACATGTTTTTTTTTACAAATATTGACTGTTTTCGAATGAAGCGTGAAAACCTGGAAAAAAAGATTTTGAATTGACCCTCACGGGCCTCTCAGGTCGAATCTGACTTTCCTCAATTTCTGAAAATTAAATATGAATCTAGGCACACGTACAAGCTGTGGAAAAAAAATCCGACTTCTTTCACAAAATGCACAAACCATCCATGCAGAAATCCGAGTAACAGAGGTGTGATTCTTTCGCATTCGATATACGCATATCGACACATATCGAGTGATATTCCTATACAAAATCACTCGATATAGGTGTCAATATCCGTATAACCTACCTCAGGATCCTCTACCTACCTGGCCTACCTACTCCAGGGACATCTTGTTAAACCGGTCTTAGTTCTCATTGAATTTCATATGGAGGCAGCTTATAGTTTGTTCTCTGTATGCATAATAATACCTTAGTAAGGAAGTTGGTATTTCGTTGGCTTTGTATGTCCTACTATGATTATTTATGAAAGGCCTTCATGGTTGTTGGATACTACAGCTTAGCTTTTTAGGGTACCGTACCCGAAGGGTGCCAAACGGGACCCTATTACTGAGACTTCGCTGTCCGTCTGTCCGTCCGTCCGTCCGTCCGTCCGTCCGTCCGTCCTGTCTGTCACCGGGTCCGTCTGCACGAACCGTAATAGCTAGAAAGCTGAAATTTTCACAGAATGTGTATATCTGTTGCCGCACCAACCACAAATACTGAAATACGAGAGATATTCAAATTTCGAATTCCCATAACTTTTTTTGTGGCCTCTATTCTAAATTCGAAATTTTACCCATGTGACAGAACTTATGGCCCGAGTATGTATATATATGTAAAAATAATAAAATAAATATTACTACTTAACTAATAATAATAATATCACTAAATTTATGTGCTATTGCCGAAACCAGGCATACTCTCAAAATTAATCCCAATTCTTGGCACCCACGATACAGGTTCGCCTAGTGAGGGGCCATTGTAATGTAACCTTATATCTAGAATATCTAGAATTTGTCTAGAAAATAGGGAAGAACTGTCTCCCTAGATACAGTATTTTACTAGTTAGGGAGACAGGGAAACAATTTGTATAGTGTAATATCCATTTGTGAAAATAAAATATATAAATATAAATAAAATTATTATTATTATTATTATTATTGCAAATTAAAGGGGGCCCCGATACAAGAGACGTGTTTAGATACACTTACGCATTTCAAAATGGAGATCTTGACTGAAACTGTTTATTTATTGTCATAGCAACCATGTCATAGACACATATACTACACATTTAAATATGATAGCATATTTCGCGTCAACCTACATGGTTGTGGTAGCTCAGCCGGTATGATGTAGACTCTCAATCCGGAGGTCGTCGGTTCAAATCTCGTGAAGGCATAAACTTTTAAAATTTTCTTTTTGTTTATTTTTTTATTGTTTTGAGTGCTTTTGATTTGTTGTACGATGGTACGGTACCCTTCGTGTGCGATACCGACCCGCGCACTTAACCGATTTTTTATTTTAATCTAAAATCCCATTCATAGGTGCAAAACTCTCAAAATATTGATTACGCGAAATGCATATTATCTATGGGGGCCTGTGCACAGATTAATAAAGTGTTAGGCCTATTTATACTATGCCTGTGTCATCGGCCGATTGCTCAGACTGCTTTCGTATTTTCGTACAAGTAAAGTTCTATGTGTGGGCTCCACCCACACACCACAACCGCCTTTACCTGCATAATTACTTATCCAGGTTTCTTCAAGTTGATTTTCTTAAATCATTCCAAAAAAAGGTACCTACCTACAGTTGAATTAAATGCAAATGAACTAATATTGATTTCTTTAACTCTACAAAAGTACAGTAAATACTAATCTAATGGGAACTTTTCAAAGACACGTGTCAAAAATTACTTAGATTAATTTGTTTGCGCAGGCTGAGCCACCTATCGAGTCGTTTGGTACTATTTAATATATATTTTTAATAGGCCCCATTCACCAAACCATCGTTTCAGTCCACAAACCAACAAACCTAAATGGTTTTTGCCCCCCCAGAACAGATAATATCTGCGCTTCGGGTAGTTCCGGAGATCTCCGCTAATGTCTGCCGTGATCCCACTCCGTGACTCGACGATTTTAAAAAAACCGGTCAAGTGCGGGTTGGAATCGCACACGAAGGGTACCGTACTATCGTATAACAAAACTTAAGCACGCAAAACAATAAAACAAAAACAATAAATTATGGGGATTTGAACTCACGACCCGATTGAGAGCCTACATTATACCCGCTGAGCTACCTCAACGATGTAGGTTGACGCGAAATATACCATCATATTGAAATGCTTGGGTGTATCAAAACAAGTCTCTTGAATGGGGACCCCCTTAAATTTGTAATATCTCTCGTATTTCAGTATTTGTTGTTGTTGCGGCAACAGATATACACATTCCGTGAAAACTTTCTAGCTATTACCAGCATACGCTAGTACTATTACTTATTCTGTGCTATTACGGTCCGTGCTGTAGGACCCGATGACGGACAGACGGACAGCGTGGGCTTAGTAATAGGGTCCCGTTTGGAACCCTTCGGGCATGGTACCCTAAAAAAGAATTAAGTAAGGTATCGAGTATTTTAGCCTAGTATACGCGTGGGTACGGCAATTTCGAGGATTTTGGAATTTCACCTTCAGCTTACTTTTTGGGGAATAGGAATTCAGATTAAAATAACGCTCTTAGCCGATGAGGACCAATATAGCAACTTATTAGGTGCGCTATTTTACAAACAGTAAAATTAGATACTGTTTAGGATCTGGGGTACTTACCTGCATACCCTAAAATATCGCTTTTTCGTGTCGTATAAAACATGTCCGTCCATCGATAGTTAATTCGATTACAAACAACAAAATGTGCTTTGATAAATAGCCGTAAATAGTAGCGTTTCTGAGATAATTCAGTTTTGATATGTGTAAATGAATGACTAAATTACATATTTAAACTGAATTATCTCAGAAACGCTACGCTATTAACGACATTTTGTCAAAGAACATTTGTTGTTTGTAATTAAATTTGCTATCGATGGACTTAGATGTTTTATAGGGGTACAAAGAAAAAGCGTAATCTTAGGAAATTTCTTCTGTAGGTATCCCAGAAAGGTTCAATGTTCTTTGTTCGTTATTTCTATGAAAACCAACCAGATGACGTCATCACAAAACGCTGTCTTTTTTGCACCAAATTGAATTTATGAAATACAACGTCTAGAAATATGCAATTGTGATAATGTCAAGCCATTTTGCACCTAATGCTTCAACTTCTAACATCCATCCGTATTATGCCGTAGCCGTTGAACAGTTACTTGATATGAAATAAAACGAAATACTTGCATGTACATTTGCGTTAACTTTATATCAAAATAGTATTGGAGTACAGCAGTTTATCGAATTTCAAATTAACAACCCCATTCCAATATTTCTGCTATCTGAGCTTTCATAAAAGAGTAGTATTATACTCCTCTATGAAAGCCCCCAAAATGGTTCCTGAAACCTAAAATTCATATTCCCAACAAAGCTATAATTCCATTGAGCGAACCAGCCGGAATATGTCAACATGCCAGCAACGTAAACATGCGACCTGCTTGACTATCGATTAAACAACATTACTCGGATCGGACCTAATTCTACTAAAAGTGCTTCGTGGACATTAGACCTTAAGGGCTTCCCGCTTGCTACTCACACAAGAGATGCAAGAATCGCGGTGCTGACCATCTACCAACTAGTGGCTCTGTGAGCTGTAGACCTCGCGAGTATGTCGGTGGGAAAGCTGAACTGCTAACACACAATAAAAAAAATAACCCAAATAATTTTCTTTCAATAACACATACAAACTTATGAATGTACCTGGTTACGTACATGCAGTATGAAAGTAGCCGCACCAATAACTTTGTAAACTACATTTCGCGATCTTTAATACAACCTATTGACTTTTTACTAAAATTATATAGTCTGTTTCACTCTCATAGTCTTTACAAATCCAACGACACCTCATTTGTTAATATCCATCGAGCCGTTTGGGTTGTAGCGATTTTTTTACATTTTAAAACCCCATATCTCCGCCATTTTGAAAAAAATCTAAAAACTGGCTAGAGTAAAAAATTCTATTTATTTTTCCAACCTGCTCACAAAATTTCACGAGAATCGGTTCATAAATGCGACCTGTAGAGGAGAACAACCGGACAGACATACGAAAGCATTTTTGCCCAAACCTGAAACGGAGACGCTTCGCTCGCTCGGTCAATTAGCTGGTTCCACACCAAACGATCCGTCTTCGGGTCGGGCGAGCCAGGATGTCTCTGTCGAGCTATAACCCTCACATTTGAAAGCTTCATGAAAATAAATTCTGACAATGCCAAAAATTTGTGCGTAATTAGTGCTAATTAGTGCCAAAATGGACATATTTTTTATTATTATTATTATTTATTAAATTTCCAGACGTGATGTCCAATATTAATTACAATATAAAAATAAAAATACAATTAAATTAAATAAGATTAGATAAAATTATGTACAATTATCAACATAACTAGTGCCATCATAGTTATAGACATAAGTTTGTGAGAAATAACAGCTAGATAAATTTATGCCTTTAACTTGGGAACTATGATGGCACTAATTATGTCCATTTTGGCAGTTATTTTTGTCTATGTTAGCACTAATTAGGCTCTAATTATTGGTCTGCTGTCTCATCCTTATTTGTTTTGCTGTAAGAGATCTCTTATTAGAGATAAGCTCGCCTTTGTACACGTTTTCTATGTTTTATATTGTCTTATGTAACAGTTTGTGTGCAATAAAGAAATTTTGAATTATGCATTATTTATTGGCATTGTCAGAATTCATTAATTATTGGCATTGTCAGAATTCATTCATTATTGGCAACTGTCAGAATTCATTTTCATGAAACTTTTAAACGTAAGGATTGTATTCAAATGTGAGGATTACAGCTCGACAGACATCCACAATCCTGGATCGCGGATCGCTGGATCGCCCGATCCAGATGGATCGTTTGGTGGGGACCCTGAGGTAAGTCATTTATCTCAAGTACGTTATACGCAAAAACCCCTCCGCCAACCCGCACTGAGCCAGCGTGGTTGAATAAGGCTCAATCTTACTCGTATCCGGGTTAAAGTCTGTGTCCCTCGGTGGGGACATTAATGGGCTAAATTTTACTTACTTACGTTATACGGAGACGTTCTAACGGTGATGGAAAACATCGTGAGGTAACCTCAATTACTCCATAGCTGCGGCGATGGGGTAACGCCCTGTCACCCTAAATAGAGTTATAGATATTGAAAAGGGCTAACAGTTGTGCCTCTGCCACCTCGTATGGTGAAAGGCGTGACGGTATGTTATGTTATTTCTAATATTTTATCAAAGCTAACTGTTCAAAAAAATGGTCATGGACAGAGAAAAATGACTTACCTCAAATCAGCCCTAGATCCCACACAGGGATAAAGGGAACCAATTACAGGGATAGTACGAGTTACTGTTCCCTGGCGTATTAAGAACGCACACCCACGGTAGCGTAAGGACAAAAGAGTCCTTGGAACAATATTGACATTAAAATTATAAAAAAAAAAAACAAAACATTAAAATTATTTTGACAGTGGGTACCAAGACGTCAATGAATGTCTAATTTTTGACGTTGGTACCCACTGTCAAACTAATTTTAATGTATATTTTTTTATAAAAAATTAAAAAAATGGCTCGAGCTTGGGGGTTAAGACGCAGCTGTCCACGAAAGGGAAAAAGTTTGACGTTTTTAGTAAAATCTCGATAGAGCTTCCTAAATGACTAATAACAAGTTAGTTAGATACCAAGGATACGATGCTAGTATACAATCCAACCTGTTACTGCGATAATATTATAAGAATAGGTCCCCAGTCCATAGACACCGGAAACTGGACGAACGGCGCAAAACAAAGTCACATATCACACCATTTCCGGCGGCACCGGAAGTTGACCCCCGCCTGCTCTAGGGCAGCGCCACCAGCGCCAGCTAGCGGCTAGTTAAAAAACTATAATTTAATAGTTTTAAACCTCTTCTTAACTTAAAAAAAAACTCTACGGATACTCTCTGTTTACTCGAAGTGATTTCAGTATTCAGTATTTATTGCCATAAATTATAATTTCGATTTCATTCAGAATCATTGTTATGATGAAAAATAACAAACTCGTGTGAAATAATCACGCGGTTGTTCATACATTAATTAGAAGTAACAGAACTTCTTTCAAAATATCATTTACGAACTTTATAAAAACTAGACGAAATATATGTATACAGTACACAGCGAGATCCCGACGACCTGATAATAATTATCATGACACCATCACCAATCTTCAAGAGGAAAAGAGACCTATCAGCCCCCACTCCCCCTTTCACCCCTCAAGACCCGTTGTGAATGAAATGAACTGCTTTATGATTGCACGCAATAACCTTTGTAACATGGCGCTTTATTTGCGTCGAGTAACTGCGTAATAAATACGGTATTCATTTCGTTTTTATTGACGGTAATACGTGCTGAAAACGTGTTGAGAAGCCAGGAGGTTTATTTTTAGATTATACATAAAACAATATTTACAATATGTCTTTAGTCCCTGCCTTCCCCATTTCCGGGAATAGACCGTGAAATAGTAAAGATATCTGCGTGAATCGTTATCAAATTATATGTTTAATAAGTAGGTAATTGACATTTTTATGCCGTTTCTCTACTTAATAGACCACGTTGGTAGAAAAAGCGCGGAAAATCTGTTTTGTAAATAGATGTTTATATAATACAAAATATTATTATCATTTTGTATCTGTATCTTTACAGTTTATTATTATTTGCCACCTCTGCTACATTGGACTTGTGTGTTGAGTGAGACCCACTTCCCGGTTTTCTATTCGAGTTGAAAATGTGCAATAGGTATGCTATGTTAATCAGATGACAATGCAATAATTTTAAGGCATGGAGCTGGCTTGATGATGGAGCCGGAAGGTGGCTATGGAAACCCATAGAGTTTGGGCTCCTTCGGCTTGGACTAACGTTCGGTTGTAGGTAATGTATTTAATTTCTGTGTACCTATACAACATACAGTATACAGAGTATGAATATAAATAAACAAAGGCCACGTTTGGTTTCCTTTCAGTTCATTAATGAACAACATTTCAAAAAAATAGCCGCTGGTTTTATTATCTCATACGAAAATAGATGGGAAACGATGGGACCCGTACTTTTTATTTTAGTGTTTATTCTTATTTTTAAGTTACTTATAATTCAAGATTTTTAGAGTTACTCATTCTAAAAGGGCGTAGGTACAATGTCAGGATTATAAAACGTTGAACTTTTGCCCGTCATTGCATCAATAAAAAAATAAAATTCTGTCATAATATCACCCCCTGTTCCGAGTCACGCCAAAATCGATTACAGCGTCTACGAAGCCGTTCCGTCCGAGTCAGTTTTGGGCTTTTGGCGATACAAAACGATGGCATCTTAGACGCTGTATTCGATTATGGCGCTGACGGCGTTGTCGCGGAACGCACTTTCAATATGTCAACTTCGTGACAAGTTGACAACCAGCAGTGACAAAATTTAGATGACAGATGATGACTGACAGTTGCTTTTTAGGGTACCGTACCCGAAGGGTGCCAAACGGGACCCTATTACTGAGACTTCGCTGTCCGTCTGTCCGTCCGTCCGTCCGTCCGTCCGTCCGTCCTGTCTGTCACCGGGTCCGTCTGTACGAACCGTAATAGCTAGAAAGCTGAAATTTTCACAGAATGTGTAAATCTGTTGCCGCACCAACCACAAATACTGAAATACGAGAGATATTGCAAATTAAAGGGGGCCCCGATACAAGAGACGTGTTTAGATACACTTACGCATTTCAAAATGGAGATCTTGACTGAAACTGTTTATTTATTGTCATAGCAACCATGTCATAGACACATATACTACACATTTAAATATGATAGCATATTTCGCGTCAACCCACATGGTTGTGGTTAGCCGGTATGATGTAGACTCTCAATCCGGAGGTCGTCGATTCAAATCTCGTGAAGGCATAAACTTTTTAAATTTTCTATTTGTTTATTTTTTTATTGTTTTGAGTGCTTTTGATTTTTTGTACGATGGTACGGTACCCTTCGTGTGCGACACCGACCCGCACTTAACCGATTATTTATTTATATCTAGCCTGCCATAAATCCTGTCATTGCTAATTTGGACAACATTTCAGTTTTTATTATTTAACTCTTAAATTACTGATCTAAAATTCTGAAAAAAATATCTAAGAGCTCAGAACACTTAAATCTCGAAATCGTTTTCTAATTTTAGTACCTTATCAAAATGAAAGGTTGTCCATTATAAAAAAGTTCCCAGAATTTGAATTACATTAAATTATATGCCAGACACTCTCTAATGGTCTTAAGCGAAGTTGATTAAAATATCCAAAGCCACTGCATAATTAGTTCTCCTCAGCCGATAAAACCCGTGGTACACTGATAAAGTGAGGCAACAAATAGTAGATGCACTGAACGGCAAAATCTGTTAGATTTTCACTCACTGAATCCGCTTAGAGGCCCTGTGCTGCCAGCAAAATGGCACCTCAATGACAATGACGTGACGACGACTCGCAAAGACGCGCGCGGCCCGATCGGTCAACTAATCTGACACTGCCTGCGATTCCGAAGGCGACACGAACTATACCAACTACAGTGATTACAATGGTGTGTTTGAAAAAGGAATCTGTGGCCACCGCGCAAGAGCTATACGATTTGAAGGTTGTCCGTTTAGTGCCTTTAGTTCCTCTAGTTTAGTGGTTTTGACACCTCCAGAATAGCCCAGTGTTTTTGGCTACGTCGGTTAAAAAAAGTTTATTCGTCGAATCACTTCACTTTTGACAATTCCAAAAATAGCTAACCCACCCTGCGCAATTTGCCAATTAGATTATAAATGAATGGTTTCAATTGAGGTACAATGTGGACTGTGGTAAATAACTGCTGCTGATCTGTATGGTGGTGGTGGTGCATCTTTCTATTTTACTTGGGATAATTTTCCAGTGATTTTATTTTCTCCGATCGCCAAATAAACAATATTTTAACTTGACCGTCGTGGTCACGCCATTGCCAGTGCACCACCATTTTGCCGCAACAGGGCCCTGTTAGATTTTCACTCACTGAATCAGTTCAGGCTTATCGCAGCGTAAGCAGCGCACTGCCGCCCGTAAAGTTGCCATAAGCCAGAACGGTAAATCTGTATTTCGACAAAATATTTAGCATGGCAACATGTTGGTGTACCCGGGTACCCGGCCGATATTTTGATGTAAAAACCTAGTTGCGAATGTCGATCTGGTTTGGGTACGGTCTTCGGCTATACGAATAGTAGTTTTGAGGTTGCAGAACTGTGTTGCAGAAGAATCACTGCAATTACATTTTCTGTTTCAATACCTACTCCATTCTGTGTGATCATTAACCTAACTTATAATGGAGGTATGAAGGAAATTATTTATTGATGAATTTATTTTAAAAACTTTGTATTTCCCTTGAATAACAAAAATGCATGCAATGATTGAAAACATTCTGTTGCGTTGTGGTTCGATTTGCCATCTAAGTGAGAGGTCCCTGTTTCCAATCCCGGTGAGGGAAGAAGAAAACAAACCCCAAATGTTCTTTTTTTAGGCTACCGTACCCGAAGGGTGCCAAGCGGGACTCTATTACTAAGGCTCCGCTGTCCGTCTGTCCGTCCGTCCGTCAGCGGGTCGGAATTTGAATGAGGAAGTTGGAATTTTCACAGAATGTGTATGTATATCTGTTGCTGCAACAACAAATATTGAACTATGAGAGATATTACAAATTAAAGGGGGTCTAAATACCAAATTTCAGCTTTCTAGGACTTCAGGAAGTGCCCTAAGTTTTGTTGATCAACAGTGAGTGAGTAAGTCAGTGATGAAATCGGGGTTTTTTTGGATAGCAATAAAATCTAAAGTATAAGAGCTATGCACCTGAAAATTTTTGGCTTTAATGTGTCTACTATTGACGTCATATCCCAAGAATTTCGTCGATTTGGTATAATCCAAACCCAAGTTCTGAGAGTTCAAAATAACGACGAAGCGTTACGAGAAAAGGTGGGTAGTGCCCCAGTGCTTCGCGCTCTTCTTGGCGGGGGCACTACCGTGCCCCAGATGAACACAGTGTATGTATTGTTGACACAATTCTCGATCTGGCTAGATTTTGAATACAATTCAGCGGCACTGCAGCGCATATTTTATCTGTTATTCCATCCATGGCATTCTAATTACAGACTAACTGGTAGTGATTTCCCGATTACCCGTTGTAACAGATATGCACCGAAATTCTGAAATAATTGTGATTTCAATCGCAATCTATTGCAGATACATACATCAGTTGATCTAGAATTCGAGTTATACGTATGGTAGTATCAGTTATTCCAGATTTTTGTTCCAAATTACCAGTTCTTGTGCATGTGTTGTTTCTATGAGTACCCCTCAAATCCGAATAGTACATGCTGAAAACCAATAAATATTAAATAACAATTTATTACAATCCTAAAGTTAGTAGTAGTAAGCCAACGAGCGTAGATCACTTCATAAATCAAAGAGTTACAAGTTTACAACTAAATACAGTTGAAATACAACTTAAATTAAGAGATAACTATTAGTGTAAAACAAATATAAGTATAATATAATGTCATAAGAGATGTCGTAGGTACCTATTATAACACAACTACTAATTATTTATTTTGTTTAAACAAAATTTTTGCCTCTTACAATATTGTAATTGGTTCCTCGCGATACAGGCATAGGCTAGTGCTAGGACCCCTGGTTATTTTATAGTTTTGAGTTTACTATGCTCAGATTTTTATTTAAAGACATCTCATTGTTGTTTTTTATAAGTGCAATAAATACATTTTTTATTGCTTGTATTTAACTTGCACTGTATGTATGTATGTTCGCGTCAAATCTGTTGGCTTGAGTTTGACCCACTTTTCGTTATCCGATTGAGCTGGAATTTTGCATACGTATGTAAGTTATGACAATGCAATTTATTTTTTTACTTGTAGCTGATCTGATGATGGAGACAGAAGGTGGCCATGTCGATGCACTCAAGTGTACGTGCCTGCGTCGACAAGAGAGAGGAAATGCGGAGTTCGGGACTGTGTCAAAATCATAAGTTTCAAATGCTGCCACTCGCACATGGCTCGTGAATTGCAATGCGAGTGTTTGCATGTGCGGCGGGGTTCACACTTGTTAAATTGTAACCTTTTTCCTTTAGAAAAGGGCCGCAATAGGTCAACAGTTCGTGCACTATCCAAAACCCGTACTGTATCTAATTTGCATAATCTATTAGCTTTTAGTTTATCTTTGCGCCACAGCGTGGTATCGCGACCAATAACAGCTAGATGGCGCTGTACTCATTAGCCTATCGCGTAATTTGACACCGCGTTCACAAATTTACGAAGCTTGTTAGTTAGGATAGTAATAACAAAACGTTTGACAGATTACGGGTGTTTTGGTAATTTGAAACGATTTGGATGACTTACTTGAAACATTACATGATTCAGATGGAAAACTATATTAACACTTAACATAACAGAAAGCAAAAGGTTGAAGTCCCTAGGAGCAGAACTACATTGTTAGGCGATTTAGATCATTCCTTGGTCCCCATATTGTCAGCAAAACCGAAGGTACAATAGAGTCCAAATGTGATCCCACTGTGTGTGCTTAAAGAAGTTGTTGATGGATAAAGCCTACGACGATATTAGGCAAATAGTACCTATATCACCGAGTGATAAAACGTGAGTTTGAACACACATCTGATGCTTAGTGGTCCCGTATCCGATCCTACTTGTCTTAGGGCTAAGCAGTCATACACAAATCACCCACCCCCCACACACAGACACACCCCTCACACACACAACATACACAAACATTCACACACACAACTCAATTCGATGATAATTTAATTAACCATAGGCTAACTAGGTATAATTATTTTTTAGGGTTCCGTACCCGTAGGGTGCCAAACGGGGCCCTGTTACTGAGCCTCCGCTGTCCGTCTGTCTGTTTGTCACCAGGCTGTATCTCATGAACCGTGATAGCTAGACAGTTGAAATTTTCACAAATGTTGTATTTCTGTTGCCGCTATAACAACAAATGCTAAAAAACAGATTATAATAAATGTTATTATTATATTTGCAAAGGGACAACTACAAAACTGAAAATAAATCTCGAAATAATAAGCGAAGTATCATTAGGGTTCCGTATATTTTTTGTCAAATTTTAATAAAACATAACGTAAAACACATCGGTCCCGAAAACTTTTAAGGTTAATGAGACTTCTTTTTTTGTGTCAACCAACACGCTGTTCCCGTCCGAATTTTGTGTTTTAATTAAAAAGAAAGTTATAATTTTTATTGTGTTTCCATCTCGGGCGTTTCCGTTTGAACGCTCTATTATTTGACGGACTTTTTAAGTGACTGTCGCATTATTAAATTTAGAACTTGGTGTTTCATGTTTTGTATTTTTTTGTGAATTGGCTAATTGACAAGACAAAATTTTCCAGTAGTAAGGATTTGTGGTGAAGTCTTGAAGTATAATTCGATCATTTCAATTGTATATTTAACAAAATCGACTTCATGGATCCAAAGGTTACTTCAAATCTTCCATCTCTGTATTTCTGATTTTGTCCTTCTGACCCTTACACATGACCAACGTGTATAGTCAGAGTTAACATCCTACCAAGCGTCATCAAAGAATAATATTTTTTATTATATATTTTATAAATAATTATTATAACAATAATTCCTGATATGACCCCCAAAGCTGACGTTTTACCGACAAAAAAAAACTTCCGTTTTCTCCTAATTAAAACCCTAGGATGACAAACCTAGGAACTTTTTTACCCTCATTGTCCGAACGTCTACCCACGAAACCATTCGTATGCAAGTCCAACTCGCACTTTTGCGCAATTCATTTTCTAATAAAGGCACACTAATCATCCTGTTTACTCGAGTACGTTGCGAAAATAATAGCAATGAGTCTCTTACTCGGAGGATGGATAAAAAAGGAAACATTTATTTCGTGAGGAGAATAAAAGTGAGTAAATATCTAGTGATCGGAATAATAAAGAGACTGGCGGGAGTTTGCTACACACAGCACGGATTTTTCGATTCTCTTTAGAAATTGTTTATAGTTTAGTCGTGTATTCACTTAGCTCGCTAGTTCATAAATAAAGCCTATTATAGTCCCCACCAACGGGCACAGGCCTTTACCGGGATACGAGTTAGACCGAGCCATACTCCACCACGCTGGCTAAGTTCGGGTTGATGGAGCGGCGTTAGGCTAGTGGCCAACAGTGACAGGTCAACAGGCTGCCCTTTTAGGGTCTCGGAGGCTGCTTTACTACTTCTAAAATAAATTATCTAATGTATAATTTTTTATTTTAATTTTTAATAAATTTAATCTTAAATAAACTTAATTTTAAGTAATTTTAATTTTAAATAATTTTAATTTAAATAATTTTAATTTTAAATAATTTATTATTAAAGAAGAATAAGTAATTTGAATGTTAAAAAAACCGGCCAAGTGCGAGTAGGACTCGCGCACCAAGGGTTCCGATCACACTTGGAGAGCGTAACACGTGTAATTAGGTTTCCACATAAAAAACTAAAGTGTGATGTCATCCATGTAAACGAAACTGAATATTTTTTAGAAAGACAGAAATTTGCAGTTTTCAGATTTTTCCCTTTATTTTTGCTATAAGATCTTGCTTCGTGCCAAATTTCATGATTCTAGGTCAACGTAAAGTACCCTCTAGGTTTTGATTCCCTTGCGAATAACAAGCAATTTCAGCAGAATTGAGACATATGCGGTATCTTTTGATTGCGTTGACCTATAAGTTTAATTTTTTCACAACTTAAAGAGATTACAGACTTGTGTAATCGATATTAATTTCAACTTTATACCTCCATGCGTTTCTGAGAAAAAGTCTTAACAGACGGTGAGACAGACAGACAGACAGACAGAAATTTACAGTTTTCGGATTTCTTCCTTAACTTGTGCTATAAGACCTTCCTACATTCCAAATTTCATGACCCTAGGCCAACCGGAAGTACCCTATAGGTTTTGATTCCCTTGCGAGTTCCACGCGAGTTCATACAAATCCAGCAAAATTATGACATAATATCGCGGTATGTTTTGATTGCGTGGACCTAGAAGTTTAATTTTTTTACAGCTCCAAGGGACCATAGACCTGAGTAATCGATATTAATTTCAACATTATACCTCCACGCGTTCCTGAGAAAAGGGGTCGTGACAGACGGACGGACAGACGGACGGACAGACAGACAGACAGACAGACAGACGGACAACAAAGTGATCCTATAAGGGTTCCTTTTTTCCTTTTAAGGATCGGAACCCTAAAAATAGATATTAACCGAGTGATATTAACCGGCACCATGTCATCGGAGACAAGCAGCACCCGAACTAAATGCCGCATAGAAACGGACATCCATCCGTATCCGTCTCAGTCAGATGATGCTACTCGCACGAATACCGCTAGACTAAGAACGCTTCTAAGTTTACTTAGCTCAGACTTGTTCTTCGTAAGAATCACAAAGTTTCAGGCTCGCGAGATAAATATTTTGACAACAATAGTTTCATCGATTCAGAGATCGCTCGCAGATACAAACATTAAGTTCCGGTCAGTAGCCACCAGTTAATAGCGTCTAATAGCTGTGACAAAGACGATTCCTGCGCCACTGTTGCTGCGTAAATTGGTTCCGAACATGATCTTATAAAATGAGGTTTGGTCAAAAGAATTACAGTAAAATCTTCTCACCGCTCTGTTACTTTTTATTCGATCTTATTAAATGAGGTTTCGTCAAAATAATTAAGATATTTTCAGTGCTTCTTATAGATGATATAACATGTCCTCTATGGTGGATCGAGAGAGGACTGCAAAAAGTCCACTCCGCTGACGAAGAGGCTACCGAGGCTGCCAAATGACTGCTCAAGCTGCCACCTTTATTAGTTGTGACTACTTGTGACGTTGACGACAGCGACCAAACGCTAAATAAATAATGTCAATTTTAGAATCAGTCAGACAGGCAGTAGACGTCAGCGGAGTGGACTTTTTGCCTGTGGTCTGAGAAGTGTATGTTGAGACAAAAAGGAGTCAAGCAATCGAGAATCGGCATCGGCACTATACGTGGCACAGAGTTTTTTTGAGTCTGAGTAAGCTCACTCTCACTCTCACTCTCTCTCTTTCGCTCTCTCTCTATCTCTCTCTCTCTCTCGCTCTCTCTCTCTCTATCTCTCTCTATCTATCTCTCTCCCTCTCTCTCGCTCAATCCTTCTCACTCTCCCGTCACGGAGTCAAGCATTGTTGAGATAAGCTACCAGCTGTCACAGAATATATATCACGTACCGATCTCTGTACGCGATAATTATCGAGTGTGATTTATGTATAAAAGAAAGTTATGGTTTAAATAAAATTAGATAGTAACTGAGCACTCTTCGAACCTCTTATCTCATCTCCCGTAGGAATCACTCCATAGTTGGCATTCCGGCAAACTTACAAAAGAGATATTTCAAAGCAAAAGAACCATAGCGCAAACTACCTCTTTGTCAACGATGCCACCTGAATCTCTACCACCTCGGGTCCGGCGACAATTTGCCGGCAATTTGCTGACATTACTAGGCCGTCTTGTGACGTAGTAAATTGTCCGACTGTGGCCAACTGTGTGTTTCGGGATTCCTCTTCGGAATTCTGAAACTCCATACAAATCCGCGAAAATTCCGAATGGAAAACTTCTGTATGTGGCCGGCCTTAGGCTACGTTTCCATTAAGTAACGTACCCTTTACGTACAATTTCCTTTAGGATTGATCCTTGTGACTGATAGAGATAACATAATTATAGGCAGTGGCACAACAGTACGATTTTTTTGAATTTTTGCGACTAAAAATGGTCGTATGGTGAGTAAACTCAGAATAAGACGGTGAAGATGATGGTAACCTCACTAAAAAGATAATAAATAGGCGGTAATTTCATCAAAAAAGGCGTTATGTTGTGTATTTTACAGTATTTTGACATAACCAGAACCCGTAAAGTTCTCCTCAAAAGGCTTATTAGGCAAAATTTAGTATATATGTTTCAGTTAGTAAACAACTAGGAGTAGTTTGGTTTTATACAAAGACCGGGATGATACTCTTATTATAGAACAAATAACATTGCTAACTAATACTCTATGAACGTCAACTCAGCAATGCATGTTGTTCATTGGATATTCAATGCAGCGAGCTATGGTCTATACGGCGAGAGGTGACAAGCATCATGAAAGCAAATAATGATATCTAAACACAGACTCATCGGGCTTGAAAGGGTCGCTACAAAATCTGTTAACAGTTTTTACTCAGTTACGCTGATAGCCGATTTCAAGTTTTCTTACCGCTAAGTACCAAAAAAATGCGACAGAGGTGCTATTTTTTTTGGCCTCAAAACAGTAAGTTTAGTATGGGAAGGCGCATCGTTTCATTTATATTCAATAGTAACAGCTTGTCTGTGCCCATCTGTACTATTATTTATTTAGTATTTGATTGCGCTTGATTTAGAAAATATTATAACATTAGAAAATAAAAACATACAACCGAATTGATAACCCCCTCCTTTTTGAAGTCGGTTAAAAGGCGTGACATACATACACAAGTTCTCCGTGGTCTTGTGGGTGTCATGCTTCTCACGTAGGAGATGCAGGTTCGAATCTCGGTGCTGACCACTACCAATGAGATAAATCATTATATGGATGTTCTAACGGTGTAATGGAAAACATCGTTAGGAAACCTTCATTACTCCGCAGCTGCGGCGATGGGCTTGCCCACTGTCACGCAAAATGGAGTATTGAATCGCTGGCTAAAAGTGGGCACAGTTGTGCATCTGCCACCCTGTATGGGAAAAGGCGTAACGCTATGTATGTATGTATGTGAAATACATTTTGAGTTTTTTTTAAAGGTTAAGAAAGTGTATTTAAAACGTGTTTAGCAGCTATCAAAAGTTTGGTGCAAGTAGAACAAAACAAACATTCGAAACAAAAAGACGTAGCAAAGGCAATAATCTGTTCGTATACGCCAAAGTTTCGAGCGACGGAAAAAAATCGCAGCCGCAGGTGTGAAAGTAGAAAAGTTAGTATGAATTGTATTTTTTGCTAGCGACTTGTCGGCTTGTCGATCGGGGGCCGTTCGAATGTCGTCTTAGAACAGCTGACTGCGAGCAAAGCCGGGCTTTGTTATGCAAAAATATAAAATAAAAATAGCTTACACGAACAGTTTCAGAACGGCTGAGCGGTATTTGCAGTTTTGCATCTCTTGCGGTTAGATTGGTAAAACCTACATTCGATAATCTCTGTAGGTTTGAGGTCGAGGCTTCGCCTTCCTAGCGAGAGGTCCCAGGTTCGGGTCCTGGCTAGGAGGGAGAAAATTAAGACAATTTTCCAGCAAAATGCCAATATTTTAAAAGTTATTCCAGCAGTTTTGGATACTGCCTGAATCCACAATAAAAAATTGTTATAAAACCGTCTCTTGGCTAAAAGTTTAGTGTTTAAAAACATCATAATGCCATTGGAAATTATATGAAAACAATAATAATCTAATAGTTGCTTTTTACCTAAAACGAGTTATTCCAGGAGTTCTACAAGGAACGCTGGTATGGTTGTTGTTGGTATGTGTAAAAATCAAAATATAATCAAAATATCTAAAAATTTAGTGTTTGACATTTTAGAAATCATCAGCGGTTCTTGTCAGCGAAAAAACACACTTTTTTCACTTTTTGCGCGGACGTAAGTTTCGCGCTGCAGTTTATGCCATTCATTACATACATTATTTTATCATTGTTCTTTTAAGATTTGTGAAAATTTCCAGCACCATAAACCCAGTTGCTAATTTTAGCGTTACCAGGCGCCTGGACCTCTTCTTTGGCTTAGCTCTATATAAAAATACTCCGTAACTATATTACCTAATAAACGTTTGATTTCATGTACAATTAATTAAATATATACAATTTTATACACACCATTAGTAGACATAATATTAATACAGATGATATCATAAAAGGTAGTGGTATTATTACAGGTTTATATTCATTTCAATTCGAATAATAGTAATAAAATGAAAAAGTTAATTTAAATAGAAAATTTGAGCCCGATCACTGCCGCCGTCGCTGGGCAAGGTGCCCAGAAGACTGGCGGCGTTGCCTCGCTGTATGGCAAGACTCATCCGTTGCCCAAGGTAGGCTCCAGCCTTCCGGTCATTTGAGGCACCGACCAGGCGCGATGAGAGTTCTTTGAACAGTACTCGCGCCTCTGGGCCCCATGGACCGAGAGTATCAACCCCAAAAGGCACAAATATGTAGCCCTGGCCAAAGGTAGCACGCACTTCATGCACTTTCTCAAACACAATAAACAAATCACAAGATTGATATTTTAATGTAGAAAAGTGTGCAAAAATATCCTCGATGTCGAGAACGCCCCGGGCTTAAGCCTCCAGCTATCTGCATGCTCAATATTGGCGATCGTTTCAAATTTTTCTATCTCCGCGAAGCAAATACAAATATGTCGTGTCTTCGCAGCGAGGAAATTGAATACACAATCTAAGAAATCACCCCCTACCACCCTGTAAGCCCCCCTAACTTTTCCCTCGTATATCTACCACCCTGGATTACATCGCATCTAACAGGAGGGATTAGAAAGGGCTAGTAATCTAATCTTATGGTAACGTTTTTGGGGAAAAAGTGAGAGTTTTTCAATGTTATACAATTATCTATAGGCACATATATTGCTTTTGGCCTCACACTAAGATACCATGTGTCCGAAGGAACACCACACATAAACATCCAAAACCTAGGTTTTATTCTATCCTCCCGGCCGGGATTTGAACCCAGGACCTCTAAATAGGCAGAGTCTTGAACGCAATGCCACAGAAACCGAAATTTTTGCATTTTATAGTGACATTTGTTCCATTCACTTTTCCGTGTCTGATTCATTGCTTATGTTATATTAATGCTGTAGTTGTATTTGGCATATTTTTGTATTTTTTTTGTCTCCATCGGATAATTAATCATTAAATCCCGATGAATAATAATAAGCTCTCCTATTACGCTAAGCTCGTGCTTTGGGAGAGGCCTATGCCCAACAGTTGGATGATACGGGCTGATATGATGATGACGATGATGATGATGTACTATTTAATGTACTTCTTGTTTTCTCAATTTTTTAGTACAGTTATTCCTCATATCTGAGTTATTAAGCTTTTATATAGGTACCTATTCTTATATCGAAGCATCGTCGGTATCGAGGAAGATTGAATTGCCTTTCGTTATTACTTTTCAATTGCGTTAAATCGTCGAGTTCTATTTTGGTATCTTTTGAGCGAAGGACGTGAAATAAAAAGAAAATACAGAAGTTTGTACTTTCTCAATACTCTTCTGCATTGCCTTAGTTTAGAGTTGATTATAGATTTATTTATATTGAACGAACATTGAACCTTTCTGGGCTACCTAAAGTTTAAATTCACTATAAAGGTCCATCGATTGAGAATTTGATTACAAACAACAAATATTCCTAGACAAAATGTTGTTATTAGTAGCGTTTCTGAAACAATTCAGTTTTAATGTCTTTAGTCATTTATTTACGTATTAAAACCAGTCCATCCTAAATTTTCTGGAAAAGAGATCGTATTAGATGAAAGTTCGCCTTTTACTTTTTTTGCCAATATTATGTATCCCTGAAGCATAAGAATGGACGCCTGGATAAATTACTGCCAGGGTGGAACTACTAAACTTCAGATAGGTATGTCTGGGCTCGAACAAGTGAGGCCTTTGCCCAAGCAGTGGAACACTGTGTATAGACTAAATAAAACTGCGAATCAGACTTTTACACGAAGGCACCATGGTACAAAAATAAAGATCGTGCCTGACAGATATTATACGGGAACATCTTCAATCTTCATCTCGTAATTTTGCTATCCAAAAATGTCAGGCGCTATTATATTGAAATTGAATAAACAGCCTTATTAATACGCTTTTTTTTCGTGTATTTCAGTATTTGTTGCATAGCGGCAACAGATTTTCTGTGAAAATTTCGTGCGATCTATCCCGCTGACGGAGACAGACAGACGAACAGCGTAGGCTTAGTAATAGGGTTCCGTTTGGCACCCTTCGGGCAGGGAACCCTAAAAATAAACGTATGAAGTGTAAGATAAACTGCTTCCTTTCCGTAGCGTAGCCGCTAACCGTAAGGTTTATTCTCCCATCTCCAAGGATCACAAGATACGTCCCGTCCCGGCCACGCCAATAATGTCCGATATTTCGGGCGGCTCCTAACGACACCTATTACCGGGGAAGGGTTTCCGGGATTGGTTGCGATTTGTAAGTAATGACCGCCGGGTTTAGTAAACAAAGGGCTTGCTCGTAAAACTATTGTGTTTTTGTGATAGAAAGGTTACTTTAGTATTCTAGCTACTAGCTCGTCCGATGGACGAAAATACCCAGTTCCTTTGCTCTATTTTTTCAGGTTTTAAACTCTAAAGGTGCAAACTGATCAACGTTACGTTACGCGTTACACAGCGAGCATTACACGTTACACAGCGAGCAGTCATGCAGTCAGTACGTAGTGTTACGGGGAAACCAGCGAGCAACGAGCGTCAACTGTTCCTGGCTTCCTGCTCGATGCTCAACATGCTCGATGCGAATGTCACATTAGACCTTGTAACGTTTTGGTCAGTTTGCACCTTAATACAAGGTTGAAAATCTGTCTGTCTGTCCGTCCGTCCGTCCGTCCGCCCGCCCGCCCGCCCGCATAAAACATTTATTAAAAACCGCAAAGATAACTTTGTCATTCATACCAACAACTGTGAAAAACAAAGTTAGAACACAAACATCCAGTCTTATAATTACTTGCTACGACGGAACCATTCCTGGGCGAGTACGACTCGCACTTGGCCACTTTTTAATTTTTATTTCGGCGAGTTTTTTCTATAAAACTTTCCTCTGAAGAGAGAAATAAAAATAGCTGCATAATGGCCAACGCAGACCGCTTCGGGATTAAAAAATTTACCAATGGAAATGAAAACGTATCGATATAGAAATACGACATAAATTGCTATTGTCTGAAATAATGCCGAAGCATCCCGAAGCATTCCGCGGGATGCTTCGGCATTATTTGAAAGCATATCAATTTATGTCGTATTTCTATAGGGATACGTTTGAATGTCCATTGGTAAAAAAATCAAATCCCTTGCCATGCCGTCCCAGTGTGCGTAGGCCATAAGTCTCCCGGTGACCTCAATTGAAGCAACTGAAAGGCTTATAATTCAATTAGGGCCCAGGCCGACAGAATCGATATAAAATTGGAGCTTAGAAAATAATATCACTGTGGGTCTTCGATGTCATTCATCTCCCAACGCGTTGCTTTGGTCTATAATGTCTTTGTCAGACTGTTTACATCGTGAAATCATCATTTGATGCTTTGCTATAAAAATAATAATAATTGATTGTTTTTCCATGCTACTTATGTCCAATAAAAATGCTAACGCTATGTTAACTTTCAAACAGTAGCAATAAACAGTGCTATGAACGCAATAATTTGTTGTAAACCTTTTGGGAGCAATAAACTAATAAAGATAGATACCTACAAAATTGCTCCTGGAACAAAAGTGAACGCCAAAAGAAATTCCAAAAACAGTTTGCACAAAGTTTGCAAACCAACTTTCAAAAATATTAGCAAGCCCGAACCAGTTTAGCACACATTAGACTTTAACAGAATTATACCGTTCGTTCGTTTGATGACTTGTATTCCACCGAATATTCTGAAGTACAGTCGAGTTCATATGAGCAAAACCAAGGGTTCAAATATAAATGTACATGGAATGGCACATAAATATTTCAGCAGGTTCACATATTGGTTATTGATGAATCTGCTCAGATATTTATGTACCCTTCCATGTACATTTATGTTTGAAGCCTTGGTTTTACTCACATATTAATGAACTCGACTGTACATAATAGGTTCGCAAATATATTTTGAAAGTTTAAGCAATGTTTTTGTAATACAAGTCATTGTACATATGATACAAGGCCCCAAAATGTAAATATACTATTAGCGATTATTAATTTAATTCATATATGGACTAACAGTCGGCTGTAACTAAACTTATATATCTATCAGTTAAATTAGAAAATGTACGTTTATATGTACGTACCTGTTGATGAATATTTCCTCTCCATACTCCACTCCACATATGCCCTTTTGAGATTAAGCTTGCTTTTGATCATCTATTTTCGTGTATTCCATTATTTTCCTGCAATCAAGTAAGTAACCAACCAGTTTATTTTTCAACTTAAATCCCGTGTAACGCCTACAGCGCCCTCACATCTGCAAATCTCATCTTGCTACTCGTAACTTTACGGTTCAAGATATGGCGGGTATACACTGAGCTGTGAACAGGCGCGCGATAAAGCGAAACCGGATTCGTATGGCTGAAATGCTTAAAGGAATCCTACGGCACCTCTGAAACTCATCGCGGCGGCAAATGCGATCCTATCTACAATCCACACCACTCATTCTCACCTCCTACAAAGTCTTTATTCTCAAAGGCTGAAGGACGAAAATACTGTTTCTGAGAGGTGGGCGACTGTTGGTCTCTTTTTGAGCAGCTTCATTCACTGTCGCGTTTCGACTCAAAACGATTTACTTCGATACGCTTTTTTTAAGGTTCCGTTTAAGCAAATGAGAGAGGTTCTGTTTAACCAGTGCAGTTCCAGGTAATAGCCGGTTCGAGAACCATCCGTTAGGTACTCAATAATTGAAACAAAAAGTAAAACTTAAAAAAAACGACTTTCACAAAACCTATAAGCTTTTTGAGTTTAATACTAACTGTAAACCCCCCCCCCCCCCCCCGGAAATTAATTTCGTCGAATCCCATCTCAGTGCTACCCTACGCTACATCTCGGTCACGGTCCACCGGTTGTTTAGGCTATGCTATGACCGTCAGCCACGCACGCATTGTAGATTGTATTTGTACCTGGTATTGAGCAGTTCTGGTGGCCATGTGTGGTCTTCATCATCAGTTTCACATCACAATATTATGCTTACCATGAGTTTCTTGCCCTTCTTTGCTCCATCCCTAAGCCCACAACTTCCGAACGGGCGGTAGTATACAAAAATATTAATATTATATTGACGTTGACTAAGTAATATGTATGATTTTATGGTCAATAAAAATTTTGAACTGAACTGAACTGAACTGTAAATGCACAAGTTATTATGAAAAACACAAAAATCACTATAGGTCTGCCTATAATATTTGAAAAGTTCCCTCAATTTCTCCAGGAGTAGATTGCCCAATCCGAGACTCTTGGAATGTATTTGCCTGAAAGTCCCCAACGCGCACCTTAGACAAGCGCGCCGTAATCAATTATCTACATATTTTCTCTTCCATTGTGCAGAACTAACATATTAAAATTTGCCCCATTGACTGTAGCCCTTCGCACTTTGAATTATATTGCAATATAAATTGACATATTTAATTGATCATTGGGAAAGTTCCAAGAAAATGCTTTTAATTATTTGACTAAATGACTGATTTAAATTTGATTATATTGACATGTAATTAGAATATAATAATAATTATAATTGGTAGAAATTTCAACTTAATTTACTAATGTATATAAGACCTATCAATGTGTGCGCCTGTACATAAAGATTATGTTTTTAATAGTTTCATTAAGATATATGATATTGAATTGAATTGGGTCAGACACCTGTAATGATATCACGAATTGTTATTGTAATGAATGAATGAATAAATAAATAAGTACCAAATTAATACTAACTAAATATGTATTTTCTGTAATTATTTTATGGCAATAAACGAAAAGAAATGAAATGAGATCAAAAAAAAATATCTGTGAGAGTTTCTTTGCCTTTCTTCTCTCACAGTGGTCCAACGTAGGGAAAAGGCAAAAAAAAAGTGACGTGTTCTGAGTATATTTGTAAATATCTACAGAAATAGTGAAAGTTGCTCAGAATGATGTCCTTAAAACCCCCTAAAATATGACTTCACCATGTAAAAGTAAATCCAAGGCTTCAAATACATGGAATGGTACATAAATATCTGAGCAAATTCATCAATAAAACATATGTGAATCTCAGCTCAGATATTTATGTACCTTTCCATGTACAGTACGGGGCCATTGTTTTGGCACATTGGGTCACGTCTCGCTCTATCTCTTTCTCTCTGCCGCCAAGTCAAACGCCGAGTATCATATTCGGGACACGTCGGGTCCCGCCCCGACGTGCCAAAACAATGGCCCCGTACTGTACATTTATATTTGAAGCCTTGGATTTGCTCATATATTAGTGAACTCGACTATAAAATCTACCATATTATAGGATTGGAAATATGAATAAAAAAAGTTCAAACATTTTCCAATGTTATATGGAATGGAGTATAGGTAGAACGTGTGAGCTTAGCTGTATGGGAAGAGGAAGGTTTTAATCTCTCTCTCTCTCTCTACTCAATGTAATGAAAAAACATGTTCTTATTTCACTACCTATCCATAAAGGAAACAACATCTCCCGCAGAAATTCCAGGCAAATTGATATACAAATCCGCTTTGGTTGGGCAGCTTTATTTCCGCATACTGCCACAGCCCGCCTTCGACGTGCCTCGACACAAAGCCTACATTGACATTTCAGGTTTTATTGTTGGATCGTACAGACAACGGACGGACCTCAGTTCGGAGGGCGGTTGGTACCATGATGGTAATGACCACCTTTTGGTAATGGTACCAGTTGTTGTCACCTACCTACCAGAGACCCATTTTCTGGTATCATCATCAGCCTGCCAGGGAACCCACTGTTGAGTATAGGCCTCCTTATGTATGTCGCAGTTAGTTGGTAAAATCAGACACTAACACCTTAGATCGTTAATTAAAGACCGACGTTTAACCAAGTAGCTAAAATTTTCATAAATTTCATTTGACAAGTGAGTAAACGAAACGTATAACGAGTTGTCAAAACTTTAACGAGTTGACAAAACGTTCCTAGGCAACAAGACGCATTTCAACTTTCATTTAAAAAAAATGGTTTTGTGAAACTACATGGGGTGGCCTCGCTCCGCTACGTTTCGCTCGGCTCCAGGTGGTTCATAAAGTTATGACCAAACATAACCTATCTTTAATACCTATTGGCACAGAAATTGACCTAAAGCAACCAATTCGGTTTTGTGAAACTATACATGGGGTCGCCTCGCTCCGCTCCGCTTCGCTCGGCTCCGGGTGGTTCATAAAGTTGTGTCCTAACACAACCTATCTTTAGTATTGGCACAGAAAGTGACATAAAGCAACCAATTCGGTTTTTTGAAACTACATGGTTGTGAAACTACAAGTTTCACAAAACCGAATTAACCTGCCCCGCTTAGGCTTACTAGCAGAAATCTCTTTTGAAGATAAGATCGTCTTTGCACATAATTGTATTGGTAAATAAATTACCTACCTACATATATTTGCATTTAAATATTTACCACCAGAGGTACAAAACAACAAGGTCATATGCGACCATTGCCTCCGATAGTCCAATGATTGGGATTTACAACTATGTACAGAAAAAATATAATTGAAACAAAAAGTAAACTTTAGAAAAAACCGACTTCCACAAACCCTATTTGATTGATTAGATTGAGTTTAATACAAACTGTAACCCCTTATCCCCCCCCCCCCTTGGGGAATTAATTTTGTCAAATCCCATATCAGTGCTACCCCACGCTACTAAGGAACCCCTGTACAAAGTTTAATGGCTCTAGGTCCACCGGTTTAGGCTATGCGTTGCCTGCCCGTCAGCCACGCATTGTATTTGTATTGTACCTAGTATTGAGCAGATCAGGTGGCCATATGTGGTCTTCATCATCAGTTCCGCATCACAATATTATGCTTACCATGTGCATTTGCACGAGTTATTATGAAAAACACAAAAATCACTATAGGTCTGCCTATAATATTTGAAGAGTTCCCTCGATTTCTCCAGGATCCCATCATCAGATCCTGACCTGGTGTCAATGGGACCAATGGGAAGGTAAACCCTTTCAAACAAAAAAGTAATTTTCCAAATCGGTCCATCCGTTTAGGCGCTATCGAGGCACATACATAAAAAAATAAAATAAAAAAAAAAACAAACATCCGGACGAATTGTAAACCTCCTCCTTTGGGAAGTCGGTTAAAAATAAGATAAAATGGCTGGTATTCGTATCTGTAATCAATGTGTCCCGGAATTCGAATTGGGGATTTTTTAAATCCCCTGTGGCTACGATACTAGCCTTTATGGGACCATCAAAGCATATTTTGTGACTACCCACTGTACTACCTTAAATTGAGTTTATTTTGAAAGTAGGTTTTCAGTAATGATAGCTATAAAACATATACGTGGTAATATGCACTGCATCAAAATTTTCCTACCGGTTGGTACACATTTTCTAGGAAACACTGTAGGTACGTACATACATAACACCACACTTTTTCTCAGACTTAGTAACAGAAACACATTGATACGAGTTATTAACTGGTTCGCCGACAAATCTTATAATACAATAGTTCGCCATTGTTCGGTCGTTCGAGCGGTGTTCTTCTGAGAGCGGGTTAAGTAGTAAATTTTTGTTGTACAATTCGTTCCGGACTGTATTTAAATACTAAGCCATCGCTGTCCGTCCGTCCGTCCGTCTGTCTGTTCGTTAGCGGGCCTTATCTAACGAACTGTATAAGCTAGTTGAAATTTTCACAAAATGTGTATATCTGTTGCCGGTACAGCTACAAACATTTTCTACACCAACGTTCATATAGAAAAGCCTCTTTTTTGCCCCCACTCTTTACAGTAAGTAATATGACTTTGTACCTAAAACCCCCCGATTAGAATTCCCAAAATGTTATCTCAATTGAAGCCACCGCACCTCTCCAATATCACCCATGACTGCACATTATATTTTCGGCGGAAGACCATGTAACGCATGTCGGTCTATCTAAATCCAAATTGATAGTTCCGACATCTGACGTCATAATTCATGTCAGATCCCGAATTTTAACGAGGCAGCGAAAATCCGGGCTCTGACGTCACGGGCGATGTCGTGTGCATGAAATATACATGCGGCAGGGATCAGTGGACCGGTTGACATATCTTTGCTCACCTACCGAAATACCGATAGTGTGATTGTTTCGTGCTTGAGCGAGTTGTAGCTCAATAGTGTGTTAGTGGATACGGTTCGGGAAATGGTGTATTCCTATGAGTTTGGAAATAACATTCTGAAATGTGTTTTTGTTAAGATACAACCGTAACTCTTCAGTGTAGGTGTGATGTGATGTGACAGCTACGGGCTATAAGTACTTGTAATAATGCTGTATTTTTTTGTGAAAAATGTATCGTTCTGATTTTTTTGTGATGAAATCCTTATGGGGTAACTCAGGACCACCTGCCCGACAGTCCGAGACAATATTATTTTCATAAATTCAATGGAAGCTCGATGCGGTTTGCACACGACAATTGCCACTAAAGACAAAATACCCAGCACTGTGTCAATAAGAGTATCATCATGATGATAAACCCATGCAATGCAATTCGCATCCACCGGTTCAAACATCCAAGTCCGCCACACGTCAAAGCGTCGACGAGCGGAACAAAAAACCTCTAAGCATTAACAGGTTAATAGTCCACAGTTGTACTAGCCCGAAGCCTGTGGGATACCGTCCAGAATCAACTACCGTTCAGAGCTTGCACCTTGTTACACTCGCCGTACAGTTGCTTATTGAACAGCAACGTGGACGCTTATGTAAACGCAAGTTATAGCGCGTTAGTGCATTTTATTCGTGGGTTTTTCGTCGGAAGTTTTTTTTTAAGTTAAGTAAGTGATTTAAAGTTGTAAGTGATTTTAAGAGTGATTCTGGGAAAACCATTTCATCCGCTTTTACAGCCAAATTTACATATGATTTTATATTTAAAGTAAAACACATAATAGAGCTGAATAAAGAAATCATATTTGTTGTAAAGTAACTAACAGTAGTGCTTAATGTACAAACATTGGCCATTTTAAATTTCATATTTTTAAGACCAGAGAGAATTCACAGAGTGTTTGATGCGAACAGCATTTAAGTGATGTTTGACAGAAAAATCCTTAGAGAGGAGCTTTTATGAGATAGTAAAAATTTCAATTTAACGAAGCAGCTTTTGTCCTGTCAAACCACTTGATAAATGAAATATTAATAATGGTAGTAAAATATATTGCAAAAGAAATATTTATATTGCCTGGTAAAGTGAGGCTCAAAAAACGGAAGATAAAACAAAGAGAAACTCCTGAAGTTTCTTACCAGATAATTTGAGTAATAGTTTTGGCTAGATTTTTATATTATATAATATTAAAGTTTTTAAAAAGCCTCTACTTATTTATTTACTTATAATATAACAAAGCTAAAAAAAAAATTTAAAGCAACTTAGAGGCTACTTCCGGTTGACCTACAAGCATGAAAGGCACAAAGCAAGGTCTTAAATAGGTTATAGCACAAGAAAAGAAAAAATGAAAACCGTACCTTAACAGTATCTTGCTACAAAAATATAATTTGGTCGTAATTTAATTAACAATTGACTTTACTTGGATGACATCATACTTTATGTTTTCTTCCTGGAGGTTGCTAAATAGTCCCTTTTGGTCTAAGATCCGAAGAGGGCTCGAACTTCACCCATCTGTTGGCGATGAAAAATTGTTTTTATCCAATTAAGTATTTTAGAAAATACATCGCGAGTGGGTTGCCTATAAAAATCCTGGCAAGGCTATGATTAAATAAACTTTTTTAGACAACCTACTCGCGATGTCTTTTCTAACATACTAAATTTATAAACACCGATGTTCATCGCAGTAACAGATGGGTAAAGTTCGAGCCCTCTTCGGATCTTGGACTATATTGCTAAGTCTCCACTGTCAAGTGGGTTGTATGTATCTAATGAACGTGAGAATGCGATTTGTGCGGATTTTTTATTTTGTGAGTCCGACTCGCACTTCGCCCTGTTTTCTTTTTAAATACGTGAAGTACCTACCAATGCTTTCCATTCCTGTGCTATTTCTGACTCCAGCACTACGAGAGACTTTGAAATAAATGACTTTGAAAAGTCCCAATCCAACCAGAGTGGGTTCAAGTATTTCTTTGACTGGAGATTTGTAGGCTAGCAACAGCCTCCTAAGGCCTTTGCACAGAAAAGTAGGATAGGAACTGTGCGTAAAAAAATATTACTTACATTATCATCTTAGCAAAGAAACTCAAAGAAGAAACAGAGTTAACAGCCATTCCTTTTATCCGATTATACTTTACAACTAAATAAATACACCGAGGCCTCGGAGATCGCAATCAGAGAACAAACTTAGCTTTTGTTCTTTTTTTTTGTCCCACGAAAAACGGTTCGCAAACTTTTCAATGAATATTTGAATCGTTTTAGGCAGAAAGGCGGTTAATTAAGAATCTTTTCGGAACAATTTGGCCGAGACCTCTGGGGTTAGCGCTCCGTAACTACTGCAGCCCACAGGTGCCCGAGGGTTTGGAAATCTTATTATTTTTATGGGTCAGAAGTTAGGTCGAGATGAAAACTCTGGGGGATCATTTTGTTCCTTTTTCTTGCTGTTGCACGTTTCGCATGTAAGCTTTAGGTAAAAACAGTGACTTATTTATTTATACTGTTGTTTTATAGGACAGAAGCGTCTGGTTTCTCTGTCTGTGACACTCAAACGGAAGAAAGAGATTACGAAGCCTATGATATATAAGTAATTTTATTTACGGTTTTAATAAGGTTCATACGTCTTTTTATAGTACTTGTTTTAGAATCCTTTTGTAATATGCTTTTCTGCACTTTGCGATAGAAAATGAGATAAGACCTAAGACAAATACTTGTAATTCTAGTGTGGATCGACGCGAGTTCATTATTCCACATTCTTCGTCATTGACAATAAGCCGTCAAGCCAATAACAATAAAACTCCACAAAGCCTCGGCACTTGGGATGTGTTGCTCCAATTTGGGCAGTAATCGTAACTTTTCCGAACATTTACGGACTTTCACGAGTACGTCGCCTATACAAGGTGTAAATGAAGGGCGGGCCCTAGGCAATCAGAACTTAGAATTTCATCCTTAACTTATTTTTAGAGGAAATAAAATAAAAAAATAAAAAAGGTTAAAGCCAAGCTAAGTAAGTCTAACTGAGGAACCTGTGCCATTTTTATAAAAATTAGATAAATAAATAATAAGAACACAAATTCAGATGCGGTGCGAAATTGTAAAATAAAACATCATACAGACAGATGTTCTGGCAACTTCAGGAGACATTTCTATCGATCAAAATTAATAAAATAACGTTTATGGGGAAGCAAACGCACGTACACTCGTGATAGATTCCGAGCGATTTGTGTTTTGCTAAAGGCTGTTTTTGCCTAAGGCGCCGTCTTAACGGCAAATGTGAAAATACTTTGTAAGGGACACATTCTAAGCAACTTTCACTATGAAATTTGATCAGAGCAACTTTATTTTTCACTGTTTATACAAATCAGGCAGACCCACTCAGGCCAAAATGTACTGGGAAGTGAAAAATAAAGTTGCCCTGATCAAATCGGTTTCATAATGAAAGTGGCTGAGAATGATGTCCCTAACAAAGAAGTTTCTCATTTTGCGTTAAGTCATTTACTCTTGTATATTATTATTATTATAATTATATATTCCAGAAAAAATTAATTCTTTCCATATACAGAGACACAAAGTTAAATCAACCAGTAGTGGCGAAACCGGGAACCAAACTCAGCAGTATGAAATGTCATTTACCAATACAAGTATGCCATTGACGCTAGCGACACCGTCATAGAGTCAGATAAGTTTATTGCTCTCTGTGACGATGTTGATTGCGACAAAATAAAACAACAACAGTCCTGAATCTTTACCTAAGATTGATCAATACCCTGTAAAATTGGGTAAAACTTAGTTGAACACATAAAAACCCATATGTGTAAATGGGTAAAAACTGGGTTGAAACACATCGCCAGTCGTATGTCTTGCGCAAATTTAAGGGTCAGTTCATTTGTATTCATTCTTGGTTCTCGCTGTCAATCAGCTGAGTCCGATGAAGATTGATGAGTGGGTCTGCCGCTTAAACAAACGCTGGGCTCGCGGGAACAAAGTGTGTCTGTCATTCATTTGATATAGTCACGTTTTGGTGTGAATTTTAGAACGTGGTTTTTTATATAAATTAAGTTTTATATGTCTTAAGAATGTTTTTATTTTAACTTCAACCCCCAGGTGGAGATTGCCTAGCAGAAGAGGAAGATAAGTGTTCGCGTAACCTAAACTAAAACACTATTTCTTTCTGCTAAACGGCAAAAGTTTCTAAAAACTAAGAGATTTTTTGTGAAGAAGAAAAAAACTTATTCTTCCAGGGTTTTTGAACTTCTTTAGAACCACAATTAAAATGTCGACTGAACTAGTAAAACAAATAATATCAATGAATTTCTCTAGACAAAGTAAATTACCAATCAATTACAGCAAACCGCCCTTAGTTTCGCTAGACTCATAGGCAGAGACTATATATCCAATTGACTGCGCCTGCGGGGGAATGCGGCTCGCCAAACGTTTGTTGTATTCAACAAAAGTTCGCATACGCAACCCTTGTACGATGACGGGCCGCCAGACAGTTTCGCAGCGGCTGACCAATCACAGCTCTCTTACCTCGTCCCCCGCCACCCGTAAATTGGTTAGTTGTGTTTCAAAGGAAAATGTATTTATGCGCTCTCCACTGGATAAGTGCTCCCTGCTCATAGGTGTCCATAACACTGGCTGCGTTACCAGCCGCGAGCGTAAAGCGCGCGACACCCTTGTAGGTACCAGTAGGCCCACCATGAGGCACGCCACTCACCTCAGACACGCAAATAAATGTCAAATTTCACGACTCAATGACGTTTCTCCATACTTGCGAGAGCTTGCGAGCATTGATTTTGACATCAAATTGCGTCAAAATGCGTGACTGAGGTGAGTGGCGTGCCATATGGTAGACCTGCAGGAAAGCCCCACATCGGTTGTCAAATCCTCGGTCCCTCAAGCGACGCCCAATATCCGTGACAAAGGCCGTACCCTGCGAACCCCAAACACCATTGGTCTCGTAGGAACAAACACATACTATCCATTAGCTGCGTTGGGTCTCTACATTCATTTGTAACACGTTTTCGTCAAACGTTTCCGCTTCGCTCCCGTTTTCAGCAAATACTTAAGTTATATTCAGGGTAATAAAGGTTTGGCTGATTATACCATGCTTCCTTGCAGCAATTAACTCTTCATTCACACAGGCGACTTAATATTACTAGTTCTGAAACCGCAACCATTGACAGCTAAACTTTACAAATAAACTTGATTCCCTGAAGTAAATTTTCAATGGATAATAAGCCTTTCAGTTCCGTCGTATGAATTGGCCTTGGTGAAAGTTCGTGTAATAAAACAAAGACCAATTCTCTTTTGTCCTCTGAAGCATTGTATAGAAAGATGAATGGCGCCTGATTAATTTTGTAGGCACAGTGTGGTATTATATAGCGGACTCTCTCAGGCACAGTGTGGTATTATATAGCGGACTCTCTCAGGCACAGTGTGGTATATATAGTACCCATTGAGGAATCATAGTACCCATCATTGTGAACAACTTTCCCTTTGAAACATATGGTCGCAAATGAAAATCATTTTTCGTCCCCCAGTACATTGCCCCGATCAGCTGATTTCAAGTTACTATGGGAGACCCAAAATTTTTTTTCGTTTGCGATCATATGTTTCATAGGGAAAGTTGTTCACAATGATGGGTACTATCATTCCCCGAAATATGGTCAGCTAATTAAATGTCACCCTGTATATTTTTTTTAGATTTATCACTTTCTTACTTTAAAAGTTAGAGGGGGGGACACAATTTTTTCCACTTTGGATGGGTCTGTCTCTTTAAAGATTGACTTTGAGGAAAAATGGTTTTAAAAACCTCGACTTCATTTTTGATGACCTATCTATAGACACATGTAGGTTTGATGAAAAAAAATATTTTTGGTTTCAGTTTCATGTATGGGGAGCCCCCCTTAAATTTTTATTTTTTTTCAGTTTTTGTATAAAAATCGTAAAGCGGTTCATAGAATACATCTACGTACCAAGTTTCAACTGTGTAGTCTTAATAGTTTTGGAATAAAGTTGCTGTGACATACGGACGGACAGACTTGACGAAACTATATGTATAAGGGTTTCTTGTTTCTCTACGTAACCCTAAAAATAAGATCGGGCAGAACCACGGCAGAACGGCGCCATGAAGTGTGTACCGCAACAGCGAAACGTGTCCGACTCAGCATGTGTTACAGGACCTCCAGGAGATCCTGCAGCGCTGATATTCTGTCGGTACCTATTAGAGAGTGAGTAAGTAAGTGTATGCGTGTTACAGGGTCACATATTATGATGACGTGTCACAGATCACCCCCCACAGATGATGATCTGTGTGACGGGTGCATAAAAATACATTTGAATTGAATGAACTGTAAAAATATTCAATTTTGATAAATTATGTCAATAAACAAGCAAAATGCAGTTTGCACAGGTGTACGATGATTGACAGCGCGCAAATAGTTTGAAAATAAATATAAATAAATTTAATTAGTATTGAATTAGTAACGTACGCCTCGCATTCTCCGGTAAGGTGGTACCAACAGAATAAAACATGGTACACAAGTTACATTGGCATTGGTACGAGTACGACACAAAATAATAATCTTACTACTTGCTGGCCGGCTAGCGGCTGTTAAAAAGTGCAACCTGTGTCACTCGCCAGTGAGTCGTTTTAAATTAAGAAAAATAAAACAAATTTTTATTATTGGCGGTAGTAGCGCAAAAAAAACTAACGCTATTTTACAACTGAAGGTAAAACGTTATAGAAGGTGACTGTTGGTAATTTGCTTGATCTGGAGCTGTTTATGATCTAAAGCTAAGGAATAAGTAATTACGAAGCGGCGAGTTCGACCATTTTCAGTATCAACTAAACAGTTTGCCGTTTAAGTGAGTATTTTTTTCTCTCGACTTTTCTTTGATATAATAAAACCCTACTTTTAGGGTTTTAATCAGAACTAAAGAAAGGAACCCATACAGGAACATTGTGTCGTGTGCTTTTTATCTACCCGGTTGACGGCTGAAGTTTAAGACGATTCTCCAGCAAAATGGCCATCTTTAAAAGTTATTCCAGCAGTTTGAGATACTTCCTGAATCCACAAAATATATATTTTATAAAACCGTCCCTTGGATAAACATTTAGTGTTTGAAAACATCATAATGCCATTGGAATCTATATGAAAAAAATTAATCTAATAGTTGTTTTTTTACCTAAATCGAGTTATTACAGGAGTTTTACAAGAAACGCTGGTATGGTTGTTATGTGTAAAAAATGATAATCAAAATATTGAAAAATTCAGTGAATTTTAGAAATCATCAACGGTATTTTTTTGTAATTTGCAAAAAACACACTTTTTCGCACTTTTCGCACTTTTTGCGCGGACGTAAGTGTCGCGCTGCAGTTTATGCCATTATATACTTTATTTTATCATTTTTCTTTTATGATTTGTGAAAATTTCCACCACCACAAACCTAGTTGTTAATTTTATTTGTAAATTTGTTACCAGGCGCCTTAAATTGTTATTTTCGCAAAGTTCCTACAAACATTCCTTTCCCACAATTATTTTAACTCCAGTCTTCTAAATTAAATGATACGACCGTCTATGATGATGTTGATGACTGTTATCAGTTTTGTAGTTCCTTCCACAAATCAATGCTTTGTGAAATTTCGCTACACTGAAAAATTGCTTGTGTAATAATTGAAACAAAAAGTAAACTTTAGAAAAAACCGACTTCCACAAACCCTATTTGATTAGATTGAGTTTAATACAAACTGTAACCCCTTACCCCCCCCCCCCTTGGGGAATTAATTTTGTCAAATCCCATCACAGTGCTACCCCACGCTACTAAGGAACCTCTGTACAAAGTTTCATGGCTCTAGGTCCACCGGCTTAGGCTATGCGTTGCCTGCCCGCCAGCCACGCATTGTATTTGTACCTAGTATTGAGCAGATCTGGTGGCCATATCTGGCCTTCATGAGCAGTTCCGCATCACAATATTATGCTTACCATGTGCATTTGCACGAGTTATTATGAAAAACACAAAAATCACTATAGGTCTGCCTATAATATTTGAAGAGTTCCCTCGATTTCTCCAGGATCCCATCATCAGATCCTGACCTGGTGTCAATGGGACCAATGGGAAGGTAAACCCTTTCAAACAAAAAAATAATTTTCCAAATCGGTCCATCCGTCTAGGCGCTATCGGGGAACATACATAAAAAAAAAAAAAAATATCCGGACGAATTGTAAACCTCCTCCTTTGGGAAGTCGGTTAAAAATATACTAACAAATCACGCAATACTCGATTTGCGTGAAAGGGGGCTAGCCTATCGCCGCAGCTATAGAGTCTGGCTAGTAGAGATAAACATTGCAAAGCAAATAAATTCTTATGAACACCGTGTATGCCAGTCTATGTTACCGGCAAAGAATGAAATCCGTTATTCTACAGTGTTACCTGTTGACCTACAGATGTATCCTAAAGAATGACGGATTTCATACTTTGATGGTGACATAAACATCAATGTCACGATGACCAAAGATAATATAGACAGCAGTGTAGCTGCTATTAAACACCGGTCGTCCATGTTACCCTCGGAGGAAAGATAGCCAAAGTCTATAAAATAATGAAGGTTTCCTCCACACGATGTTGACAGTAGAAATTTCCAGAAACGGTGATAATTCCAGTAAAACACCTCGGTCACCGACTGTCAAATCCTATTTTCAATCTTTGCAATCCGATGGATCTCTAGATCTTGTCTTCTCACTTGAGCTTATGTGCATAGTAATCCGCCACTTTAATAATTCATCTTCTGTCTCAATAATAATGTTGTCCTTGTGACACTGGAGATAAGAACCAGATTGTATCGTCCATAGATGTAACGTTATGCTGCAGACCCTTGAAATTCTAAACTACGTTATGGGATACTGGTAAGGGCCGTCGCACGCTGGGAGAGATGTTATCGTCTCTTGTCTCGATCACAATCCACAGTACCCTATGGTTACGTGAATTCAATTTAGAAGAAATGCCTTAATTTTATGATTCTGCAGTAAAATATTAATAAAATGAAATTAATTTTATTTGCAAGAAATCAGGTAAAACATTAAAATATTAAAATAAATAAATAATATTATATTCCCTGAGATTGGTAAATCGAGATGAGTTTTAATGTTATTAATCGACTTCAAAAAAAGGAGGGGGTTCTCAATTTGGTTGTATGTTGTTTTTTATCATATTTTTTTAATGTTTGTTACATCGAAACTGGTACTATATTATGAACCGATTACAAAAAATGTTTCTTTGTTCAAAAGGGAAGACCAATAGTTTGGTCCCATTTTTGGAAAATCAGGAATCGGTCCAGTAGTTAGGTTTCTACATAAAAAAAACTGTGAAGTTAACCTGGATGACATTATACATCTAGATTTTTTGAGACTTTTCGGTGCTTATAGTCATTGTCACGAGATATATCCCGGCTGTTAGGATCGCATATTCGTTTACATTATGTAATACGTATGGAATTCACTGTCAGGAGACATACGAGTATTTTGTTGGCTCATTTTCGGGTACATAGACGGCACTGTAAAACAAGTGGGGAGGACCAATAAGTAATAGATCATGAAGTCGGTCTTTTTAAGTTTTCAACTTGGCGATTTATTCTATCATTGCGGTCAAGCTCTTTATCCTTGATTGCTTATGATGACTTTCCTCTCTATTTAGTTATGTACTGAGTGGTTAAAAGGATTAATTTAAATGTAAATGTAGCCCATTAATTTCCCCACCGAGGGGCACACGCCTTTACCCGAATATAAGTAAGATTGAGCCATACTCCACCACGCAGTTAGGGTTGGTGGAGAGGTTTTACGACTGCACACATTACCAAGTACTAATACATAGGTCAAAGTAAAACAAAAATAAAGTCCACTAAAAAAGGAGTCATTTAATTCGTCAACTTATTTATCTTCGATCTGTCACTGCTTCGATAAACGGCTCAATATTTCGATCTTAAATACCAAAACAATAATTATTACCAAAATTTTATCTCTCGGAGTATCGCTCAATCTTACCCGTGTCCGGGTAAATTCAATTCAATTCAATTCAATTCAATTCATTTATTTTCAGTTGTAACCTAACAGCTAAAACATTGCGTTACAAAGGCGGTAAAGGCCTGTGCCCCTCGGTGGGGACATTAATGGGCTACATTTACTTTACTTACTATCTCTCAGTGGAGGATGGGCCTTACTTTTACCATAAAAGCAAATTCATACTGTTTTTAAACTTAGTATCAGAGTGTCTTTCTGCTTGGTGAGCGAGAAACAAGGAAATAGGTATGTTGCTATTTTGTCAACGCATTTAAATAAAAAACTACAAAATTATAGGTTAAAATTAATAATAGTGTCAACTATTTACCTACATTGTTTAGGTGATAAACTGATTACATTCGTAATTCGTAATTTCTTTATTGTACTCCACAAAACAGATATACAGAAAATACATGAAAGAATAACAATGCAGATTTGTTTTTATTTGACAATCCATCATGAACATGAGAGGAATGCGACTCATCTCATTACGTATGGTCCATAACATCAAAAGGTCTGAACAAAATGCCCATTTACCTTTCATGATTATAGGCCAACGGAAAGTACCCTAAAGGTTTTAGGTCCATTGCGATTACTATGAAAATACAACAATTTTACAGCATAAACGGTCGTAGCGTACGATTGCGTTGATTTTTTCCAGACCTGAGCAATTGATATTACATTTCAGCCGTCCACGCATTATCGATATTAAAGGTCTTGACAGACTTGTTCCTCTTCCCGAGTAATATTCGCTTCTCACAACCGCAATCTTCGTTGACCTTGGTTTGTAATTATTCATACCTCGTCTCAAATATTTATGCTAAAACTTTTTGTTCCAGGGATGTTAAACATATCACAACTATGGTTTCCTGCCATTCCGATTTCCGCAATGCACACTCAGCCCGAAACAAGCGAGAATCCATTCACAAACACTCTTGACCAATCACAATGTCACTATGCAATGTACAATTCGGAACACAAAATAGATTTTGTGCTATTCTTTTTTCAAATGCTATATTTTTTGCTGCGTTCCCTTGCAGAGTTGATATATGAATATAGAGCATATGTAATATTGGTTGTAGTGGTAGATTTGGTTGTGTATGTGTGGTACAAATCGTATTGGAGTCCTCCGTTGTACATAAAGGTGAGTTATTTTAACTCATAATTTCTTTAGGGTGCTCCTAAACGGGCCAGGTTTTGCTGCAATATTTGGCCGGAAACTATTGGTGTCCCTCTCTTACTCACATGTTAGAGAAAGACACCAATAGTTGCCGGCTACATATTACAGCAAAAATATGGCCCGTTTAGGAGCTCCTTTATACAAACAGTTACACCAGTACAATAAAAACACATAGAAAAAGTGTGGGAAGGCGAGCTTATCTCTATTATGAGATCTATTCCAGCAAACCAAGTAAGGATGAGACAGGTGGATTTCTGAGTAGGACTAGAGTAGTAGAGAATAATATATTATATTTTTAACCGACTTAAGAAAAGGAGAGTTCTCAATTCTATATTTTATGTACGAGTATGTAATGTAATATTCGGAAACGCAAAATATTCATACATGATGGTCATTAAGGGTCATCCAAACGAGTCTACAAGATTTCAACAACCCAAAATTTTATGGATATATGTACGTACGTATGTATCTATGTTTATCTTCGTGTTTCTCCGTAACTATGATTCGGATTTTGAACATTCTTTTATAATTGGCATACATTTAATTTTTTACTCCCACTTAGGGTAGGTAGCGTATAAGTTTCATCTAAATCCGTTTAGGCGTTTAAAAGTAGCGGACAAACGGCTAGACGTATTTTAATGCAGTTTTCTATAAATCGTAGAGGACCTTCCTGTGATCACTTTCAAAAAGTTTTGTCAAAATCGGTTGAGTAGTTTTCATTACTGAAAAGGTAGAAAACTTGAAAAATGGGCGGTGTTTGATTCTTTTGCAGTGAAAAAGTACTTAATTAAATACTGACAGGGCCCATTAAGCCCTATTATAGTTAAAGCTTTTCTTTAGAACCAAAAATTACGAAATAAAAAAAATAATAAAAAAACTCAACTTCAAATGAACTCAAAAGTAAGAAATAACGAATTATTAACCACACTCACCATTTGAAATGTAAGTAGGTGTACAAAACTAATTTGGTGTCTATTTTCTTTTTGAGGTAGGTGCCTACCTAACAACAACCTAGGTGCTTACTTACAGTTTCTGATACTCAAGGCATGGCGTGACAACCTACCTAAAAAAAACGATATAAATTACCATCACAAAAAAACAAGCTTATTTTTAACACTTTTGAGCACACATGTCCCTTTATTTTATAAAAGCTTTTATTTGTGGTAAAGCTGTGTCAGAGGGGATCATAGGGCAGGACAGCCAGAAAACTTCTGACAATCGGGTTGGCCACTAACTTCTGACAATCGGGTTGGCCACTAACTTCTGACAATCGGGTTGGCCACTAACTTCTGACAATCGGGTTGGCCACTAACTTCTGACAATCGGGTTGGCCACTAACTTCTGACATTCGGGTTGGCCACTAACTAAGCACCTCTTCCTTCACCCTTCCTTACTAAGTCAATCGAATCTCTCTTCGTAGGGCTTTATTTAGTAAAGTTAACATAACATTTACATACACATACATTAGTGTTGCCGGATAATCGATTATCAATTAATCGATTAGTAGGTACCTAAATAATCTAACAAATCGATCTAGTATCGATTCTATCGATATAATCGATTGGATTGATACTATCGAATCTTACATTGGTGCCAATAAAATCGATTATAATCGATTAACCGATTATAATTGCTGTTTCTGACAATTAAATCGATTATATCGATGGTGTCGATGGTAAGAGGCAAAACAATATAATCGATAACATCGATACTATCGACACAATCGATTATATCGAGGTATCAGATTTCACAGCAATATAATCTAAACTGATACCTCGATTTATCTGATTGTGTTGATAGTATCGATTTTATCGATTCTATCGTATTGCTTCTCACCGTCGATACTATCGATATAATCGATTTAAATAACAGAAACAGCAATTACAATCTATTATAATCGATTTTATTGGTAAAATTATGAGAATCGATATTATCGATTGAATCGATACTAGATCGATTTGTCAGATTATTTTTATATACTTAGGAGAATCGATTAATAATCGATATACGATCGATTATCCGGCAACACTAACATACATTGCTTCTGACCCCACACTAGGATACCCTGTGTCGTGGGAATCAGCAACAGCGACATCACAACCATGTAATCTTTCAAGACCTAGGTTTTTTTCTTCCCGCCTGGATTTGAGTCTGAGAAGCACGGCCCCGACCAGAAGACCACAGAGGTGGTCAATGTATAGTATTTGTTCCCCCCGGTCCGATTTGTGTGGAAAAAGGCTCGAGGTAGTGTTGTTGGACATTTACAGGCTATAACAGAGAGGTGTAGTGTATAACAGAGAGGTGTAGTGTATAACAGAGAGGTGTAGTGTATAACAGAGAGTGTTAGCTACTCCACCGCTATGTACGCGCGCAACAGGGAACACTTATCCAGTGGAGAGAAGAATAGAATAGAATAGAAATAGTTTATTTTGCCTTAAAAAAAATATACATAAAAGTACAGTCAAATAGGGTACATTAGTTTAATAAGACAAAAAAGGGACGGTCTCAGCGTTTGCTGTGAGTAGCACAAACATGTTCTGAGAGCGCATAGATACATTTTCCTTTGAAACACAACTCTCCAATTTACGGGCGGCGGGGGGCGAGGTAAGAGAGCTGTGATTGGTCAGCCGCTGCGAAACTGTCTGGCGGCCCGTTATCGTACATAGGTTGCGTATGCGAACGTTTGTTGAATACAACAAACATTTGGCGAACAACATTCCCCCGCAGGCGCAGTCAATTGGATATATAGTCTCTGGCGCCCAACGATCCTGTCCACAAGCGTTAGTTCCAGCTCGCACCAAAAGATCGCTGAAAAGTTGTTTATGGGTGTAACAGAAAGGTGTAGTCATATTTTAGGGGGCTGTTCGGGACACCATTCTGAGCAACTGTCACTATAAACCTATTTGATCAGAGCAACACCCTGTAAACAGCTTTCAACAAACGATATTTTGGCGTGAGCTGAAACTAACTTGATAACAGGATCGTTGCGTTAAGCGTAGAACTAGCGTCCCCTGTAAACCTTTGTTAAGTACCAAAATATCTTTGGAATATAACAACCTAACATAGCGTCACGCCTTTTCCCATACGGGGTTGCGAGGCACAATGTGCCCACTTTTAGCCAGTTATTCGATACTCCATTATGCGTGACGGACAGGGGGCTGGCCCATCGTTACTGCTATGGAGAAGGAAAGGTTTCCTCACGATGTTGGAAGTCTACAAATATTTGTGTTCCAGGAATACCCGGACGTTGGATTCGAGCACATCACCGGAGTCAACCGAGCGGCAAAGGTCGCGCGCGCGAACCTCGCCCGCCGCATAGGGAGCAAGCCCCCCCCACCGCCGTACCCTGACGGCTGGTTCGCGGTGGCGGAGACCAGGGAGCTGAGGAAACGAGATGTGAAGGCGGTCAATGTTCTGGGTAAGATTTCTTCGTAATTTCGTAATTTCTTTATTGTGCTCACGTGACAGTAAAAATAGCTTAAGATCGAAAAAATATGTACAAAGGCGAGCTTATCTCTAATAAGAGATTTCTTCCAGCAAACCATGGGTAGGAGACGGAGATGATAGGAAAGGAGAAGAATTCTTCGCCTTCTTCGGGTGCCATCTCCTATCGGAGGTTGGCGACCATTACGGCAGCCGCTCACGTGATATTGCGGCCCGGAATATTGTGCTCGTCCTGAACCACTCTCTTAGGTTTTGGAGCCAGGTCTTCTGCGTCCTGTATCTTGCCTTGCATGATCAATTAGATCGGGTTATATTTCGTCATCACCGCCGCCTTGTTTCCGCCCACTGCCGGGTATAATAGGCCTCCTGCTTTTGTGCCAACTGGGCGGACTACACACACGCGTGCGGCAGGGGCGATCTAAAAGTAAAAACCTTATGTGTGTGAGTGTAGCGCACACAGCAGGCGGCTCGAGTTTAACACAAGTGTTCACTGTAGATTGACCCTGCAGCAGGCGTAATTCGTAATTTCTTTATTGTACTCACATGACAGTAAAAATAGCTTAACATAGAAAAAAAAAATGTACAAAGGCGGGCTTATCTCTAATAAGAGATTTCTTCCAGCAAACCATGTTGGGTAGGAGACGGAGATGATAGGTAAGGGGAAGAATTGCGCGTACAATAAAACTATTTTAGTAGGTACCTATAATACATAGATACTATTATTACACATAGGTACATATAAGAACCTATTGCTAAGGAATAGACTACATACACAGTTACATAAATATGAATACACTAATACATACCAGTATATATCTAAATTGACAATGAAAGATAGTGCTTCTTTAGACGGTTTTTAAAGATATTTAGTGATGGACTGTCCCTGATGGTGCAGGGAAAGCTCATTCCACAGCCGTGTAGCGCGGCGTGTGTGTGCGTAGCCAACTTAAGATTTCCTCATCATCATTAGCAGCTTGTTTCCGCCCCCTGCTGGGTATAAGCCTCCTGCTTTCGTGCTAATGCGGTTATTTGTCCGGTCTGGTGCCTTTCGAATTCAGGTCTTCCCCGCAATATTAGTTATGGGGTAAGTGACATGTCGGAGCTCGGAGCGCGAAACTTGACACAAAGCAAGGTCTTACAGCACAAGTAAAGGGAAATATCTAAATAACTGGCCAAGTGCGAGTCGGACTCGCGCACGAAAGGTTCCGTACCATTATGTGAGGCTATGCCTAGTGTGAGGGTCAGCATACCTGTGAATTGTATTTCCTTATGGCAATAAACGATTTTCATTTTTTTTCATTTTTTTTTCATTTTTTCATCTATAAACCGCAAAACAAAAAAAAAACATGTTGCATGGGAGCCCTCCCTAAATATTATTATTTTTTATTTTTTTTTAATTAAACTACCGCGGTTCATGAGATACAGCCCGGTGACAGACAGACGGACAGCGAAGTCTCAGTAATAGGTTCCCGTTTGGCACCCTTCGGGTACAGAACCCTAAAAATGCTGTTTTTCTACAAAAATATTTAATTTTGTTTACATGGATGACATCATACTTTATTTTTTATGTGGAACCGAATTACACATAATATGTTACGCTCTGTAAGTGTGATCGGAACCCTCGGTGCGCGAGTCCTACTCGCTTTTGACAGTTTTTTTTAAGCCCTAAAAATGGAAAATATTTGTACAAAGGTTATCTCTATCAAGAGATTTCTTCCAGCAAACCCAGGATTCGTATTCCGTCAATAATAGTTAGTTTTTGCAGCACAGGCAACTCCGACAAGAATAATTTCAATCTCGTTTCATGGTAAACAACATCCGCTTGGCTTTTTATCAACGCTCGAGTTGGCAAGGCGTGGCCTGAAAATAGGCGTTGATTGGTTGGAATCCAGACTGTTATACTGCTAACGCGGATTCTTGGTCACTCAGTTGACATCAAATTAAAATTGACCTTCACTTCTTACTTTTACCACGCGAGGTGGCACAGTCAGTGCCCACCACGTCTAGTCAGCGAATGTCATCAAAATACAAAACTTGATATAACAAATCAACTGAGGTATCACTCTAAAGGGAATCACCGCATTAGAAATGATTACTCATGCGTGTTTCATTTTTGGTGAACTTTAGTCTCAAATACGATAAATGTGCTATACAGATTAGGTAACTAAGCCGATGAAATGGACATAAAATTTATCATTCAGTCTTATAATTAGTAAACTAGGGCTTGTCTATTTAAATCATGTCACCTGACACCAAATGTGCGTGATTGCACATCTAAGTGAAAATCTGCTCCGCTCAGCTTAACCACGACACCAGCGTGTATGTCGGCGCCATATCGTAGAATTGGGCATATCATCAAGTGGAGGTTTTTAATGAAAACCGATATTTTAAAAGTATTTTTATTCAGCACCACGTGATGTTTCTTGTGTTACATGTCAAGCTATCACGAAGACTATTCGGGGTTTCGCTGCGCTCGCCCACTTTAGTCGTCGCCTAAGTGTGTTTGCCTTAGAAGATTTCATCGTTTCATGATACTTCACGGATGGCCATTTCATGATAAAACCAATTCACGATCCATATCGCCGAGATAATACAGGTGACATTTAATTAGATGACCATATTTTGGGGAATGATAGTACTCATCATTATGAACATCTTTCCCCAAGGAACATTATGGTCGTAAACGAAAAAAAAATTTGGATCTACCCCATAGTATCTGTGCCCATAGTAATTTGAAATCAGCTGATCGGGGCAATGTACTCGAGGACAATAGATGATAGATAGATAGATGATGTGGTGGGACGCCCGCTGAACACAGGCGGGTGATAGGGTGATAGGTAGATGATGTGGTTGGACGCCCGCTGAACACAGGCGGGTGATAGGGTGATAGGTAGATGATGTGGTGGGACGCCCGCTGAACACAGGCGGGTGATAGGGTGATAGGTAGATGATGTGGTGGGACGCCCGCTGAACACACGCGGGTGATAGGTAGATAATGATGGGTACTTTCTTTCCCCAAAATATGGTCAGCTATTTAAATGTCACCCTGTATAAATAATAGCAAAGGTCACATAGACGAACCGGTCGGGTTCGAATCCCGGCTGGGGACAAAAAAACCCCAGGTCTTGGATGTTTACATGTTTGTGATGTCGCCGTTTCTGGTTCCCACGGCACAGGGTATCCTAGTGTAGGGCCAGAAGCAATGTATCTGCCTGTATGTAAATGTTAATTATGTTATGTAAATGTTAACAATAATTATGTTAGTTATGTTAACATACATAATTATTGTTACCTATTACTTGGCCTACTAGAAAAAGACATAGTAAGTATAAATACATTCATAAAACGGACGTTTCGCCGCGCCGGCGCCGGTAGGAAATAATGAAGGATAACAAAAATAAATAAAACCACTAACGTTTGTCCCATACGGGGTGGCAGAAGCACAGATCACTCGCTGGGTCTGGGGGGGCAATTCTGGCGCTAGCGAGATCATATCCATGGTCGAAATATCGTTTTGAGATACCGAAATCTCTATCAAAAACAAGAAAAAGCTATTCTTACGACTAGCATTTTAACCAACCGAGATATCTCGACCCGTTTTCGATCGTAAAAAATATATATCGAGATCGTTTTCGACGGATTTAGGTCGTATTAAAGCCGATATCTCGACTGGGGAGATGATCTCGATAGCGGAGAATCGGAGCCCTGATGGGCCGGCTCTCTTTGAAGCATTCATACATGCAATTGAATTTGAAGACACCTGTGATTAACAAGTAAATAATAAATTATATACAACAATTATTACAGCTTTAGAAAATATCGATTTTGTAAAAAAGTTTTTTACCAGAATGATTTACTATACAGAGTGTAATCGCTAAGTGTACACATGCGATTATTCCGTAATTATATCACATATCAAAGAACTTTAAACTGATTTATTTATTTATTTATCTACATTATTCAGCCTACAGCACAAATCAAAACAATATAAGCAGAGAACTTAGACTAGACATAGGCCAATTAAAGGCTTCTATTTTGTAGGCCAAACATATGGTAGTGAACTTAGACAATCTAAATAAAATAAAAAGGGGGTTATTTATAAGTACCGGGTTCAAAGTTAATATGGGGATGGGGTGGGAATCTGTGTAGGGGGTGTGTTTGTGTGCGTATGATGTCAATGTGTGTGTATGATGTCAATGTGTGTGTATGACGTCAATGTGTGAGTGATAGATACAAAAAATATGAAAGTAGGTTACCTAATGAAAAAAATGACACCAATAACTTGTTAAAAAATTACGTTAAGATTACGTTAACATGTTAACCTTTCCTACTGGACAAGAACGCATCGTGTGCAGTTTCGATCAGCTGTGGGTCATACGAGGCCCGAGGTCACTTCATTACCATCTAAGCTCAAGTTACTAGTGTAGTGCAACATGATTACGATAACTCAGAACTGGAGTAGGTTATGTGCCTCAAATGTAGGTCACAAGACGATTAGTTAGACCCCTTGAAACAGGATACGGCAATTGAATAATCAAGGTGGTCTTTGTTATTCACAAATGTATGTACAACTTAACCTAACTAACGACAATTTTTTTTTTTTATGAGCCTGTAATATCCCACTGCTGGGCAAAGGCCTCTCTCCCCCTCTTCCACTCCATTCGATCCTGAGCGGTCTCCTTCCACTCTTTATCCCATAGAGCCAACTCATCACTCCATCTCTTCCTGGGTCGGCCACGCTTTCGACAACTTACGACTACAAAATAAAAATATTCTTGAGGTCACCGCCGCCGCCGCCGTCGAGCGACAGGGTGCCCAACATGCTGGGCACCATTACCTCACTGTATCGCCAGGCTAATGCGCTGGGCGAGGTAGGTGCCAGCTCTAGAATCGAGTATCTTCTTGTGGGTAAATAATTGCGGTCGATATAAAAGTACAATAGTAAATGTTGCCCACCGAGGGACATAAGCATATACTGGTATTCGAGTAAGTTTGAGCCGTACTTAGTGCGAGTGCAGAGAGGTATCGGTTAATAGTACCGACCGACCGACAGACCATAGTAAGAGTACCGACCGACCGACAGACCATAGTAAGAGTACCGACCGACCGACAGACCATAGTAAGAGTACCGACCGACCGACAGACCATAGTAATAGTACCGACCGACCGACAGACCATAGTAAGAGTACCGACCGACCGACAGACCATAGTAATAGTACCGACCGACCGACAGACCATAGTAAGAGTACCGACCGACCGACAGACCATAGTAAGAGTACCGACCGACCGACAGACCATAGTAATAGTACCGACCGACCGACAGACCATAGTAAGAGTACCGACCGACCGACAGACCATAGTAATAGTACCGACCGACCGACAGACCATAGTAAGAGTACCGACCGACCGACAGACCATAGTAAGAGTACCGACCGACCGACAGACCATAGTAAGAGTAACGACCGACCGACAGACCATAGTAAGAGTACCGACCGACCGACAGACCATAGTAATAGTACCGACCGACCGACAGACCATAGTAAGAGTACCGACCGACCGACAGACCATAGTAAGAGTACCGACCGACCGACAGACCATAGTAAGAGTACCGACCGACCGACAGACCATAGTAATAGTACCGACCGACCGACAGACCATAGTAATAGTACTGACCGACCGACAGACCATAGTAATAGTACCGACCGACCGACAGACCATAGTAATAGTACCGACCGACCGACAGACCATAGTAATAGTACCGACCGACCGACAGACCATAGTAATAGTACCGACCGACCGACAGACCATAGTAATAGTACTGACCGACCGACAGACCATAGACTTACTAGTGGCTATTTTATTGATTTGTATTATAATCTAAGCAAGTGCGCCAATAGAGAAGACTGAAGGATCGGAATTTCGCAATCAGAGGCATTTGCTATTAAAACTGGTTTTGTGGACAAAACACCAGTCTTTGTTTTGTTATATAGTACCAGTACTAACGAACTTATGACCAAAAATCTTTCGCCCATTTCCGAAACGCTTAGTATATTGTCGTCGTACGGCATCTACGCTTGTGATGACGCAGTTGTCCGTCGGACCAGACCGTCTATAGGCCGTATATTCGCGGCTAATCCAGTATGGCGCGCTTGAGCCGAATGCACATATTAGCCGACACCTAATGGCAATTGACGTCATCGCAGATCCTACATGCTATGCTCAGTGTCAAATCGTTTCGCGGGGAGTCGAACTTACAGCTTTCATATCTCCGTTATTTTTTAAGATAAAAAAAATTAAAACCGGCCAAGTGCGAGTCGGACTCGCGCGCGAAGGGTTCCGTACCATTATCTATAAAAAACCGCAAAAAAAAAAGTATGGGAGCCCTCCCTAAATATTAATTTAATTTTAATTTAATTATTTATTTTTTAAGTAAATAATATACTCAATATATTGTGAAGATTTTAAGCGTCTACCTGCTACCATTATCAATATCGAGCAAAAATGAGCAAAAAAAATCACGTTTGTTGTATGGGAGCCCCCCTTAATATTAAATTTCTTTTGATTTTTTGTATTTGTTGTTATAGCGGCAACAGAAATACATGATCTGTGAAAATTTCACCTGTCTAGCTACCACGGTTCATGAGTTACAGCCTGGTGACAGACAGGACGGACGGACGGACGGACGGACAGACGGACAGCGAAGTCTCAGTAATAGGTCCCGTTTGGCACCCTTCGGGTACGGAACCCTAAAAACTAAAAATACCTACTTTTACTTTTGACTTTATTCTGTTCAAAGAATTTTCATTTGCACTGCTATATTATAGCGATTCGGTATCGGCTGGTACTACGCTGAGGCAGCCCAAACATACTAAACTAATGACCGATAAGGAAGTGCCGGGCCGGTAGGGTCCCATATTCACATGCGGCCGATCGTAGAATCGGGCACATCATGATGTGCCGTCATGTGCCCCGCCATTTCATGATATGCCCATACGTTAAAATATCATGAAACGATAAAATATCTTAAGGCAAACACTGCGGTAGCTTAGGTGAGGAATAAAGGGGGCGAGCGCAGCGAAGCCCCCGAATAGTCTTCGTGTTCGTTTGATATGTATAACACAAAAACATCACGTAGTGCTGAATAAAAATGCTTTTAAAAAGACATCTTTTCGTTAAAATGTGCCCAGTATTCATTTATTTATTTATAACGTTTATTCATGAAAAAAAGTACTTAATTACGTAATTTAAGTCTGCCAAACTGCTAGGCAGTTTGTCGGCAGGTTGGTTTGGCTCCTAACTATATGAAATGGCGGGGCACATGACGGGACATCATGATGTGCCCGATTCTACGATCGGCCGCCGACATTCATATTCATATATTTCATATACTTTATTGCACAAAATAATACATTTTACAATGCAGAGTGGACAACACATGACAAAGGCGAGCTTATCTCTCCAGCAAACCTAGGATGGACAGGAAATTCATATTCTTTATTGCGCAGTAACTTAATAATAAAACTTAAATAACGGGTTTCTTCGGGCCTCTGATTTATCTTTGCGGCTACTACCCCTGAGTACCTGTACTGTAGTGTCTGCCATACCTATAGCCTGACCTTTATTAATGCTTAACATTGATCCATGTCATCCTTATGTCCACTTATAGGCTCTTCCGGATCAACATAAAAGTCGACTTTACGGCTGTCGAGGTGCACATCATAAATTCATAACGTATATCCAAACACCGATTATCTAATATATTTTTTCGCCTAGGTCACAACCTTTGCGTATACCGCAACGCAAGTGGTAAAGCGGTCTGCGTCGATGCATATTGCCCCCACTTGGGGGCAAATTTGGGGGCAGGGGGCACAGTCAGCGGTGACTGTCTGGAGTGCCCCTTCCATAGCTGGCGGTTCGATGAAACAGGAGTCTGTGTGTCTGTGCCGGGCCTTGAGAATCGTGAGTATATAAGATAGTATCATGCTAATTTTATGGGATAAGAATTGATTCACATTTCGGGAGATCCCATCGTCTTCGTGATATAATGGAGGCTTCGTGATATACGAGAGATACCGCAAAAAGCACGTTCCATCACCATCTTTCATACCTATGGAAAGTCGGAATAATGTCCCTAACAACAACTAGGACTATGACTTGACCTTTCATGGTTCACCTTGTAGAGGTTTATTTATTTATTTGTATGGCAGAAGTCGTCGAGTCGTTCTTATATGAAAAATCTTGATTTCTACAGCCATTCAGCGGTATAGGTGAAGATATGTATGTGTAAGACACATTATTCCTCGGGCCATTCCACCTTGCTCCTCGGGCTCAGAGTAGCACTCAGAATATCTTCAGCTTTAATACACATCAGTAAATGTGATTAAGCCAACGATGATAGTAGTCTTCATGTATTTTGGTAGTTTGGATTTAAGGACTTTGAAATAAGACTTAATTTGAAACTACACTATAACAGCACCACGTGGCGTCAAGCTCCACACCTGGCACACAAGAGAGTACGATGGTGCTGTGTGGATCTGGCACTCAGCCCGCAACGACCCACCGCGGTGGTGCGTGGAGGACCCACCGGAACTCGCGAGATGGGGTTACCGCGGCCGGAATGAGTTTACTGTCAATTCACATATCATGGTAAGTCTATATCGAAAATTATATAAGGATATGAGGAGACAGCATAACATAATATTTACATACAGGCACAAACATTCCTTCTACCACACTAAGATACCATAATCCTGTGTCGTGGGAGCCAGATAAGTAGGGACATCACAAACATGTAAATATTCAAGACCTAGGCTTTTTTCCCCAGCCGAGATTAGAACCTGGGGCCACTCGCTTGGGACAGCCTCGAACACAACACCACAGAGGTAGAAGAACGAAGAAAAATATATTGCTACTTCTGCTATACAACCTTAGTTTCTTAAGACAAATCATAATATTTTGACGCGGTAACATAACATAAAAGCGAGGTATGAATAATTACAAACCAAGGTCAAGGAAGATTGCAGAAGTGAAAAGCGAATATAACTCGGGAATAGAAGCACTCACCTCTGAACAGAAGCATCGATAATTACGAGAGACACTTTTCCGACCTGGATATTTTCCAGTTGAATCGTCTGCAATTCGAGCGTCAAATAAAAAAAAAAATACGCGTGTAGCACCGTACACGTGTTAGAAGTAAAACTTCTGTAGCTAGATCATTAAGTGGTACCTATACTATACACCTATACCTACCTATACTAAAAGAGATTTAAATTTCCAATTTTGAGATCCAATCTCTGCTTCAAGTTACTTTTAAGTTTCAGACGTCCGATTATTTGAAATTATTTTATACTTGTACTTACTTTTAATACGTCATGTCATTTATTTCCCACCATTCCTTATCTACAATTTGTCGCGCTGGTGGTGATATACTTAACTCATTCAATAGTGTCACTACTATTTGCATCTCGCTCAGATTATATACCATCTAACGTCACGTCTCGCTCAAATGTATGCATTGCTTTGCTTGTCTCTGTGCCCAGTCCCTTTATTTAATTGATCGAGTACGTATTTTCAACTATTCCAAGTTAATGTGTACCTGCGGGGCTACCATAAGGCTTGCCACTCACCTCAGTCGCGCAGATAAATGACAAAGAAGATGGCTAAATCAATATATGGACGACTGCCCCAGACGTGTACAAAGACTTCTCAACAGCCAATAGCATTTAAATATTCATTCATAAATTTAATTTACTGCGTCTGTATTTAGTTTGTAGAACTTGAAGAAAAAAAAATTAAATATAGGTAAATAAGAGTTGTTACTCAATACTCCGTGATTCCAATTTGATTCCGTGACCTTTGCCGTCGCTAGAAATAAGCACCATTTTGCAATAACATGCAACATAACGCCATCTAGCCACTCCTCTGGAAACCTCCTGTTTTCAACAGTTTTGCTAGTTGGCAATTATGTTGCATGTTATTTTTAACGATGGCAAAAGTCACTAATCAATGGCGGAATCATAGAGTATGAAGTGACAACTCTTAATTATTTAATCATTTCCTTCAAGTTCTACAAACTAACTAAAGACTTAGTAATTTATGAGAGAATATTTAAATGCTATTAATTGGCTGTTGAGAAGTCTTTGTACATGTCTGGGGCAGTCATTTTGCCAAATTGCCAACTCCTTTCGCGTCTCAATGATGTTTCTCCATAAAATAGCGCGCATTCATTATGATATGACATTAAATTGTGACAAAATGCGTGGCTGGGGTGACTGGCGTGCCTTATGCTACCCCCGCTAACCTATACATACCTACTTTGCTAGGATTTTTTAGGGTTACTTCATCGCGAAGCGATGACGTAACTCTTATTTAATTTTATTCTTGACATTTCCTTAGTCCGCCATACGACATACCTCGATTTTTATATTTTACTTCAACATTATTGACTGGCATGAAGCATTAACTTTAAAATTACAAAAGCTTATTAAAATCAAAATCGTATAATTTCAACAGTTATAACAACAATTCAACTTTAAAATATGTATTACAAAAATTACATACAAACAAATAAGCGAAACAATAAGCCATTAAACTTATGGCTCTGTAAACTGTAGACCTCGCTTTGGCCGTTTACTACAGATAAACATTAAATAGGTAGGTATAAGACGTACTTAGTAGCTAAACTGCTAATTTGTGGCTTGAACTGCACTATATAATAAAAAGTGGCTTTAGAACAGTTCTAGGTACCTACTTATTGTTTTCAAGAAGTCTTAATGCAGCCATCCATCACATCGGAATTTGCTTGAAAACTAAATATCACATTTGGATGATTCTAAGTGACTTTATGCGATTACTAGCTGCCCGTTGCGCGACTACGCAGCGCGTTTTAGGTACCTATTCCATAGTTACCGGCCACAAAACGATTCGTTCATCATTTTAGAAATCCATATCGACCCGTATGTGACATTGATGAAACTCTTTTCTTACAAACTGTATGGATCGCATCGCACAGCTGTCAAACATAAGTTCCGGTTCCAACAAAGAGGTTGAACGAAGTAGTTTTTGGTCACGTCACTGGTTTTGTTTGCCCCAGCCAGCGGCGGCGGCGCCATCTTGGCCATACCGGAAATCAAGAACTCGTGGAAGAATGCTTAAAATAATTTTTATTTGTTAACGTTTCATCAGGTTTTTCTCTCACTAATTAACATTCTTTATTGTACGAATGTATTATTATCTTATCTGATTAGTTAAAAACCGTATTGAAAATAGTTGCGGTTTTAAAAGTCTTCAGCCGACCCTGACGTCACCGATTCCAATTTCCGTTACATTTCTTAGCCACTCGTGATAGCACCCGGCTAGTAGCAAGTGAAAAGCAAATATATGAATAACCCACAGTTGAGAGGTTAAATAAATTTTACCCCCGTGCCCCAAGAAGTTTTACTTCAAAAAGAGCTATTAGAGCGGATTAATAATGAGACGGAGTTGTAACTAATGATGGTATTGTTGATTATTTTTAGATTAATGTTGCGTCGATAACTCTTCCGGAACATCCACACACCACATCCACAGTAACTCACCCTGCTTAGTGGGCAGCCAGCCCGAAATCCGATCCCAAGACCTTGGTCGTAGGGCTAAGCAGCTCACCTCACTCATACATGTTGGCATATTCCCAAATTTTAGTAATTTTATTTTTCATTATTTCTACCTTACCCTATCTATTTTGTAATTGCACTATTTCGTAATTGGCATTTTATGTATTTAATATTGATTGTATTATTTATTTTTCATAGGCTGTGAAATGGCAAATAAACAAATGAAATGAAATGAAATAGGAACAAGTGGGATGGCAATTGTGCGCTCGCGCCTAATATGAACCAACGTAAGCGCCAAAACGGAAAAAAAACATGAAAAATAAGCTATTTCAGGGAATTACATTTCAATCTTCAAAACGCTAGTAATAACAATTCCCCACATATCACAATTAATAGAAAGATCATATTTACTACTACTACGGTAAAATAGGAAAAAAGAGTTGACTTAGCATTTATTTTCTATCCAGATTTTTTTATCTAACCACGTTTTCCCTCATGAAAACCCTAGATTATATAGTCAAATTACATATACCAAAAATTGATTACGATTTGCCTAGTATTTCCTGAAATACACATGAAAAAAGCACCCCTAATTTATTCATGAGGCTAGATTTAATTTGTGCCGTTTCTTCCACCATCCCAAACACCGGTAATAAAACAGGAAAAAGAACCTATGAAATCGACATGGAATACGGCGATACGCAGACCGCTTTACCACTTGCGTTGCGGTATACGCAAAGGTTGTGACCTAGGCGAAAAAATATAAAATATAAATACTACTTTTAAGGAACTGTCAAAACGGTACTTTTGTTCCTGAGTCGCTGTGTCATATGGCGTGTGCTTGGCGTGTGGCATTAAATGCTGCATTTTTTGCACAAAATTGACTATAAAATACAACTACTGGAAATATACTATTCTGAAATTATCAAGCGATTTTGCACATATTGCCCAACTTTAGCTTTTTAGACTTGTTCCTAGTTTTATTTAATTACCTTGGGCACAACCAAATTATTTTAAGATGGTACACAAGTTTCATTCCTTTCGCTTCGCTCCATTTCCAGGATATCCCCGAGAACGGAGCGGATGCGGCACATTTCGTCACAGTTCACTCGACATCGTTGTTGACCAGCCTCGGAGAGAAGTTCCCCATCTTATTGAACTTCGTTGGTAAGCCGAAGTGCTACAAACCTATCTGGCCCAGTGTTGGCGTCTTTGGCCCTTGAATAACATTTCATACTGGTGGCGTTAATTCTAATTATGGCCACCGGGTCAGTTAGGTTTGTAGTTCTGTAAATACTTCTTCAAGTCATCGTAATAGGCTAGGTAGGTAGAGGTTCGCTAAAGAAGGCAGTTATTCAAGCCCAAAACTCTGATTCTTCTTTTCACGCCGACTTACTTCTTAATTTAACAGTTTCTTCATAACACAGGTGTACAAAATAACCAAATCCCTCGTTATCCTCTAGATATTTACAAAACTTCTCATCTTCAGGCCAGCATACGTGGCAAGCAGAATGGGAGAAGGGTGAAGACCACATCTCCAACATGACCCTGTCACATGACTACTCATTCGGGAAACACAAGCTGTCGATCTCACACGTTGAGGCAGAAATAACACAGGTGATATTGATTTGATTGATTGATGATTTGAAGTGAATTGAAAATTGATAATTAACACCCTTATAGGTCGTAACATGCAGCAAATCTAGAAATGGAAATTTCATCCATTTCTAGTTCTTCTATCACTACAAAATTTGGTATGTGTGTAGTTCAGATGACAATAATACAGCCGAGCTGGTCTGATGATGGAGTTCGATGGTGGCAGAGGATACCCTAAGATGCTTACTTGTAAACCGATCGAGTTTAAGCTCATCCAATTCGTCGCTCATTCGAAGTCCTATATTTTAGCTAAGTTATTATTATTATCACCTGATGATTTAGCCAGACGGTGTTAATCGGAACCCTGGGATCTACTTGTAGACTGATCGACTTGGGCTCATGATATTCGTCTCGATAAGACACATACTCATACTGATATATTTATTGTTTTTAGTTTTTAAACTACTATAATATTATTACCAGGGATCGGAACGAAGGTGTGAATTTACCTAAAGTTTGTAGTCGGACATGACAAGGAGCAGTTACAACCACTTGAGTTGAGTTGAAAAAATGACTGCAACTTTCAATTACGATCTGTATGAATGTTTTATTTATCTCGCTTGAATGATGTAAAGTACAACTCATTCATTTTTACGAAAAATTGTAAAATAAAAAAGTTATGATTTTTTTGGGTATCAGCAGTTTAAAAATGTTTATAGTTCGGTGTTTTAAATGTAAGGAACATGTAAAACTAATAAAAACAAAATTTAACTGGTTAGACAAAAACTTGTAACTGCTCCATGTTATGTCCGACTAAAAACTTTAGGTAAATTCACACCTTCGTTCCGATCCCTGATTATTACCAATATCAATTGTGCATTTCTGCAGTCGTATTATCGTCTTATGTTATACAGGGTGACATTTAAATAGCTGGCCATATTTTGGGCAATGATAGTAACCATCATTACGAACCACTTTTCTCAAGAAACACAAGGCCGCAAATGTAATAGTAGATTGTTTACCAAGGGAGTAAAGAACTATTTTTAGGGCGAGAGTGTTTTTTGAATCCTGAGCGACCGAGGGATTCTAGAGTTGAGTCCCGAGTGTAACGAGGGACTCAAAAGTAGAATCCTGAGGGAGCGAGGGATTCAAAGTACATCACTCGAGCCAAAAATAGTTTTTACTCCTGAGGTGGACACTCTACTTTTCATCACCCTCTATGAGAAAAGTAGTAAGTAATCAATAAAATAACATACATGTACCTATACAGGGTGTAACAGAAAGGGGTGTACAAGCGGAAAGAGGGACATCATTCTGAACAACTTTCACTATGGGACCGACTTGATCAGAGCAACTTTATTTTTATCAACTCAGTACATTTCGGGCCTAGCGCTGATAGTATGTTGGAGTCAGTCAAGTCAGTCCCATAGTGAAAGTTGTTCAAAATGATGTCCCTAACAACCTTCTTTCGGCTTATACACCCCTTTCTGTTACACCCTATATTTATTTACACAATTGTCGTGATATGTCGTCGTGTGTAATGGTTTGTTGGAAGAAATTTCTTGTTATCTATTATAAAAGTTTTCTGTATGTCATTCTTGTGTTAGTACAATAAAGAAATTACCAATTACGAATATGTCCCCCACATAGTTAAAGCTTGTTTAGTTTTGGCTAAATCTTGAAAATTGGTTCAAAAAGCCTTTTCAGATAAACACTTTGTTCCTCTTGAATTTTTCTACAGGATTACAGTTTTTACATACCTATATTCCTCGTGATTTTATTGGTAACAGATCTTGTATTTGTCATTCGCGTTTGTTGTTATCATCTGGAGTTAGACACTCACTTTCACTCATATTCTTTACTCATATCCGCAAACGAAATTGAAATAATTACAGCATTCAGATTTGGCGCGCTTTGTTTACAAATTTTCCACAACTTTTTAATTATTTGGTCCGTGTTTCGATATCAATTCTGTAAGGTTGTTTCTCTGTTGGTCACCAATCGGTGTCAATCGATTCGGTCGATCGGATTATCTAATCTGTGTCGAGTACGCATTTTAGAGCATTTTAGTACAAACTTTTTTTTTTATTGGCTGCGTTTTGAATCGATATCTCTTTTAATTGGGTTTGTCAGCCTGAGTGGTAGTGAAACTGATTAGTGACAGCATTTTTTTCCCTTTGTACTGGCAACAAAATTAAAAAGCTACTTTTAGTCCCTAGGGACTAAATGACCTACTTTAGTCCCTGTTTGCCGGGACTAAAGTAGATCTTTTTGAATAGATGTGATGAAAAAGTAATAGTCACCCAGTATAATGATCCCATCAGATGATTACAAGTTACTATGGGAGACCCAAACATTTGTTTGGTACTATTTCATTTTTAGGGTACCGTACCCGAAGAGTGCCAAACAAACGGGATCGTATTACTAAGCCCACGCTGTCCATCTGTCTGTCTGTCTGTCCGTCATCGGGTCCTAGAGCACGAACCATAATAGCTAGAAAGTTTAAATTTTCACAGAATGTGTATATCTCTCTATTGAAGCAACAACAACAAATACTGAAATACGAGACATATTACAAATTAAAGGGGGTCCCAATACAAGAGAAGTGTTTTGATACACTATAATACGATACGGTATATTTCGCGTCAACCCACATCATTGTGGTAGCTCAGCTGGTATGTTGTAGACCCGAAATCCGTAGATCGTGAGTTCAAATCCTCTTGAGGGCATAATATTTTTAAAAGCTTTTATTTAACTTGAACTGTATACATGGTGTAACAGAAAGGGGTGTACTGTACAAGCCGAAAGAGGGTTGTAAGGGACATCATTCTGAACAACTTTCACTATGGGACTTGATCAGAGCAACTTTATTTTTATTAACTCGGTACACTTACTCAGGTACTTACTTTACACTTCGGGCCTAGCGCTCAGTTGATCTGTATGGTGGAGTGAAAAATAAAGTTGCTCTGATCAAGTCGGTCCCATAGTGAAAGTTCAGAATGATGTCCCTTACAACCTAACAAGTAAGTAAGTTACCTGTTAGTCTGGAGCCGGAAGGTGGCCATGGGAACTCTGTTACCAAACAGCGCAATCCTATCGTGTTTGGGCACATTTTTATGTACGGCTGTGGATTTTTGTTCAATAAGTAAAATAAATATTAAAAAAAACATTTGTCTTGACAAGTACTTTGATCATAGAATATTTTTATGACATGGAGCTAATCTGATGCTGGAGCCGGAAGGTGTCCATGGGAACTCTGTTACGACGCAACCCTGTCGTGTTTGGGCTCTTTTGATTCGTCATGACTCTAATTCTAGTTTAGATGTTTTGTCCTGTCATAAGACTAAAAAGTTAAAAATAAATTAAAAGTAAAAATAATTTTTAAATAAAGCTTTTATTAATTCCCTAAAAAGAAGAAAATAATACTAGTTTGTGCAATTAGGTGCCTACCTACCTAATTAAATCTACACAAATAAATCTCGCAACAAGCTTTTATATCGTATAAATTGTGTAATCTAATAAAATGACGCATTTGATTGAATTGGAATTTTATTTTCTTCTTTTTAGGGAATTAAATAGAAGCTTTATTTAAAAATGTTTTTCACTTTTAATTTTATTTTTGTTTTATTGTTTTGAGTGCTTAAGTTTTGTTATACGATGTAACAGTTTCCCTCGTGTGCGATTCCGACCCGCACTTGAACGATTTTCAATATCGATGGTTACTTCTCCGAAAGGAACAAAATTAATAAAATATCACGTGGTTTTACAGATCGGGCCTGGTCACGTCCGGCTGATGATACACTGCGCACTGGGATCCCTGCTGACGGTACAATCGGTGACGCCATTGTCGCCGCTTGAACAGAAAGTCATTCATAGGTAATTCTGTCGATTTTTATTTAATCGCGTATGGCTCAATTAGATTATTTCTGGGACAGTTTCCCTAAAAATCCAACAGAGGAACAAGAACCACAGAGCAGTTAAACAATTAGAGAGCTGACTTTGACAATTACCACAGAGTATAGGATATTCTAAAAATCTGTTCACTTTCAGAGTCCTCTGTTGGATTTTTAGGGAAACTGTCCCAGAAACAATCTAATTATGACAGTCGTTTCTGTCGATAGTACACACTTACGGGGTGGCAGAGGTACACGGCAGTTGGTCAGTTCAGTTCAGTTCAGTCGTTTATTGCCATAATTTTGTGCAAAAAAAACAGCATTTGATGCCAGATGCCACATGACCTCACTTTTTAGGGTTCCGTAGAGTAACAAGGGACCCTTATAGTTTCGTCAAGTCTGTCTGTCCGTCCGTCTCCATCCGTCCGTCCGTATGTCACAGCAACTTTATTCCGAAACTATTAGGGTTACACAGTATTTCGCTTCTCTGGCATAGTGCGTGTAAACGGTTCAAACTTGGTAGTATTGCATTCTGTAAAAAGCTTTACGATTTTATACAAAAAAAAGCTAGCTATTTAGGCTAGATGTATCTGCTGTATTATGATGATGCTACTACCGGAACCCTTCATGGGCGAGTCCAACTCGCACTTGGCCACTTTTATTTCATAGAACTAACTCAGGAACAAAAGTAGGTTCTGAAAGTCTCTAGAAAATATTTATTTTGACTAGCAGGACACAAGCCTATTATTTGATTAATAAAAAAATTAGGAACCTCCCTCCCGAAATCTTACATTATAATAATAAAAATATGTAAGTAGCCCATTATTTCAGACAACACTTAACTAAATTATAATAAATTATTTTACAACTTAACCCACTATAATACAAAACTACTATACAAAATAAAAAATGTCTCTGAGGTCTCTGCCCGTCGAGTGGCAGGGTGCCCAACATGCTGGCACCATTACCTCGCTGTACCGCCAGGCTAAAGCCCATTATTATCCTCACCGAGGGGCACATGCCAAAATTAACAAACTTAAGGTGCCTCCTGAATAATTTAGGGGTGCTTTTTTCATGTGTATTTCAGGAAATACTAGGCAAATCGTAATCAATTTCTGGTATATGTAATTTGACTGTAAAATCTAGGGTTTTCATGAAGGAAAACGTGTTTGGATAAAATTTTCTCGATAGAAAATAAATCCAAAGTCAACCCTGTTTTCCAATATTTTTTTCCTATTATACCGCAGTAGTAGTAAATATGATCTTTCTATTAATTGTAATATGTGGGGAATTTTTGTTACTAGCGATTTGAAGATTGAAATGTAATTCCCTGTAATAGCTTATTTTTCATGTTTTTTTTTCCGTTTTGGCGCTTACGTTGATTCAGATTAGGCGCGAGCGCACAATTGCCATCCCATTTATTCCTATTCCCGAGTTATATTCGCTTCTCACTTCCGCAATCTTCGTTGACCTTGGTTTGTAATTATTCATACTTCGCCTTAAGTAAAATATATCATCATACAGGTTCTATTCGCCGTGGTATAATGCGCCGTTCTGCGCTTCGATATTGCTAAGAGGAGAGAGTCATATGGTAAGTCATATCAAATATCATTATCAATATGGAAACCATTGAACCGATGATCAGATTCTGATCAACTCTTCACTATTTCACTATTTCTTCTTCTATTTTCACTTAAATCAATGAATTTCATATTTTTATGCAACCTCGCACACCTACCAGCACGTCTTTATGCAACCTCGCACACCTACCAGCACGTCTTCATGCAACCTCGCACACCTACCAGCACGTCTTCATGCAACCTCGCACACCTACCAGCACGTCTTCATGCAACCTCGCACACCTACCAGTACATCTGTTTTGCAGCCAACAAAGCTGTGCTTTCTGCTGGTATATGTAGATACCCCGATCTCTATCCTGGGCTTAGCGAGATTAGCAGGAAATTAATTGACGCGGGTTGAAAAGGACCGAGTTGAATGGCGTTTATAGAAGCCTATACTCAACAGTGGGTGGGTCAGGCTGATGATGGTGATGATGAAAACGATCTCTATTATTTTCACACAAGACACTCTTCAGCTCCAGTTCAGGTTTGCAGCGTAGGACCTTCATCAGGGACATTGGGCGTCGTTTGGGGGACCGGGGATTTGACAACCGCTTCGGGGTGTAAATTATAGCTGAATATAGACTTTTTCTTTTAGTTCGAGCGAGACATGCCGATCTGGAACAACAAGTGTTACGTCACCAACCCGACCTACGCCAGAACCGACCGGAAGATCCGCGAGTTTCGCTCATGGTTCGCGCAGTTCTACAGTGACGCGAGCGTGACGTTCCCGGACGCGATGCGACGACAGCGGGACCCGCTCGAGTGGTGAATGAAGGCTGATCAAATACTACCAGAGACTATATATCCAATTGACTGTGCCTGCGGGGGAATGCGGCTCGCCAAACGTTTGTTGTATTCAACAAACGTTCGCATACACAACCTATGTACGATGACAGGCCGGTAGACAGTTTCGCAGCGGCTGACCAATCACAGCTCTCTTACCTCGTCCCCCGCCGCCCGTAAATTGGTGAGTTGTGTTTCAAAGGAAAATGTATCTATGCGCTCTCCACTGGATAAGTGCTCCCTGCATCATACAGAGCCACCAAGTTATCTAGAGAACGGCAAAAGCAGAACTACCTACTGACGTCACTATGAAAATGTCACTTCGGGTGTCAGTTGTTATAGTGCTTTCTGTTCAGTTGGCGTAGATGGTGGCGCCTCACTTCATTCAACAAATAAAATGGTGTGGCTCTGTACAGTCTTACTAGAATCTTTTGGCGCGTGAGTGACATATCATATTATTCCATGGATATTAAATTGTAATTATCATTTAGTTAGTAAGATATATTAGTTAGTATATCAATGTGTTGGTTGGTTTAGCTTTTGATAGAACTTAATGCAACCGACTATTGTTTGTATTGTATGTCGGGCTATGGAAAATTATAACGTTATTTTCATTGATGAGCTTCATTTTCGTAAACCCGTCGTAAACTTAATTCACTTTGGGCCAATAACAAATATTTGACAATTCGAATGTCGTAGAAAAAATTTAGACTTTGGGGGCGATTTGGGAGGAATATGCACTAAACTAAAAAGGCCATTAAGCCCTCTAAACATCATAATGACGTCATCTTAGTTGTTGATAACAACTAAAACGACGTCACTATGACGTTTAGAGGCTTTATTCCAAAAGCCCCCAATGTCCGATAACAATATTTTTTTTGTACTCCCATTGCTTAGATTGTTTTACGAGATAAGTCATCCGAGTTTAGATGTATATAATAAACTTTGTATGCGCTACCAGTCCGAAAGGCCGGGTTGATACCATACCGTGTTATAAACTGTACAAATCCAAAAAGAGTTTTGAACGAATTTTTTGCCCCGGAACGTTAAACAGTAACTAGATCCTGAAAGTTGGTCGGCAGACACATCTGGCACTGTGAAATATGGCAGCTCCTCTCCGACCGTTTTATATTAAATTCAGTGTAAATTGTCGACGCCGCGGCCCGGATGTGCAGTGTCTGATTTTGACTGATGGTAAGTACAATTGCATATAACAAGCAGGCACATACATTGCCACTGTGGTATGATTCTCGCGCATTCGATATACGGATATCGACACTTATATCGGGCAATTCCCATAGAATCACTCGATATGGGTGCGAATGCGCGAGAATCATAATTCATACTCCAGGGGGAGGGGGAGGAGGGTATGATTTTGTACGGTAATCAATCGATATGGGTGTCAATATCCGTATATCTGTCGGCGGCCGCGATCGTAGAATTGGGCACATCATGATGTGCCTCGCCAGTTCATGATATGCCCATGCCATTTACTGGGCATGATACGGCGGGTTTTAACGAAAACTTGTCTTATAAAAAGCGTTTTTATTTAGCATTACGACATGATGTTTTTTTGTGTTATACATGTCAAACGAACACGAAGACTAGACCTTTAGTCTTCAACCTAAGCTACTGCAGTGTTTGCTTTAAGAGCTTTCATCGTTTCATGATATTTCACGTTTGGGCACATCACCAACATATGCTATTTGCCATCTGCGAACATTCATTTTCTGATCATCGATCTCGAGTGATAAGTTGCAACTTGTCTTCGGGATAGACACTCCAGCAGCCTAACTCCAACCGCTTTTTGGAGTTGAGTTAGGCCTAAGTTAGATCCGATACCTTTAAGTTACAAAACACGGTAACCATGCAACTTTGAACTTTATTTTATTAAAGGAATTGCTTTAAAGCGGTCTAATTATTTTATCGGGTCGAACAAGATTGGTTGGAGTTGGGAGTACGGGCGCTGGATCAAGCTGAATGTTGGCCAATGTTTATGTTTTATGTTACATCTGGCCACAAAACCGTACAACCACGAAAACCACTCTAATAAATACCCTCTCCTCCTCAGACACACAGGCGCCGGTGCCATAAATATATCGATAAGCAACGAACCCGACTGGATCGCAATAAAGCCTAAGATTAGGTTTCTTTTACAGCGTGCGGAACCCGGGAACTGTTCCCAGTGGGGCTGCTAAATCAAGATAAGTGCGTTACAAAAAGGGCGGGGTTCTTCGCGCCTTGTCATTGATCTCTAATATTGAGCCATTTCTTGGTTACAGTATTAGTATAATATTATAGTATCTGTGGTTTAAGCAAGGAAGGGATTTTATTCAGATGGGACTTTGAAATCTTCAGTAGAATTTTAATTATTGATGTGTTACAGGCACATGTATTGCTTCTGGCCCCACACTAGGATAGCCCGTGTCGTGGGAACCAGAAGAAGTGACGTCACAAACATGGAAACATGGGTTTTTTCCTTCTCCCCAGCCGGGATTCAAACCAGGGGCCTCTCGCTTGGTAATCACAGAATAGAATAGATTGTTTTATTTCAAACAAAATACAAAATAATACAAAATTGTTTATTTCACAGCAAAACCACGATTACATAGACGGAATCTCCTTTTAAGTATAAATTTACCTGTATCAGGAGATACCTACCTTCCACAATGACATTTAAGAAACAATTTTATAGAAGTTTTACATTATATAATATTACTTATAAAGTTAATTCTAAATTACTAAATTACTGTTAATTATTTAAGTTACAGATTGATGTGATGGGCTTATTTGTTTACTCAATAAATATAGGCTATAGGATATATTGATAAAAATAGGTAAGTACACTATTAAATGGAACGTTTGAACAAAGATTCAACCTCATCATAGTCTAGACTTATAAGCCATTTTATAAGTGACTGTTTAACATCTCTAGTAGTAAGTATTTCATGAACATGGTTACACATAGTCATCACAGAGTCAACCGTAAAGCTAGGTAAGTAATAGGAATAATGTTTGACCATCAGTGGTGAGTCGAATATATTGAAGGAAATAGATGTCAGATTGGGAAAGAGTCTTTCTTCTTTTTGAAGGAATAAGTAAGAAAAAATATATTTGATAAAACCCATCGTATTAAACCAGTTGCTCCAGGACTACGACGCGACGACTATATTTCATGCTAGATAAAGAATGACACTACATTCCCCTAATCATTGATTCTCGCAAGCAGCAGCTAAGCATGAGTTAGTCATCTTCATCATGTATTAATCTTCAATTTAGAGGTCGGACAAACATTAAAATTCAAATAAATCCCTATGCAAAACTCCGATGAATTGCTCTAAATCTACCTTACCCCGCGAAATAACACCTTCCGAACTAAAATCCAATTCCAAAACACCTTCCTCACAACAGAAACGGAAATTATTTACCTAACGCTTAGAGATTACCAATTAGGCGCGCTTCTGAAACGGATTCTAGAGGGGTGAAGGGGGGGGGGGGGTGTTTTAGGTGAAATTTGTGTCAGGGGAAGAGCCGGAGGGGACAGTGGAAGAGCCGGAGGGGACAGTGACAAATTGCGAATACATTTCAAGTTCTCCGGGTCAAAGTTGGCTCGCGAACCGTCAGTTTTTCTGGAACGTTCTCGGGTGATCTTTTTGCTAATAAAGACGGTCATCTTGAAATCTAGCTTTAACTCCTCTTGGGAGGCTGTGCATTGTAATTAGTGGTGGTTGTAAATTGCTGAGGCTGGATTTTACCAACAAAATGTCATACGGATAATAACCATACCGGGGATAACTTGTATGACAAATGACAAACTATATGGGATTACGCTATGTTGAGTTCTTATATCGTTTCAAGATAAATGAAGAAGATAGCATACAGGGTGAATACACTTGTTAAAGTAACATAATCAGTAGCCGAAGATGAGTAAAGTAGCAACTTGTGATCAACTCGCAAACTTGCCTCGATCACTAAGCACCGTTCACACGTGCCACAGATCACGGGGACTCGGTTGAGCTCACTACGTTTGTGACCCTTCTGCTTGCTTTCCTAGCCGAAAAAGAAAAATATTTGACATTAAAATTAGGGGAAGTTATGCTTTCATCCCTTAAAATAGATATTTTCAGACGACTTGTGTCACCTGTCGTGTACCCTATGGGGGGTGTCTTTCTGAAAGTCTAAGGGTTACCTTCTTTTAAAAGTGTATGGCAGATGGCGTTGGAGTCATTGTTGTGTTTTACGGCCCTGGAAACTTGTCCTACATACTTGTCAAAGTAGTCAAATTCTATTCGAAAATTTATTTATTTATTTGTCTCATCGTGTTTCATCCCGCAAACATATTGTGTTATTTGCAATCCATTTTTCAATTCAATTGATGTCTAGTTTATTTAAGTATTTCACATATATCTGAGTTCTTTGTTAATCTGAGTTATTTGTAAACAACATAGGTACCTACACAGTTATATTTGTTGGTTTGTGAAATTTCTTTATTGTACCACACAAAACAAATATACAATCAACTTACACCGATCGGAGTAATAGGACCTGTGCGTACAATAAAATAAAATTAGTTATATTACTTATTTTATAGGTACAGTCTGGGACCCGATTGGCTGGGCCTGCCCGGACTGTACACACATACTTATAAGTCTATTGGTTTAAAGACGTAAGTGTAATTCTCCAATGTGGAATGAGCGGTCTCCCCTAACACAGGTTTTTATTAACTTAAAAGGGGAGTCCCACGACCTGTGCTGCTGTACTTACTGAAATAAACTAATTTTGATTTTTGTTTTTTTTTTGATTCGACGTCCAACCTCAGATTAATGTTTTTTTTACTAACATACTCTATGGCTTAAATTAAACGTAAAGGGACCTATATAACTGCGCTTTATCGTAACCGAGTGAACTTAGCCCCTCGTCTCGGTGTGAATGGCCGCTTCGGGAAGATAACAATTGAAATGTAATCATAATTCATAATTCATAATTTCTTTATTGCACACAAAAAAAATAGTTAACAGATCATGGTAGGTAATAAAAGTGTACAATGGCGAGCTTATCTCTAAAAAGAGATCTCTTCCAGCAAATCGTTATAAATTACCCACTAATGAAAGAACCCATAGTATCTGACAAGCCAACTAGTTGTTCCTGCTTTAGTCAGTTTATTAACAAATCTTATAAGCGCCACAAGCTAGTGTATCGCCGCAGCTAAGATCCGAAGAGCAGCTGGGCTTGCCCCCTGTCACGCAAAATGGAGTATTGGATATTGAAATCGCCAACTTGTATGGGAAAAAGGCGTGACGAGTTTTTGTCTAAAGTCTAGAAATGAAATCAATTTACACGGAGTGAGCTCACAGCTCTGTTCTGTGCCCCTCTCGACAACACCATACAAGTTCGCCCGGCATGTTCATTAGCCGCGTCATATTCTGCGCCACGGCTACCTACCACCCACGATGTACAGTTACCTAGCCAGACAGATTCTAGAGGCTTCACGAACAAAATAAATATTAAATTGGGTTCTAAATAAGGGTGACCATAGACGCTGCGTCAGTGACGCTCGCTTCGAAATCCTTTAGATTTCACTATGTTTATTCTTAGACGAAGATAACACTTTTATTTCAAATAACGGTGATGAGGAACTTAATGGAGAAAACCTTCAATCCCCGTAGCTGCAGCGATAGGTGTGGCCCCCCGTGATTGTAAATAACTGGCTTCACATGGGCAGCGTTATAATTGTGTCTCTGCCACCCCATCTAGGGAGAAACAGATTATAATAAGACTAAGAAAGTATAAAAAGAAGTATGAAAGTATGAAACCATAAAACAAGTGCCGTTATCACCAAACAGTAACCTGTTTCCCGTATTATACTTTTCGTAATAACAGACGTTATTCAGTACGTTCTGACGCCTTAAGAATGATACACTCTATCTTTAATATACCCAGTTAGCTACTTCCTAAGATAGTAAGTTACCTACTCTCGCTATATTGCTATTGTTTGCGAAGAAATCTCGGCGATAACGATATTGTAGTTGAAGACTTGTCGAGTAAAAGGTGGGAAATATTTACAGACACAGACCTTTACCTGGATACGAGTCTCGATTGATTTAACTTGTTACTTTTGAACAAGTTAGAATGGATGGATAGACACAGTTTCTGTGCTCACACTGGGATGAACTAATAGCAGCAAGAATAGTAGTTTATGAAACTGTTGCATAATGAGGGGTATTAAAGCACGAGTGGGTGTTTAAAAACCGACCCGTAGGCGAGGTTTTTAATAGTATCCCACGAGAGTTTTAATACCTAGTTATGTGCAGTTTCATACACTACTTTATCTACTCTCATACTGAAGTGTCTCTCCTACAAAAATCAAAGTTAAAACACAACAATATTTCCACAGAGGCGCGGGCCTATTTCTTAATTACTACCCGTTCGCTATAAGTTTGCCGGTGCGTGGAATGCGGTTGCCCTCCCCCAACCGCCAACCGCACCCCTGAGTCGCCCTATCCGCACACCGTTAGCAACGTCATCGCTGACGCGTCGTAGTACTCGCAGTCGGGAGGCGTGATATTTTTATTTATTTATGTGTATTAATGTGTATTTATTGAAATAAAAAACAAAGATTTTGAAATAATGGTTTATTTATAGCAAAGTTTGTACAATACATTGGAAAAAATCCATGACCCCTGATCCTAATTAGAATTTGGAATATACACTCGTAGGTAAGCCTAACGGGACTAAACTATTTTTATTGTTGTAGATTATTTAATATCGATCAAATGTGTTAAATGTTGCCTAATAAAATGTTTTGTAAATGTGTAATATTCCTGCTAACACTACCTCTGAGTGACGTCACAAGGTCACCGGCAAACTTATAGCGAACGGGTAGTACATTCAGGCTACCTGTGAGCCTAGTTAGGATAGTAGATAGTCGAGAAAACTATCTCCTTGTTATGTATATTTTTACTACGAATAAAGATTACTTACTTACTTACATAAATCAGTGCTGACACAACAAAACCTTGTCACGTCACGTTGACTTTTTGTTGCCGTCAAAACCCAGCATATCACAGCGCATACGCGGGGCATGGGCCACATTATCAAAGAACCTATTTGTTTAAATCTTCCTGCCTGCCTCCAAGTACAAGACTTAACAAACACTGAGAGGCTGTTTGGCTGTCAACTATATCTAAAAAAAAACTTTCCAACGATACAGACTATCGAAACACCTTGGCTGTATGGTTTCATGACCCTTGCCTTTCCCAAAAAAAGTAGAACTGTATCGTTATGAAAAAAAAGTTTAATAACATTAGTCTTGTTCGAGAAGTTGTTTTTTTTTATTTTATTTATTTGATTACTGTATTACGTTTATAAATTACGTCATTATGAATTCGATTTCAAGTTTGCCATTCGAACTTTATAACATGAGAGTAGATAATAGTTATTTATCCAACAAGTGAGGAAAGTTCGTTTTTCCTATGAGTTTTGATTTTGAGTCTTGAGCGAACGAAGGATTGAAAAATAGAATCACGAGCGCAGCGAGTGATTATAAAATTCAATCCTGAGTAAGCGAAAGACTCAACAAAACGAATAGCAAATGAACTTGCTCACATGTTGCATACAAAACTTTTCACCACTCCCAGCAAGAAAGTATTCAGTCACCATAGGTAAATAAATTAAATAGTCACAAAGCAAATCAAAATAATTCTTTATTATAAAATTAAATAATAAAATAAATAATCAGTGATCATGAATGACCCACAGTAATTTAATTTAATTTCTTATATGCTGGATTTTATTGGTATGTTTATTTTATACAATACAATACAATACAATAAATCTTTATTTCAGGACATAATAATCCCATATCCATATATACCTTAAAACTAGACATAAATATAAAATATAACAATATTAACTAGCCTAGCTAGGGATTTTATTCTTCGGTCTCGCTTCCCTATAGCGTCGGTAGACGATGCCCTCCGGCCAGTAATCTTTGGCCAGGAACATTGTCTTGAGGTCCGCTGGCACCCGAAGTTTGAAGGACAGAAAGTCCTTGGGTCGTTCTGACTCCAAAAGCTCTATCTGCACTGTCGAAACCTCTGTCTGCTTGTAACCGTGCGGTGGATTCCTCTTCAGCCTTTCCAGGATGTGACGCTCAATGTCCTGGCAGGTCATGTTCACGTCAAGCCGGGAAAGGTAGATTGGGACCGTGGGAGTGGCAGCTTTAAGGCTGCACTCACCGGCGGGTGCGGTGCCACGCTGATTGCGGCTGCGTCTGGAGCGGCGCTTCCTGCTTTGTACCAGGATAAATCCATCTCCATCAACGGTCGCGTTCAACGGGCCACGGGTAGGCCTGGGCGGTGGCGCGCGCGGCGCAGCCTGCAGCTTAGGTTGTTCAGCGGCCGGCGGGGCGGGGCGCGGGCGGCGGCGGCGGGCACAGCGGGACACAACAGCATACGTGTCCTTCTGGGATTCCGGTATTTTGGATGAGCCAGAAGAGACAGCATCCGATGCTGCTGGTCGAAACGGCTTCGTGACGTCACGAGGCGATGCAGTATTTGTCGGCGCGGGCTTGGTAACCGGCGTAACTGGGTCAGTTGCAGCTATGGCATTTTTGCTGACCGGCGTGTTGTTGACGCGCGCGTCGGCGATTCGCTGCGTCGGCAGCGAGGAGTCAGCCTGACGCAATACCGTCAACTCACGTTTCAGGTCGGTGCATATGCCTTCCGAAGCCTCCAACTTTCTTCGGATTTCAGTGACGTCATCCTGCAGCCGCACGATGTCCTTCAGCAGTCGCGTGACGTCGACGTGGTCGAATGTCACCGGCGGCAGCTTATTGAGGTCGCGGGCCACGTAGGTCGGGACGTCGTCGGGTTCAGTCTCCTTGAACACCCGGAAGATGTCCTGGAGATCTTTCTTCCCGCTCGCAGCACCCCTCCGCGCCACGAGGCGCACGGTGGTGACGGCGGTTTCTTGCAGCACAGTCTTGGCGGCGGCGATCTCAACCTCATTGAAGCTGGTCGAGCAGATCTGCTCCAGGGAGAGCTCGTCCATCACGTCCAGCTTCTGTTGTATGAAGGCGAGCAGCTCGTTCACCAAGATGGTGTCCGCGCGCTTGGCTGGGGCAGCCATGGCAGTAATGCGAAAAAACTAGGTCGTCGCTGTGTTACTAGGCATTGTCGCGAACGCTGCTAGGAAGCGTCCGTACGTGCCGATGTCGCAGTTGCAACTGATACTGATTTATGATTTTGTTTTATTGGTTAGTTTCTGAAATTATCTGGTTAACAATTACAGTAAGGCCTGTAATAACCACTTTTACAGCCTTATCTTTACTATTAATCTTAACTTATAAGTATTTCTATTCTAAGTATAAAATTATTTATTTTTTAAAATATCTTTAAAACTTATAAAAATCAGGCAAGGTTAGTTTCTGAACGGGATCATTACTTTCCTCACTGTTCAAACAGTGAGGAAAAACTAACTTTCCTCACTGTTTTTGTAGAGGAAAGACACTTCTTTCGTGCGGGAGTGGTGAAAACATAATTATATACCTATTGAAAACAACATTTCTTTGTTTATATTTTTAATATAAAACCAAATTAAAAAGCGAGATCACAGAAAAGTCGTCAACATTCAGGAACATTGCTCTTGAACGTCGTAACAAGTGATTGTGAAGCACCATCAATATGATTACTGGAACAAGAACAGATAAGGAACATGACTGTATATTTTGCGAAAGGGTCATGCTGCGATCGTAGTATTATTGATAAATAATATAGCGTCACGCCTTTTACCATACGGGGTGGCAGAGGCACCACTGTGCCCACTTTCAGCCAGTGATTCAATACTCTAATTAACATGACAGGGGGCTAGCCCATCGCCCATCGAAGTAATGAAGGTTTCCTCACGATGTTTTCCATCACCGTTTGAGTGTCCGTAAAACGTACATAAGATAAAGGACTTATCTCATTGGTTGATTGGTTGATAAGCTCGCCTTTGTACATGTTTTTTTTAATATTAAGTGTTTGTAATACGTTTTTCTGTGCAATAAAGTATAAAGTAAAGAAAAGTAAAGTAAGGACATGGTCAGCATCGCGATTCGAACCTGCACCTCCTGCGTGAGAGGAGCTCTTTATGTTCGTCCGTCCAAAGTTCACGGCCACGATTTTCAACCTACCCACATCGAGATAAAGTTCAAAACCTATGAAAAACAGAACAAAAGATCTGGGTCTTTTTTATGCACGTTGGACGTAGCTGACGTACCACAAAAAATACTACATTTCAACTCAAACAACAAAGAACTCCTATTTCATATCGATGTTCAGTCCGAAATTAAACTTGTAAATGCGGCGGCAGCAAATTGTTTCCCAATTACGGGATCATTTCCATAAATATGGAAACGTTCCGTGAATAAAAATATGGAAAATAGGATATTAACTTTCCAGTGGACTGTAATGCTGCGGATGCTTATTGAATTTTTCATTCAGCACGTCAATGTAGTCATTAGCCTTGCACGAGTGGGGTGCTCAAATAATTACACGAGTTATGTGGTTACATATCGCAAAATTATGCTGTGTGAATTTTTTGTGAAATAATATTCAACATAACACAGCGTCACGCCTTTGTCCATACGTTTAAACAATCAAACAAACCAAGTTTTAAACCAATTAAGAAAGCTAACTAAAGTTTATTCGACTATACTAACTAAACATTAACGTACTGAATTCTACGAATGTTTGGTTAAAACTTTATTGTACGTTTGAATTAGAATAAACTCACTCACACGAAATTAGCGACAGGACATTGTTGAAACGGTTAAACCATTTCAAAACTGTCCTGTCGCTAATTTCGTGTGTCGCTTTTTTAGGGTGCCGTACCCGAAGCGTGCCAAACGGGACCCTATTCCTAGGCCTCCGCTGTTCGCCCGTCCGTCCGTCTGATGTGTAATGTGTGTGCCTGTACATAAAGGTCATGTTTTAATAGTTTTATTAAGATATTATATGATATTGAATTGGTTCAAACACCTGTAATGATATCATGAATTGTTATTGTAATGAATAAATAAATAAATAAATGTTTCGGATAGTAGGTCCCGGCTTTTATCACTACTTGGTATTATGTAGTAGTCGCAAAACCCCTCCGCCAACCCGCACCGAGCCAGCGTGGTGGTGTATGGCTCAATCTTACTCGTATCCGGGTAAAGGCCTGTGCCCTTCGGTGGGGAAATTAAAGGGCTACATTTACTATTTACTATGATCGTAAATTTCGCGTCATCCCACATTCTGGTAGCGCAGACTTTAAGATTTAAGCATCGCGCACATTAGGACGGGCCGCAGCGTGCCGGGCCGCAGTTTACTATCGCACACTGTGTCGGGGCCCTCGTCGGGGCGCACGCAACGGGCCTCATGATTTTGTATGCGGCAGCGGTACGGCCCGCCTCGCCCCAGAATCGGCACGCTGCGGCCCGTCCTAATGTGCGCGATCCTATAGTGAGGGCATAATTTAATTATTATTTTTTGTTTTTCTTTTATTGTTTTGAGTCCATATGTTTTGTTGTCACAATGGTACGGGGCCCTTCGAGTGCGAGTCCGACCTGCACTTGACCGATTTTATTAGCCGACTTCAAAACAGGAGAGGGCTATCTATCAATTCATTGTATTTTTTTAAAGAAAAAAACAGTTGATTTTTAACAAAAAATACTTAACAATGCAGTACATAATAATTCACTTCACATTTCAATGAGAAATTAGGGCGAAACAAATCTAGAACACACTGAAAAAAAAACAACAAAAAAACAAAATTACACCGCCAAAGAACAGCATAAATCCGCGGTTTATTTTAAATTTCAAATTCCGAAGTCTTGTAATAGACGTCTCGAAAACTAAGTGACCAGTGTATTTGTAGCTGTTAGTCTAAGTTGGTTGTTAGACCAAAGAGGTCAACAAATGTAGCCGGATAATTCTATTCATAGTGCGGTAGTCGATTTCGTACGCAAATGTTCCGACGGTCTGTCGGTAAACCCTGTGTCTATGTGAAGCGGGGTGGGTTCTACAAAATATGCTTTTAATATTTTTACGTTGGTTGCCACGGGCAATGCTTGCTTGGCACGACAGACGGTTTGTTTTCAATTTTCGTATCAGCCATCGGTTAGCCGAGGCTGAGGTTAAACTGCAATTAGTGGAATGGAAAACGTGGTTTAATACTCGTACCTAGTACCAGCTAATACTTCACGTTATAGGATGGAGTAGGTTCCGACTTTAGCTCGGATGACAGAGCTCAAAACGTGGCCAAATACATGGGCAGATCACACTGCAAACTATTTTAAGTTAACCATAAGTAATGACTATTCCTGTCTCTTACTCAGGAAATGACTTATAGTATTCTCAATCCGTACCCATCTAGAGAATTATATTACTAACTAGAAAACAGTCTAGCAAATAAATAAATAAAGATCTAGTTAAGTAAAATATTTTTTACCGCCTTTGTAACGTAATGGTTTAGCTGTAAGGTTACAATTAAAATAAATGAATTGATTTTTGTTATAGCGGCAACGGAAATACATCATCTGTGAAAATTTCAACTGTCAACAGTCACAGTTCATGAGATACAGCCTGGTGACGGACAGACAGACAGACAGACAGACAGACAGACAGACAGACAGACAGACAGACAGGCAGACAGACAGACAGACAGACAGACAGACAGACAGACAGACAGACAGACAGACGGACGGACGGACGGACGGATGGACGGACGGACGGACGGACGGACGGACGGACGGACGGACGGAGAGCGAAGTCTTAGTAATTGTAACATATCGTTTTGTTTTCATCTTAAGTTTTTTTACTGTAGTTCTGTAATATATTTTTTCGCAGTTTTCTGACAAATTAGCGATTTTTCTCCGCCCTTTTTTGATTCGCGCGGAAAAAATCGCTGTGCGTACGGGCTTGTTTGTCCGCATATGCGCTAGATACTAATGTACAATAAACAAATGTCAGAAAAGACCCCGTGGAAGACCCAGGAAGAGGTTGAGAGATTGTCTGGAGGAGAATCTTTAGAACATTGGCAAGAAAACATCTTGGCGAAAGGAGGCCAGTGATAGAGCCAAGCGAGATGGAAGTAGATCGTGGAGGAGGCCAAGACCCACAAGGGTTGGAAAGCCGTCGGAAGGAGCATACGGACTCTAAAACACGTGAACAATTTTCGGTAAAATTAAATTCGGTCCATGAGCATTCTCATTTTCAAGTTGCCCTACAGTCGTAACAAGGTATAGAAACGCATTTCCTTTGATCATTTCGATTCGTCTTAGGCAAGAGAAATAAATAAGTAAAAAAATAGGGCGCTTGAAAGGTTTACGCGCCCTGACCAGTCACTGTAAGAAAAGCCTTTAGGGAAACCGGTCAAGTGTGAGGCGGACTCGCATAAGGGAGTTCTGTATCACAATCAATCATTTATTCAAGCCAAGAAAATAATACCTTCCTTAAATTGAACCCGTTAACCCTTTCGTCGACACATCTTATCTATCTATTGTTCTCCATTGTTCGTTTGTTCGACCGGTGTGCACCAGTGAACTGAGTGAACCAGTTAAATGGTTAGTGTCACTTGCACCAAAAACACTAATTGTGATAAGCGCGCTATTTTTGACAGCTGCTAAATTAAATTGAGACACTTATGCCCGGTTTCCTGGGCGCTGATTAAAGTTAACAGGTTGGTTAAATCAGCTTCAGCCAATCACGAACCGCTATTATTCAAAATGATGGAACTTGATTGGCCGAAACTGATAAGCTTTCGAACCTATGAGGCAGTGGAAAAATAATTCGCAGCAACGTTCGTCGCAGCAACGGCTATCGAAACTACGTACTGGACCCGATTTAACCAACCTGTTAACTTTAATCAGCGCCCAGGAAACTGGGTGTTATCGTAATTACTGTTTTTGGTGCAAATTGACCTTAATGTAAAGAAAAGATCGACCGATATATGTTCATGGCACCCGATTTGCGACGGTCTCCGCGATATAGGTTAGCCTAGTGCGGAGACCGCAGTAACTATTATTAAAAATTTCTAAGTACATTATAGTAAGTTTTTACAATTGAAATCTGTTTTGGAATAAACGTATTTGTTTTAAAAAGAAGTTTGAAGTGACGAAACGTTTTATTTTGATATATATATATTTTTTAAATAACTTTGTCAGGCCTCCGTCACTGAATGTACTCGCGCGCTATAATTACCTACCACGCTCGCCCGAGCTCTCGGGCGCCCGGCTACGGCCCGGCTGATCAAGTCAGTATTAGACACCGAAGAGTTGCGGAACCCTAGAATCGCTAACAAACTCTAAAAAAACCGGAGGCAATTAATAAGATGAAAAGTGCTGAGTTAATAGAAGGGACCCCGAGATCAAAGACTTTGTCGTAAGGTATTAATTTAATAAACTGAGCAGTTTTAGGGCTCTGTTCTCGAAGGGTGCCAAGCCAAAGGGACCCTTTATCCGCTCAACAGTTAAGCCATCTACAGGGTGTAACAGAAGGGTGTACTTTATTTTTCATTGCTCCATACGTTTTGGTCCGGGTGGTCAGGTGATTTGTGTAGAGAAGTGAAAATTAAAATTGCTCTGATCAAATCGGTTTCATAGTGAAAGTTGCTCAGAATGATGTCCCTAACAACCCCCTAAAATATGACTACACCTTTCTGTTACACCCTGTATAATTGATGATTTCCGTTTCATATGGGGCGTCCACAGACGAGGGAAGGAGGCAGGGAAGTAGTGTGGACACGAACATCGTTCTGCTCTGCTTCTGCTCCTTGTCCTCGCGCTGCCGCCTATCGGCTTTTTGGCGCGATTCAAAGGAAAAGGACCCTTGTCACCTAGTGCGGAGTAGTGGTGGTCAAAACGGCTATATTTTGTTAACATGCTAAATGGAATATGCTAAATTTATTTAGCATGCTAATTTACACGCTAAGTTATAACGAAACGAACGCGTCGAACGCTTTGTTGATTCGTCGAGAAAGCGCGCGAAATCACGCAACATCCAGCGCGGTCGCGAGCAACCGGACGACTGATCACGCTGCGCTGTGCTATTTTTAACTAAGAATAAAAACACACGTGTATTTTAACAAGAAACCCGGACATTTACAAAACGATGTACTTAAAAAGAGAATTAAATTTAATAAAAAAAAAACCTCCACAGTTTCAGCGTGTTTCCCGACATAGCTACGGGCGCTACGAATAATGTAATTGAAGTTGTACTGATGCTACGAAACGCTACGGGGTATTAAAATACTAGTTTACGGCAGTTTTGCGAGTATTACGAGCGAGTATACTGTTAGAAATTTTTCTTTGTATAGAATCGTTTGGGTCTATTTCGGTAAGGCATCATCAAGTTCTAAAACTTTTTAATATTAAAAATTATTGTGTTAATACATATGTCTGTCTGCGGATTATGTATTAACAGTTGCTATTTTATCAATTCAGCCACCGATTTCCAAATGTATGCCCTCATAAAAGAATAAATACAAGCCGAATGAGTAGTTTTAAAGATTGTGTTTAGAATTTTTAATTACAAACCGGTGTAAGGTGAACTTTTTCAATTAAAGCACAATTGTACGTTAATATCATTCACAACTGCCAGCTTTCTGATCGTCTGTATAGTTCATAAAGTGTTTTACTGTTCTTTTATAGGAAGACCATGCTATGATGGGGCGCCTCCTGCAATGTAAAACTCGGTCAAGTTACACCAGTAGCACGTCGCGCCGCCGGGTAACTAACTAACTAACTAACTACTATAAACTCAAAACTAACTATAAACTAAAACTCAGTTTTTCATACAAACTTTGCACCCCAGAATTAGGAGGTTAGGGGGTTAAAGTGAATTGTAGGATACGGAGTTTTTATGGGATATGGGAGTTTATATGGCAAACATGTGATTTCAAATTTTTAGGACTTCGGTAAGAACCCTAGAGGTTTTGATAAAAGGCGAATTGGTCATATTATCAAAGCATAACTTTTTTTATTAGTCTTAAAAATTATATAAAAACACATTTAAGATCCTAACACCATGCGCTTTCATTTGATATGTCGCACGGCATATTTTGGTTTTTTTTAATTGTTTTTGAAGTAAAACTTCTTGGGGCACGGGGGTAAAATTTATTTAACCTCTCAACTGTGGGTTATTCATATATTTGCTTTTCAATTGCTACTAGGCGGGTGCTATCACGAGTGGCTAAGAAATGTAACGGAAATTGGAATCGGTGACGTCAGGGTCGGCTGAAGACTTTTAAAACCGCAACTATTTTCAATACGGTTTTTAACTAATCAGATAAGATAATAATACATTCGTACAATAAAGAATGTTAATTAGTGAGAGAAAAACCTGATGAAACGTTAACAAATAAAAATACTTTTAAGCATTCTTCCACGAGTTCTTGATTTCCGGTATGGCCAAAACCAGTGACGTGACCAAAAACTACTTTGTTCAACCTCTTTGTTGGAACCGGAACTTATGTTTGACAGTTGTGCGATGCGATCCATACAGTTTGTAAGAAAAGAGTTTCATCAATGTCACACGGGTCGATATGGATTTCTAAAATGATGAACGAATCGTTTTGTGGCCGGTAACTATGGAATAGGTACCTAAAACGCGCTGCGTAGTCGCGCAACGGGCAGCTAGTAATCGCATAAAGTCACTTAGAATCATCCAAATGTGATATTTAGTTTTCAAGCAAATTCCGATGTGATGGATGGCTGCATTAAGACTTCTTGAAAACAATAAGTAGGTACCTAGAACTGTTCTAAAGCCACTTTTTATTATATAGTGCAGTTCAAGTCACAAATTAGCAGTTTAGCTACTAAGTACGTGTTATACCTACCTATTTAATGTTTATCTGTAGTAAACGGCCAAAGCGAGGTCTACAGCTTACAGAGCCATAAGTTTAATGGCTTATTGTTTCGCTTATTTGTTTGTATGTAATTTTTGTAATACATATTTTAAAGTTGAATTGTTGTTATAACTGTTGAAATTATACGATTTTGATTTTAATAAGCTTTTGTAATTTTAAAGTTAATGCTTCATGCCAGTCAATAATGTTGAAGTAAAATATCAAAATCGAGGTATGTCGTATGGCGGACTAAGGAAATGTCAAGAATAAAATTAAATAAGAGTTACGTCATCGCTTCGCGATGAAGTAACCCTAAAAAATCCTAGCAAAGTAGGTATGTATAGGTTAGCGGGGGTAGCATAAGGCACGCCAGTCACCCCAGCCACGCATTTTTTCACAATTTAATGTCATATCATAATGAATGCGCGCTATTTTATGGAGAAACATCATTGAGACGCGAAAGGAGTTGGCAATTTGGCAAAATGACTGCCCCAGACATGTACAAAGACTTCTCAACAGCCAATTAATAGCATTTAAATATTCTCTCATAAATTACTGCGTCTTTAGTTAGTTTGTAGAACTTGAAGGAAATGATTAAATAATTAAGAGTTGTCACTTCATACTCTATGATTCCGCCATTGATTAGTGACTTTTGCCATCGTTAAAAATAACATGCAACATAATTGCCAATTGCCAACTAGCAAAACTGTTGAAAAAAGGAGGTTTCCAGAGGAGTGGCTAGATGGCGTTATGTTGCATGTTATTGCAAAATGGAGCTTATTTCTAGCGACGGCAAAGGTCACGGAATCATATCGGAATCACGGAGTATTGAGTAACAACTCTTATTTACCTATATTTTTTTTTTCTTCAAGTTCTACAAACTAAATACAGACGCAGTAAATTAAATTTATGAATGAATATTTAAATGCTATTGGCTGTTGAGAAGTCTTTGTACATGTCTGGGGCAGTCGTCCATATATTGATTTAGCCATCTTCTTTGTCATTTATCTGCGCGACTGAGGTGAGTGGCAAGCCTTATGGTAGCCCCGCAGGTACACATTAACTTGGAATAGTTGAAAATACGTACTCGATCAATTAAATAAAGGGACTGGGCACAGAGACAAGCAAAGCAATGCATACATTTGAGCGAGACGGCTTAAAGACGTGACGTCAGATGGTATATAATCTGAGCGAGATGCAAATAGTAGTGACACTATTGAATGAGTTAAGTATATCACCACGAGCGCGACAAATTGTAGATAAGGAATGGTGGGAAATAAATGACATGACGTATTAAAAGTAAGTACAAGTATAAAATAATTCAAATAATCGGACATCTGAAACATAAAAGTAACTTGAAGCAGAGATTGGATCTCAAAATTGGAAATTTAAATCTCTTTTAGTATAGGTAGGTATAGGTGTATAGTATAGGTACCACTTAATGATCTAGCTACAGAAGTTTTACTTCTAACACGTGTACGGTGCTACACGCGTATATATATTTTTTTTCTTATTTGGCCCCCCAAAAGTGGCCCTCATATTCCATATTTATATATTTACATTGTACCTCTGTCTTCGGGTCACATACGTGATATGTGTATCAATTTTCAACTTCATCGGTCCAATATGTAGACGCACGAGTGATCCTTTATGGGATTCTCCTTCTGAGATACGAAACCCTAAAAACCTAAAGTCGAGCTTTTGAACTGACCAGCAATCTCTTGAGTTGAGGTCAGTAACTCCAGTAAACGATAAAAGTGAACGGGGTTAATCTAACTCAACGCTGAACTCGCGAATATTTTTTTGCCACCTTTAGGAGTTTTTTGCTCTTCTTCTCACACAGTGGTCCAACGTCGAGAAAGAGGCAAAATATTTACAGAAAATAAATACGTTTTGACTTCTTGTGGAACAAACAACTAAGGACGTATCCAGGACCAAGCGCACGGTCGTGCCACCGCCACCCCAACAGATGAGCTCTCGGAAGCCGCCGTCAGTTAGCGGACGGAGCTGATCGCGCGGTCGCTACTGCACGCGATCACTAACAGCACCATACTTTATAGCGGGACTGATGCCATTTCTCATATAGGATGTTAGCGGGACAGATGTGGCCACAGTTAGCTAATAGAGTCTGGCTATTCAGATAACAACTTCACAAAGCGCGGCACATTTGAAAATTGTTATGCTTGTGGCACCGTGTATGTATGCTAACTCATCATTCTAGTGATACTGGTAAGTCAACCTAAAGATGTATCCTACTGTATGACGGATTATGATACTTTATATGTCACCGTAAAATTGTCTAAACCGTTAGTTTGCAAACTAACGAATAAAAATTAGTTGGATTATAAACTGACGATAAAGTGTAAACGAAATATTCAGGGCTTAACAATTATGTTTTACTGTCTTCAGTTTGTCTCCTTTTGTTACCTACACTATCTCCCGCGGCACACACAAACGTCACATCTTGCTTGACCTTTTCATTAGAAAATATGCGCTACCAATTCACGAAATACCTACAACACCCATTGTCGCGTAAGGACAAAAGAGTCCTTGGAACAATATTGACATTAAAATAAAAAATAAAAAAATGACCTTAAAATTATTTTGACAGTGGATACCAAGACGTCAATGAATGTCTAATTTTTGACGTTGGTACCCACTGTCAAACTAATTTTAATGTCAATATTTTTCCCTTTTCGGCCAGGAGAATGACAATGGCTTGACTTAGGGGGTTAATACAAAAAATAACGCGAGATATTTCCACATATCCCCTGACCACATGGCCACTCTAATTCACACCTAGTGCAATTTCATTCAATTACCGCCCGTGCGGTGCCTCAACGCTCCAGATAAACTAAACAATTGCAGCACAATAAACACCCCTACGATGAAAGTATTAAGGGCGGCATAAAGTATAAAAGGTGTAGCTTGGTGCCGAGGCTAATTACAAAGTTCCGAACTATGGTAGGACGAGGGCCGAAGGACGAGGAATTAACAGCGTTTAACTAGTTGGTGGAACTTGCTTGGCTGCGGGGATTTCTTTCTTGTGAGTTGTTGTTTTCTTAGGGTTCCGTACCCGAAGGGTGCCAAACGGGATGTCCGTCTGTTTATCCGTCAGCGGGATGCATCACACGAACCGTAATAGCTAGAAAGTTGATCCTAGAATGTGTACTATATCTGTTGCTGCTACGACAAAACATACTGAAATACACGAAAACAGTAAGGGTGTTAAGAATTCCATGGTATTAAGTCAATTTCAATTTAATAGCGCCTGACATTATTTGGCGAGCAAAATTACGAGATTCAAATCAAATCAAATCAAATATTTATTTATTTCACAAAAGAAAAGAAAAACAATTCATATAACTTAAATATTATGTGAAGACTTATGTGCAAACTTAAAATTAAACAAAAGCAGTACTTGTGATCCCCACACTAGGCAAGCCTGTATCGTAGGGATCATACAGAGGAGAGACTGACACACATTGAAATGTAGTGTCACTTGCACCAAAAATAACAATTGCAATCAGCGCATCAATCACAACCAAGTGTCAAACTTAGTGTTTCATACATTTTGACGACTGCTGCTAAATAGAATCAAGACGCCAATCGCAATTAGTAATTTGGCGCAAGACGACCTTATTCATGGATTAGGCGTAATTAAATCGAAGATGTTTAGGTAAATGTGTTATAAAAGAAAACAAAATAATCAATCATCAATGACAAAATTAAATATATATAAATACATATAAGTACTTAAGATTAAGAGTGACGATATTGATCTGTACCTAAAACCCTTCGTGTGAGGGTCCGACTCGCACTTGACCGATTGTTTACTCTGCGGTAATGCAAAAAGGAAGCGTTGTTGAACACCCACATTTATTACTAAGTAAAAGTTAGTCTTTTTTTTTATTGGTCATAAAATCATACAGGTTGCTTAGTTAACGTCAATATTATATTAATATTTGACATTGCTGCAGGCCCACTCGGTCACTGTGTCTTGGAAACCAAAAATAGCGAAATCACACGCACAAACATCAAAGACCTAGGTCATTGTTCTTCTTCCTGCCTAGCCAGAATAATAAACAAAGGTAACAAACCAACAACAAATACTACTAATTATTTTTCGTAATTTTAATTTTGCTAAAGGCTCTTTCGTCTTATTTTACCCCACGTCTATCAAGAAAGCATTTGGCGTAATTTTTGGCCTTCGGCTCTTGGGAAGAAAGCATACATACAATGTAAATGGCAGCAGTCGCTGATAGTCCGATGACTTGTTAGAGTCAAAAGGTGTGGGATGATTTGGATTTAGAGCTCTGCTACTTGCAATGGTTTTGATCTGAAAAGTAAATATTTGCCATACGGGGGAGTTTCTTGCCCTTCTTTGCTCCATCCCTAAGCCCACAACTTCCGAACGGGCGGTAGTATACAAAAATATTAATATTATATTGACGTTGACTAAGTAATATGTATGATATTATGGTCAATAAAAAAAATTGAACTTAAACTTGAACTTTTATTTATTTGAATTGAAGAGAAGGAAGACAAACAGTCTGTTGATCAATCAATCTATGAAGTAGTTACCATCGTTGTTCATATATTTTAGTAGATAAGATTGCTAATCATGACCCAATTCCCGAGAGTAAATGAGCCAATGCTGCTTGACGCCATTTCAATCAATCTTGCTTGGGTTAGTTCGCTGATGCTTATGCAAAGTGTAAATGAATTAACGCAAAATGAGAATCTACTCTGTTAGGGACATCTTTCTGAGCAACTTTTATTTTTAAACTGATTTGATCAGAGCAACTTTATTTTTCTCTTCCCAATACATTTTGAGTGGGCCAGCTGTTTTGTATGGAAAAGTGCAAAATAAAATTGCTCTGATAAAATCGGTTTCACAATGAAAGTTGCTAAGAATGATGTCCCTAACAAAGTTGTTTCTCATTTTGCGTTTATTTATTTACACCTTGTATACACTTTGAATATACAATCCTTTCTTTAAACGATTTTTTACAACTGTAAATATCACTTTTAGGAGAAGCTGTATGCTTACATTATTAATTAGGATTTGCAAGACGCTTCAATTCGCCGTGGACCTAGATTTAATCGTTATTTTATTCCCCTTAATGGAAGAGGGGGTGAGAGATATAGCAGGCTGGTAATAACTATAATGATGTATTTAATATCGAAATATAAAATTTTAATTTCAGTCGCTTCAAAAATCTCCTCCGACCTGGCGAACCCGGGGTCAAGGTCAACCCTGCAATAATTCAGACCGTCTACCACAGAGCTGCTCCGCCCCTGAACGTCAGGCACACGGCACCTATAATGAGTTCGTCGCTGGTTAATCGCCGTTTTGCGTAGCTTTGTCTGCCTGACAGAACAATATGCAAGTGGCTGTTCTTCACCTCTGCTTTGTTGGTGGCAGGGGAATACCTTATCTATTTTATAGATAAGTAAGAACTTTCGACTTCCACAAACCCATTTGATTAGAAACCAATATCAAGTGCTTTTTGAGTTTATTAATTTCGCCAAATCCCATATAAGTCTACCCTACATACGTTACTTAGGGAACCCCTGTGCAAAGTTTCATGGCTCTAGGTCCACCGGTTTAGGCTATGCGTTGCCCGTCAGCCACGCATAGTAGATTGTATTTGTACCTAGTATTGAGCAGTTCTGGAGGCCATGTCTTCATCATCAGTTCCGCATCACAATATTATGCGCCCGAGTTATTATGAAAATCACTAAAATCACTATCGGTCGCGCTATAGGTAATATTTGAAGAATTTCCTCGATTTCTCCAGGATCCCATCATCAGATCCTAACTTGGTGTCAATGGGAAGGTAAACCCTTTCAAAAAAATAACAAATCGGTCCGTCCGTCTAGGCGCAATTTGGGCACATAGTTACATTTAATAAAAACCGTCGAATTGTAAACCTCCTTTTGAGAAATCGGTAAAACACAGTGAAGTGCAATTCAATTTCGTAATTTAGGGTGTGGGTGGAACTCTAATAAACCGGTTGCAGTCAGACCAATAGCTAAGTTAAGTTAGTTTAGTTCAGCTTGCACAGCGGACGTAATCTTTCATACAAACAGCCTAGCTTGCAGTCTGGACAAATATTGGAGCATCTCTTCTGAAAAAATAATTTCGTTTCTTGTTCAACAACGGCCATGTTTTTGGCCTGTTTAACATTTTCCAGATAAGCATTAAGCGTTGTGCATGTGTGAAATTTCCTAGAGGGGTTCCTTTTATTTTAAGGTACGAGCCTCAGAAATTTAGACCATGAAATTAATAAGCGTAGGACCCCCGAGTTCTCCATTATTAAGATGAAGTGCCTTGTTCATGAAACAAGCTTATGGTAACCGTTCCCCACTTTCCCTTGAGTTATTTGTCGGAGCTGGGGCGCTGTCTCTACATACCTATATGTATACAATGCCACGAACTATGTGAATGATATCAAAATAAAACAAAAGATAAGCCAAGATAATAACATAGAAAAGATAAGCTCGCATTTGTACATGTTTTTTCTATCATATACTATCGGTATAATTTGTCATGTGAGTGCAGTTAAGAAAATTACAATAACAATTACAAAACTAAGTGAATTTATTTTGTTGCAGTCTACGCTCTTTACCTTGAATGTAATAGGTACACCTACATATTTCCATGGCTGTGGTGACAAGCTTATCATGTGTCTATACAGTTACTGGCTAAAAGTTGGCCCACAGATTTCTTGCTACCCCAGTGGATTAATTAGATTAAGACCAACGTCCACCATTACAATTCTGTCCTAATATTGTATTATTAGCATTTCTCAAAAGAAACCCAGGCTAGCGTCCCTCCATTACCTTTCTTTAAAAGAACTCCGTGGAAATTTAATACAGATACTGGCAGTTATATTATTTTGAAACGCGCCCGACGTTTCTCCAACCTTACGCAGTCCGTGGTGAATTTCGCGGAAGTAACTTTATAGAAGGTACAGTCTTCTATCGATATTTTGGTAAATGAGTGGCGTTTACAGTTTTACAGCTATTCAACGATCCTTTGGCTCGCGATGACAGATTGAAATAAGACAAATTGACCAATCAGAAGCAGCGTCTCCCACTTCTACGCAACTAAATGCAGCGAACTTATCTTCAACACCACCACCACACCAATCACGAAGATTATATATTAATAAAGGAATAATAATTTTTATACCTTCTATAAGAATATGATGATTTTTATTATTATCTTCAAATGCTTTATTTTCTATAAATATACCACTTTTAAAAATATTTTAACTTTTTAAATAAAAAATTATTCATTTCTGATTGGTCAATTTGCCTTATTTCAACCTGCCATCGCGAGCCAAAGGATCGTTGAAAAGCTGTAAAACTTATTAAGGCGAGGTATGAATATTACAAATTGCGGAAGTGAGAAGCGAATATAACTCGGGAATAGGAACAAGTGGGATGGCAATTGTGCGCTCGCGCCTAATCTAAATCAACGTAAGCGCCAAAACGGAAAAAAAAAACATAAAAAATAAGCTATTTCAGGGAATTCCATTTCAATCTTCAAATCGCTAGTACCAACGATTCCCCACATGTATGTTTAAATAGAAAGATCATATTTACTAGGAACTGCGGTATTACTGCGGTATAATAGGAAAAACTATTGGAAAAAAGGGTTGACTTTGGATTTATTTTCTATCGAGAAAATTTTATCCAAACACGTTTTCCTTCATGAAAACCCTAGATTATATAGTCAAATTACATATACCAAAAATTCGTTAAGATTTTCCGAGTATTTCCTGAAATACACATGAAAAAGCACATTTAATTAATCATAAGGCGCCTTAACTTTTATCTCTATACAGTTTCTGGCACTCTACTAGTGATCTAGACATTTTGTCAGGCTTTTTCCATCATATGCCACACCTGAAAATACCTAAAATAAAGTTCACTGTGGAGTATAAAATGGTTGCAATGTTGATAAATCTGAACGATATCGGATTTACTTTTGACGTATGTCATGGTTTTAACAGGTGTCACCTCAGAACAACAACTTAAGGGTGTCGCTACATGATATTGCCAAGCTATCGGGCAGGCGCAGGCGCAGGCTATCGTCTAGTAGGTAGATAATAATATTACGTAGTCAAGTCCCAGTACCGCCCCAATAGGGATGTGGTTTCACTTTGTTCGCGGCAAAGAAATTTCTACTTTAACAACTGAGCCGTAATAAGCAGCCTGATTATTTTGGAATCTGCGAAATTCCCGCCATTTTAACAGCGGTGTGGGCATTACTCAAGATGAACCGGCAAATGTAACTGGCTCCTTATTCTGATGTTTTGAAATTTCAGTTACTGCCACTCGCCTGACGCTGACATCCATTATATCTATTTTGGTAAAGCTATAGAGTGCAAGGTAAACTAGTGTTAGTGTTAGCAAAAACACAAGTCTTGTGAGAACAGCAACGAAGACTTTTTTGTGGAATGCTTTTACGTGATTTTTGACTCATCTCTGGTAGGTACTAGGAGGCTATACAATGCCAAGAGTTTGCAATTTGGAGGGCCAGCGATAAATGAGCGACAGGTCAGTCTGTAAGTTATATGAAGAATCTGGAGCCTCGATGAAACCTCCATGTTTTTTCAATGACAGTGATAGGGTTGGCCCTATTGATTTCGGCTCTAAGCTTTATGTGGTAATTGTGGTATTATGGTGGAATCCAAATACTTTAAAAATCTTTGGCCTCTTTATATTTTTTGTAACAATTTAAACTTATGCGATCATATTGGATTACCGGCTATAAGTGGTCGAGACAATCCCTGAGTTGAACGAAACTATTTTTAAATTTAAGTTTGTCACCTTGCTGATGTAAGGGCTAAAATCTCATAGGATGGTAATTTGCTTATAATTCTAAGGATATTTGCAAAAAAACCTGCTTTGTTTTATTGTTATGCATCGTTTATTAGATGAAAAATATTTAGATCCAGAGCGAGTTCTCTATAAGCGAGCTATCACGTCTCTTTCACTCGCTCTGACTTGCCCTGTCCTATAAAAATAGACCACAGCTCACTCGGAACCGAAGAAACTTAGCGCGGAAAGTAAGTTATGATATAACCTACTTGTCAGTCCCGACCCTATACGGCCTCGACCTCAACAAACTCCATTTTGTTTTCCCAATCCCCACACATCGATCCAACGGAACCACTCACGAAGTTCGACTCCCGAAAATTTGTGGAAATAAAAATTATTAGCGAGCGGTAACCCGAGGATAAATCATTAAAGATTATCATAAATAAATATTCAGTGAGTTTCGTATTAAATTTCATCTCTACGGGAATGTTGGCCGCGCGCCAGACAGCAGCATGACTATGCAAAATTTGCTCCAATGTTTCCCCTACTTAGGGAACTATCTTATCCATTAAGGAACCCTGATTCTTTTGCCAATTGTTTGCTAGAGTGAATTCCCAAGTTTTGTTTGGCATTATTTCCTGCACTTAACAGAAACTTTTGTATTTCGGAACCTTTGTTGCCAGACGTGCAATCTCCGTGAGAAATTAAATGGGTGTTTTTCTTTATTATAAGGAACATTTTCGTGAGGGGAAATGAGTGTTTGGTAAACATGAATGTTGCTGCGGAAAATTTCATTAAATAATGTTCTCTGTAGGTCAAGACGAGCTCTTCATAAAATGTTTCGTGGAACCGACTCGCCCTGACCTGGTTATTCGATATTTCTTTTGATATTTCTCCGGAGCCTACGATGTGTTTCTTATACATGTTTATGAATTCCACGTAAATTTATTTCGCTCAATACTTTGTAAGACGAAATCAGGTCTACTTCTAACAGGGTGTAATAGAAAATTATAGTAGGTAAATCACGTTTAATACGTACAACGACGTATAGAAGAGGCCAAAAAATAGTATAAATATGTAATATCCACAGATTAAATAATTTAATATGATTTGATTTGAAGAATTGTTAGGTACATCATTCTGAACATATGAAATAAAATAAAAACCGGCCAAGTGCGAGTCGGACTCGCGCACGAAGGGTTCCGTGCCATTATCTATAAAAAACCGCAAAAAAAATGTATGGGAGCCCCCCCTAAATATTAATTTAATTTTAATTTAATTATTTATTTTTTTAAGTAAATAATATACTCAATATATTGTGAACATTTTAAGCGTCTACCTGCTACCATATCGAGCAAAAATGAGCAAAAAAAATCACGTTTGTTGTATGGGAGCCCCCCTTAATATTAAATTTCATTCGATTTTTAGTATTTGTTGTTATAGCGGCAACAGAAATACATCATCTGTGAAAATTTCAACTGTCTAGCTACCACGGTTCATGAGATACAGCCTGGTGACCGACAGACGGACGGACGGACGGACAGACGGACAGCGAAGTCTCAGTAATAGGGTCCCGTTTGGCACCCTTCGGGTACGGAACCCTAAAAATCAGTGTGAACCTATTTCTTTTCTTAGGGCTCTTACATACAACCCGTCTTGTCGCCGCCAGCTGATAGCTCCTGTTGTTCTGCTGTCGACGCGCAACTATCGTCAGCTAGAAGGTAGGTACGTGTCCAAATCTGTACACACTTTGAGGTTGCCTTGGGCTGCTGCCATCGTCGACTGCTCAGCTTCAGATCCTGATTATCAGATCTGACTAAGATTATTTGCAGTGAAAATTGTTATTTCATTGTTTTAGTATAATTGATGATGAAATAAATAGGCCCTGTACAAGTTGATACATAATAGTAGATTGTTTACCAAGGGAGTAAAGAACTATTTTTAGGGCGAGAGTGTTTTTTGAATCCTGAGCGACCGAGGGATTCTAGAGTTGAGTCCCGAGTGTAACGAGGGACTCAAAAGTAGAATCCTGAGGGAGCGAGGGATTCAAAGTACATCACTCGAGCCAAAAATAGTTTTTACTCCTGAGGTGGACACTCTACTTTTCATCACCCTCTATGAGAAAAGTAGTAAGTAATCAATAAAATAACATACATGTACCTACCTAAAAGGTGTAACAGAAAGGGATGTACAAGCGGAAAGAGGGACATCATTCTAAACAACTTTCACTATGGGACCAACTTGATCAGAGCAACTTTATTTTTATTAACTCAGTACATTTCGGGCCTAGCGCTCAGCTGATCTGTATGGTGGAGTGAAAAATAATGTTGCTCTGATCAACTCGGTCCCATAGTGAAAGTTGTTCAAAATGATGTCCCTAACAACATTCTTCCGGCTTGTACACCCCTTTCTGTTACACCCTATTATTTATTTACACAATTGTCGTGATATGTGGTGTGTAATGGTTTGTTGGAAGAAATCTCTTATTATGTATTATAAGTTTTCTGTATGTCATTCTTGTGTTAGTACAATAAAGAAATTACCAATTACGAATATGTCCTCCACATAGTTAAAACTTGTTTAGTATTGGCTAAATCTTGAAAATTGGTTCAAAAAGCATTTTCAGATAAACTCTTGAATTTTTCTAAAGGATTACAGTTTTTACATACCTATATTCCTCGTGATTTTATTGGTAACAGATCTTGTATTTGTCATTAGCGTTTGTTGTTATCATCTGGAGTTAGACACTCACTTTCACTCATATTCTTTACTTATATCCGCAAACGAAATTGAAATAATTACAGCATTCAGATTTGGCGCGCTTTGTTTACAAATTTTCCACAACTTTTTAATTATTTGGTCCGTGTTTCGATATCAATTCTGTAAGGTTGTTTCTCTGTTGTCACCAATCGGTGTCAATCGATTCTGTTGATCGGATTATCTAATCTGTGTCGAGTACGCATTTTAGTACAAACTTTTTTTTTATTGGCTGCGTTTAGAATCGATCTCTCTTTTAATTGGGTCTGTCAGCCTAAAACTGATTAGTGACAGCATTTTTTTTCCTTTGTACTGGCAACAAAATAAAAAAGTTACTTTTAGTCCCTAGGGACTAAATGACCTACTTTAGTCCCTGTTTGCCGGGACTAAAGTAGATCTTTTTGAATAGATGTGATGAAAAAATCTTATATTTAGGGTCATTAAAGACCCCATAATGGACATGATTTCTAAGATAAGATAAGATAAGATTATTTATTGATAATTATACATTACATGTCAGTTTTGCATTAAAAATAAATCATAACCATAAATAATTCAATGTCGAAAACATAAATTATAAGTCACGAAATAATTAAAATAATAAGTAATAATAATTCATTAGATTAAAACTTCACAACAATGTCATCATATTAGATATGTACATACAGTACCATATCATCATCATCTATAAAAATCTAGTAGTATTACAGAACCTACCTTAGTAAATGATGACTCTTATTTTGCAGTATAGCTACCTAACCATAAATCCACAAACCTGCTCCAAAGTTATCCAATGTATCAAGTAACTCCTAGTTAAGCAAACCCTAAACGGAACCGAATATTTGTCCACACAAAGAGGTTGCTGCCAATAATAATTAGTAACTGGGATATCCTCGACCACAATTTGCTATTGAATAGTTCCGCTCCGTGTCCAGGCTAGCCGATATTTCATTTGCGGTATCGTGTGATTGGGACGAAATGACAGGATATACAAGGTGTAAACGAATTAACGCAAAATGAGAAAATATTTTGTTAGGGACATCATTCTGAGAAACTCTTATTATGAAACCGATAGATCAGAGCAACTTTATTTTTCACTTCTCCATACAAATCAGCTGATCCACTCTGGCCAAAATGTACTGGGAAGTGAAAAATAAAGTTGCTCTGATTAAATCGGTTACGTGATGAAAATTGCGCAGAATGACGTCCCTAACATAGTAGTTTCTCATTTTGAGGTAATTCATTTACACCTTGTTTTGGTCATTGCGTGTGAGTGGCGGTGTTTATGTATTAGTATCTAACCGCAATATTGGTTCAATCTTACTCGTATCTGAGTCATACGAGTCCGAGCGGTGTTCATAGATATCAAAGGGGCTTTTGACAAAACAAATGGCATTGGGTAATGTTGGCGTCGTTTTGACGTTTCCATAGAGTTTGGTCGATTTTGAGTATTGGCGGCCACTCATGAAAGTCATAAATTTTGAAAGAGCAATTCAAAATAAGCTAATCTTACTGCAGTGTACATATAGCTAAATCATATCGGGGCTGAGATATCTCATTTTAAAGTTTTTTCAGTACAAAAAGTGTTACTTGAAGCTCTATTATCTCAGCTTCGAAATGGTTTACAGCAATGCTTCCTCTTTTAATAAAACATTATGATACTGCTACCAAATAATGATAAAGATATCGGTGGCCGCGAATAAAAAAAATGACGCCAATGGTCCATAGTAGGTTACCCAAACCCCTTTCAGTAGCATCACCACGGGACTGGAGCAATTAGGTACCAATCCCAATTGGATCAACTGGGTATCGAATATGCTTGAATCCAGGATCTCTGGAATCTCCTTGGAACTCAGCAACAAAATCAAATGCAAAGTGGCAAAGGGCTGCCCGCAGGGTGGTGTACTATCACCACTACTGTGGGTGTTGGTAGCCAATGAGTTGGCGTCACAGCTAAACACAAGAGGATTTTACTGAATAGCATACGCCGATGACGTAACTTGTGAACGGCCTATTCATAAACACCTTAGCAATTAGCACTACGGAACGTCGAGACATGGTGCAACAAAACCAAACTGTTGTAGCAGCATCGACACAGCGACTCATACTGAAGATCGAGAGGCGCGGCCCGGTTTATTATATGGTGTGAGACAGCCTATCATGCATTCCACTCGCACCCTCCGCACATCGTAATCGTCTTGCGCGATCCTTACAGGGTCAGCTATTTAATATTATAATGCAATATATACAAAATAGCTGACCCTGTAAGGATCGCGCAAGACGATTACGATGTGCGGAGGGTGCGAGTGGAATGCATGATAGGCTGTCTCACACCATATAATAAACCGGGCCGCGCCTCTCGATCTTCAGTATGAGTCGCTGTGTCGATGCTGCTACACTGTCAGTAAACCCGGCATAAACGGAGATGGTATTATTTACAAATAACCGGCCAAGTGCGAGTCGGACTCGCGCACAAAGGGTTCCGTACCATTATCTATAAAAAACCGCAAAAAAAATTGTATGGGAGCCCCCCTAAATATTAATTTAATTTTAATTTAATTATTTATTTTCTAAGTAAATAATATACTCAATATATTGTGAACATTTTGAGCGTCTACCTGCTACCATTATCAATATCGAGCAAAAATGAGCAAAAAAATCACGTTTGTTGAATGGGAGCCCCCCTGAATATTAAATTTCTTTTGATTTTTAGTATTTGTTGTTATAGCGGCAACAGAAATACGTCATCTGTGAAAATTTCAACTGTCTAGCTACCACGGTTCATGAGATACAGCCTGGTGACAGACAGACGGACGGACGGACGTACAGACAGCGAAGTCTCAGTAATAGGGTCCCGTTTGGCACCCTTCGGGTACGGAACCCTAAAAAGATAAATCATGGCAATTACAGACTGCCAAAACTCTTTATAGTAAGAGGACCCATTTGAAAAAAAGTCTTCAAATAACGATTTTCGTGGGACTCACCTCCGCCATACAGACTACTGGTATGTACTTATTCGGCATGATTTCCTGAACACAAAAAGTGTGGTAGTCACTTCCTGGGGGTATGGGGGGGGGAGAGCTATGACGTAGCAAAGATGGCGGCCGGGCCTATTCTATTATGCGGTATATCTAGAAAACTATTTGACCGATTTACTTCAATAGGGTGTCAAATGAAAGATTATTTAAACATTATTTTATTTTGAAAAAGCATTAATGTAAAGCAAGCACAAAATGAAATATTTTCAAAACACAACATTTTGTAAAATAAATCTTTTTTTACTACGTAAATTGTTCGGTAACCGTTAGGATAATGGAAATTTAGTTTATCATAAAACTTATAGTTACTTTTATAAGCTTTCTAATGTACCTTAAATCCTTACAACCGAGCTATAAATAACAGAACTGCAGTCGTTTAAGTGAGCGTCGGTAGCGGCGAACTGACTACGATCAAGCGACCTTTGGTACGAATAAGCATGAAATTGTGTAATTGGACGGATTTTCTATAGAATGACAACAAAATGTGTAAAAAGTGTTATAAACAGCCATGTGCAAGTTTTATAACTTAAAAATATTACTGGTTTAGGTAGTTCGTAATACTTTTAATACATAATTCAACTCGTGAAAATAGAAAATTCCTGGAAATAACTGGATAAATCTTTTCATCTGTGGTTCTTCCGGGAGTAATCTTTGTTTGAGGAACGGAAAACTTCCTGTTTGAACTAGTTTTATGGCAGGAACATCGGTAAGGCGCTATCCTCACCGGACAGACAAGGCAGTGACACGAACAGAACATGAACAGAATGAGAAATTGATGTCTTCTTTATTTCTCGATTCTTATTTTGTTCTGTTCAATTTGCCGTGTGAACCAAGACTAAGACTCCGCTGTCCGTCCGTCTGTCTGTCTTTCTGTATGTCCGTCTGTCACCAGGCTGTATCTCGTGAACCGTGATAGATAGACAGTTGAAATTTTCACAGATGATGTATTTCTTTTGCTGCTGTAACAACAAATACTAAAAAACAGAATAAAATAAATATTTACCGGGGCTCCCATACAACACACATGACTTTTTTGCCGTTTTTATAGATAATAAAAACCCTTCGTGCGCGAGTCCGACTCGCACTTGGCCGGTTTTTTTCCTCACACTAAACGTCACGCGTCATTTCACTCTCTACTATTCATCTGTCAAGTACTACCGGACTCTATCCCACTGACAATAGAGTCCTTTATTGGTTCGAGATTAATGGGTAAAGTCGTTCGTGCGGCTAGATGGCCCGATTTGGATAAATAAAGTGCTGGACTAGATTTATCCGCGAGTTTGCTCGCATAAATACGGATAAAAATAAGGATAACGGTACTTCGTGGTATAACGAGCATGTATTTATTTTATTTATTTATTTATTTATATAAGGCACATCAACAAAGCAAACACAAACACATACAGACAAATATTACCAAAACAATCTAAGAGTTTGCCTCAATTAAAGATGCGCACAGCGTTCACAAATGTATAATGGATTTCATAAAACGTTTCAGTAGAAATCTGTACCTACTGTATGTAGGATATGTATAACAATCTTTATTTCACAGTAAAAACTTATCAAGGACAACAGTATGCCGCCCGCGACTCCTATTACGAGTGTCATAGACAATGGTTCGGTGGCGTCATGTTTCAAGATTATTATGGTATTTCTGCTTATACCTACTGTTACCTCTGTTGACCTATTTATTCTCAATCTGCAGGTCATAAGGTCAAATCTGACATAAGTTCCATACTGTATATTTATTGAAAATGGACGTTCGGTTGATTTGCCTGACAAACTAGAGGTTTGGGAGAATCATTCGAATTTCGTAGGACAGACTGACAAAACGTTTCTCTTGTACAAACATCTCATTCGTTAATCCAGAGTATTTATTATTTCACGCATGTATAAGCATTACTTCTGAGTTCTTTTCACTATATTTGCTATTGCAGAGTTAATTAATGATGTTTCCTCCGGGGGCCTTTGTTTTTAAAGTAGGGATCATTAGTTATCGTGATTGAGGCCGATAGTCATTTGTTTGTTTTCGTTCAGACAGCCGAAGGCAAATATTTTGGATCATTAACTACAATACAGCATTCATGTGTGTTGTACGAGATATGTGAAATTTAAGTGTTTTTAGAAAGATCATTAAATGTTTATCTTATATCAAACTCCGATGTTTATCTTATATCAAACTCATCACATTCATACAATCACCTAGAATAAATCTTACAGCAAACAGAAATTGAGAGTCAGGCGAGTGAGATTGGGTATTTTAAATTATTATTATTATTATTATTTATGAGTCGTGCATATCAGTTCACATTTCACTGCACTTGTTTTATAAAATTGTCAAGTCTATTTTTAAAACTGTTCACAGATGGTGCACTAATAATTAAGTAGATAAGTGTAAAGTGTAAACCAAATTTTCGCACTATTTTTACAGGCTGTTACAGAAGTTTTCAACTACCTCAGTCTAAGTCAGTAACTTAGTGCCTCAAGGTTTACAACACTTCCATACAGAGACTTCTACCCACTTCCTACAGCAACTGGTGCACATCAAGGCCGACTTGACTATGACTCTTCTGACAGCCGCAATTCAACCATTTTGTATTTAGGCCGGCCCAGATTACTACATTTCTTGCGGGGAGGCACTTTCTCACGTCCGAAAAAACACTTGGTAACTAAAGTCTTCACAAAATAAAAGGCCCGTTTTGACAGTTCACGCCCATGAAATTTTAACTCCTAACGCGTGGGTAATAGAAGCGGGTTTCCGGTGCAACTTGTACGCTTTGCTTGTACGCAATAGTTGGCTTTTATTACCTACGCATTAGGGGTTAAAACTTCATGGGCGTGAACTGTCAAAACGGGCCTTTTATTTTGTGAAGACTTTGCAGCCCTTCACATCCTTCCCTGGTAGTGCTAAAGAAAAACAATCAACACTTGTACAAATACAGTGAAATCGACAAGACATCTATAAATCAGGTACCAAATGTTATTAAGAATCTACCTCTTTCTCAATTTAAGAGAAAACTCAGCTCCTTGCTGGTTCAAAAATATTATTATGATATTATTTTTTATTTTTTTTTAATCTCTTTAATTTGTAAAATCTAATGTGAAATCTATAATCTTATGTACATAATTCATTCTGTTTTAATCTAATTTGCTTGTAAAAATCTATAATCAAATTGTGCTGGGTCATTCAAATATTCATTTATAGCGTAGTATATTATTATGTTATTAATAAGTATTTTTCTCAATTCCCTCCTAAATTGTATAATATTTTCTATATTACGGATACTATCCAGCAGCTTGTTGTATCATTACGGATACTATCCGGCAGCTTTTTGTATCATTACGGATACTATCCGGCAGCTTGTTGTATCATTACGGATACTATCCGGCAGCTTGTTGTATCATTACGGATACTATCCGGCAGCTTGTTGTATATCATTGGTGCCATGCCGCTGTTTTATGTTGGGGCATACATTCGAATTTCGAATTCGATTCCAATTAATTGTTGACAAACAACATTGTTGGAAAAAAACTAATAAATAAATTATACATATCATTGATGTCCCCACCGCCCACACTGTAACTGGGATTATATAACAAATCCGATTTAAATAATATTACAAGTTCAGGGCTGGAGTCCCCTTGCCAGCGAGGATTTGTGCGAGAGGTCCAAATTGAGAATAATTAGTTTGCCGATCCAACTGAACCCGACCTCTGGCGACAAATTGGTGGACGCACGCACCGGCGCGATGAAACGTAGCGGTTGGCTATCGGCCGGTCCCGATAAGCTATCTCTATCCGTGATCTGCAGATTACATTTGACAGTTGCGCTATGGGATTTATGTCGAAATTGACACTACCAATCTCAAATCTGCAGATTATGGATAGAAGATAGGTTATTTAGTTTCGGCCGTATGTCCTTACTGTCAAATTAGGCCATATCATGAAATTTCCTAGCCATTTCTGGCGATATCATGATATGGCCGGTTTTAATAAAAACATATCTTTTTAGAAGCATTGTTATTTAGCACTACGTGATGTTTTTGTGTTCACTTCCTTTAGTCTTCACCTAAGCTACCGCAGTGTTTGCCCTAAAAGATTTCATCGTTTTATGATATTTCACGTTTGGCCATATCGTGATATAGCCAATTCGACGATTTGGCTACGACTGCTACGCTAGCACGAAACGTTAATATAGAGTTTAGCTGTCAGTGACAGTAAACAGCCGTCCATCCGAACTGCACGGCCCGCAATAATTCAAGCGAAAGTTCAAAACCTAAGAAAAATCAGAACAAAGGATCTGGGTCTTTTGTGGATAATCGGCAATCATAAGATGGGCGGATGTGATCTGCCAAGCTAGTTTTATATTATCTGAATAGTTGCACTAATACACAAAAATTGTTCAAACGCAGCGTCTTATCGACCCAGTGCGTGCAAAGTAATTATAGCCGCATGGTGTCTTGGAGTCTCGGACCCGTGTCACGCACTGTCCCGGCGCGCCGCCGCCGCCCGCCGCCGCCAGCCGCGATGATAAATCGGGCCGCAATTGAATTCAAACAAATCCCACGCTAAAGGACATTGCCGACTTGGCTATGGAAGTTGGACGAAGTGCTGCCCAGAATGCTCAAGTAGTGCAATTTGTTCCTTATGATCACTAATCGGTATGCGCTTTGGGCATACAGATCTATCCCAGGAGTCCAAAGAAAAACAGTATTTTGTTTTGAATATTTTCATAGGAAAAAGTGAACTGGCAACAAATGTACTAATGTACTTTAATTACATAGTTTATTCATTCGAAATACGAAACAGACTTTCTCCCCGACCTAATACAATTATACGCACACTAACTGGTTCATAGGGCCATCCCACATGACCGCGTTTCGGCGGCGTCTGATTTCTGCGTTGCGGCGTCGGATCGCAAAAATCTGCCAAAATTCCTTATGTAATTCGCCGCGAATTTTTGCGATGCGACGCCGCAACGCGCTTATGTGGGATAGTCCATAGTTGATTAGTACGGTCGCCTGCGTCTAAAAGTATACGGGCGGTCATATTATAAAGTGAATCCCGCTTATACTGTATGTATACTTTTAGGCGCAGGCGACCGTACATTTGTTGCTATTAAGTTGCACTCAGGATCAAGCACATTTTCCCAATCAGGGTGAAAGAGGCACAATTGCGAACAATTTTAGCCAGAGTAATTCAACACTCACATTAGCATCACAGGGGGTAGCCCATCGTCAAACATCATGGTCATGGTCATCTTTACTATATTTCACATCACTGTTTGAACGTTAATATCGTACTATAGTTAAGACAAGTGATTTAAAATAAATTACAACAAGAAATTCCCATTGAAATTCCCACTGGAATATTTCTACACCATTCTTTAACACCCTGCCCATCCTAACGTTAGTTTCGAGGGTTTTTTCTCACGGTAATATTACGTTATCAGCTTAAATGTGAGCGTCGTAGAAAGCTCCCTAAAGACACGTTTACGGATCTAGCCGTAATAGCGGCATTCTACGCTTGGCCCCTCACAAAGGCTCTGGTCACTCCGCTAATCAAAAAGTTCCTGTATTACAAGGCACTAGGGTAGGGTGCCTCGGCGTTTGTTTGAGGAATTCGGATCGCTTTTGTACAGTAATGTTATCACACATTTAAGATCGTGCCTAACATTTATAAAGCGTTATCTTTTTATGTGGTACAACGATTTTAATAGTTATCGTTATGTGTTTTGTGCCAAGGTTAGGGCGGGCGTGGCCTTGTTGGTTAAGTAGTTTGGTGGTTTCTTTTGTGACCAGTCTTTCTTAATTGACATAATGTAAAAGGCCTTATTAATGAACACACTCTACTTTGTTGTTAATACTTCATTAATCTGATACTAGTTACTCTCAGGTTGAGCTCAGAGTAAGATAATTTTACTCTTAGATTAGAGTCAGATAAGTGCTACCTATACCACGTTTATTTGGAGTGTGCTCTTGTGTTAGTCTGTGTTTATTATTATAATAAGAGTGTAAAAAGTTACGCCTTTTCCCATACGGAATTTACATGTCTATTTATTTATTTATTAATACACAAAATAGCAGTACAGACAAACATTACAACATATATATTAGACCAAACATTTTCGTCTGCAACGCCAGAAGCATGTGTATACTGCATTACTGACACTTTACAGGGAGCAAATATAATAATACAAATCTAAGTAGGTACTTATTTAATGAAACATTAAAGGTTCTTAATATTAAGTATGCACAGATTGTATGTCCTCATAGGTAGGTACTCCTTATATTATTATTTTTTCAAGTATATTGTAGTCTACTCGTAAGAGGAATGATAAATATTATATTGTTATCTTCACTGCACTAGTGTCCTGAAGCGATATTACCCTAGAAATAATTGTTTCTAAAGGCATTTTTATTAAATTCCAACATTCTTGAGCTTAAAGTACAGAAAATATGTTTCATTACATTCCACCAACTTTTCCCTTACACCGAAATAAAGAATATAGTATGGTAAAGTCGCGGTTTGGACAAATCGCCCGGTTGTTGGCCCAAAAAAGGCGTTGATATTCATTGCGTAGCATGTTCTGCTACGCCGCGTCGTAGCATGTTCTGCTACGCCGCGCCGCGCCGTAGACGTAAACTACACAACTAAACTCACCAAACCTCCGAGTTACCTTAAAACGAGGAATATTAGTATGTAACGATATGTGTTTTGGGTTCTAGAAAAAAACGCTGTAGTTTTCGATGAAATTTGCAATGTAGGGGTTTTTGGGGGTAAAAAATCGATCGAGCTACGTCTCATAACTTAAAAATCGCGTTATTTCCGAGTTTTCACGCTTTTCTCATACCCGAGTAATAGGATTGACAATTTCACTTTAGTACAATGAAAATAAGGCATAACTTCCAATGTCCATAATAAATAAATAAATGTCAATAAAAAAGTAAGTTAAATAAGTGCGACCTGATCACGTGACACTTTTTGGGGCGTCTTCGGAAGATTCACACAATTTTTTTTAGTATTTGTTGTTATAGCGGCAACAGAAATACATCATCTGTGAAAATTTCAACTGTCTAGCTACCACGGTTCATGAGATACAGCCTGGTGACCGACAGACGGACGGACGGACGGACGGACGGACGGACGGACGGACGGCGAACGGACAGCGAAGTCTCAGTAATAGAGTCCCGTTTGGCACCCTTCGGGTACGGAACCCTAAAAATGGTGTGTTTGAAAATGGAATCTATGGCCACCGCGCAAGAGCTGTCGGATTTGAAGGTTGTCAGTTTAGTGCCTTTAGTTACTCTAATTTAGTGGTGTTGACACCTCCCAAATAGCCCTCTATATGTGATTAACAACAATCCCCACCTAATAGGTCACGACTATCTCACACAATAGGGCCAGGACGTGGGGCCAAGGCATAATTAGTTCAATTTAGCGCAATTGTCATACGCATATCTTGAGGGCGGGCGGGAAGGGTGTTCTTAGGGCGGGACTTGGGTCGCACGATATATGAGTGTGGGACTACAGAATGTCCGGGAGATACAGGGTTACTTTACGAAATGATGTTTGGAATTATTTATATAACCGAACCGATTAATAATGTACCGATTCGTATTTTCGTATATATTTATTGCACATATCAGAAAAAAAAACACAAACAATGCAATACAGAAAAGGCATGAAGAACGGCAAGGTTATCTCTAAAAAGATATTTCTTCCAGCAAGCCCAGGATGGACAGGATACATTTTAAATCTCAAAACTGGTAGGCCTGTGCTAAAGTAAAACATGAAATATATTACACCTCAAAATTATTGTATTTAAAGATGATTTTATTAATTTTGGGGCTAAGGTAATAAATGGTCATGTTAGGTACACTAGTTTTGATATTCGTTCCAAGTAAAATGTTTATAACGTCAGATGGTATATGAACTATCTATCCATAGATTATGATATGATAAACATGATATGTAATATGAAATTACTTAGTTTAGCATTACTACGAAGCGTATGGGAAAATGTTTCTATGTATAAATTATGCAAGCATGTTGGGTACCTGTGTCGCTCGGCAGCGATCTAGGGGAGATTTTAATTTAGTATAAGTTATAATACTGGTGGTGATACGTGTATTTTAATATTTTCTATACTTGTTTTTTATGATCGTAATACATATATTGAGTTGAATCACCCTGTATAAGTGTTAAACAATGACGTAGGTTCAACCCGCGTCCCTTGAGTTGGGAAATGATCTCGAGCTATTTTGTCAAATATCTAACTACGACCACACCTCGGACACTCCATAGAACGCTCGTAAAATAATCACCTATTACTACTACATAACCAAATGATGTTTGTATACGTGCAAATGTGTGCGTAAACTTTGCTAGGGCTGGTGGCGCGGCAAATGCAGCGATATTAAAGTATACGCGTCGTCACTCGTCCGGCGTTCAGCCCTGTCTATTGATCCTTTAGCCAATCTTTTGACGCCAGGGGTGGGGGTGCGGTATCGAATCAGCGCGGGGAAGGGAGTGGCCGTTCTGTACGGAGTACTATTATCTCTTCTGTGCTACGAATGAGTACGCAGACGTCACCTTTGCATTATGTATGTGGTTATATTCATTTTGTTAGCTTCAAGTTTACTTTACTTTATAACTTATTGCACAGAAACAAAATACAGAATGGATATAGGAAAAATCTTGTAAATAGGCGAGGTTATTTCCAATAAGAGTTTTCTTCCAGCAAAATGAGGAGACAACTTGGTTGGTTGAGGCCTGTTTACTCCAGAACCTTCTGTTCTTCTTCTTCTTTTGACAATCGCTTGACACAATTTAAACACAACTTAAGTATAACATGGTCAAGTATTTATGGTCAAGTATTTATGCCAGGATGGTAGCAAATGGAAGTATTTTGCCCCTGCCATCCCCTCTTCCGAGAAAAAGCCGTGAGCTGAGTATACGTATGACGTATAGTCCTGTTAACCAGGCAGGCTTGTGACCAAGGTAATCCAATTAATCTATGAACAAGTCTTAAGTTGAAGCATTATGTTCAAAATGGTTTGACATTCTCAGAAGTGTATATTTCCAGTAGTTATATTTTATAAAGTAAATTTTGTGCAAAAAATGACAGCAGTTGATGGCACTTTTACATGACGTCATTCTGTTGTATTCCATAGAACTCAGGAATAAAAGTTCAGCTTTGACAGTTCATAAAAAGTATCTATTTTGACTTGACAGGCCACAAGCCTATTGTAAAACACACATCCTAAATACGTCCGCCATTGTAATTCAGCGTACTTAACAAGATGTTTCCAACTCAGGCTGTTTCGTGATATTTAAAGCCTTCCGAAATTGGCCGAGTTACCGGCCAACTTTACAACTAGCTCTGTCTACGAGATGTGCACGGTGTCGGGTGTAACTCGCAGAACTCGCGAGCAGCGCTGTAACTGCGGCAGCAATATGTACCTGTACTCGCTGTATAGTGTAGGTAACTAGGGTAGAGTACAGAAGTTTCGCTGTAAGTTTAGATTTTTTTATTGTGAAATACGATTTAATAGTAAAAATTCAAACTTTACATACAGTCACATGCTTTTGGCCCCACACTAAGGTATAGTGGTAACAAAAAACTGCGACGTCACAAACATATAAACATACAGTGGTGGATTTAATTTTCTTCCTCCCCATCCGGGGCATTAAAACCGGACTTCTCCTTTGGCAAGCAACTACCTCAAGCGCAACACCACAGGAGGGGTATTATAGTTATACAATGCTTCCGATTTTGAAGGCAGATGCACTAAACTAAAAGGGGAACTAAGCTCTCTAAACGTCATCATGACGTCATCTTAGTTGCTTAGCTCTAATCGGTAATTGGAAGGCGCCAAAATAAATTATTTTTTCTTTTTAAAAGTTAATTTTAACTTGTCTAGTTAAGAGTGTACCAATTTGTATCGATTTCGTATTCGGAAGGCATTTTACCTCTCCAATTTAAGTTCCTTTTTGACAGATAGCAGTTAAACATAACTGGCATGGTTTTTGGTGGCAACTAAAAATAGTTTACTGGGAAATGTATTTTTGTGGGTTATAGAATGTGATTTTCTTGAGAATTCCGTCGAATTTCAATATTAATTAGCATATATTTAGACGAACGGAACGTTTTGACGTTTAATTTGGGGGCTGAAAATCTCGATTGGTTATTTTTCGAGCTTCATTTCTCTGCAACATTAAAAGTATGTACGTGTGATCTTGTGTGTATCTACTTACCTTACGACACAGTCAGACCAGGGCAAAGGTGTCTGGCATGAGCTGGACAGAATACCTACTTGTTGATACCTACTATTTAGAGGTAAGTGAGTGCAATTTCGATAGGTAATTCAACAACTTATCATCGTAACATTTCCTACTTGCATTGCTTCTGTTGTTCCCACAATAGGATACTTACCGTGTAGCAAACACCTTATCAATCCCTACCCTTCTCCTAAATTGAAATGGAATTGAAACTGGTTGAAATTCATTCATACAGACCCTCAAAAGTATACCTATCAATTTGTTAGGAATACCTATCTGAATAGCAGTTAAAATTATTCTAGAATCTAGATAATACACCAAGGAAACCCTGATCAACTGACCCTGAATTTTTAATTGAAGAAAGCCCAGTTTGATAACTTTCACACCCATCACAAGGTAGGTAGGTACCCATTTTTCCATGTACTCACCTAACTAAACTAGAATCATTTTCTTTACAGTTACCTATGCACAAAGAAAAAAGTCGGAAGTTATCTCAATCTCAAGCCCCTGAACAACAACATTTGATGTTTTCAATAAGTACAAGGCAACTCCTACATCAAATTGAAGATGAGCGTCCACAGAGATATGAAAATGTATTTTGTGGACATTCTGTACTGCATAGTTATTCAAAATCAAGATTTAAATGTTGAATCTCTGTATTTTGTGCCCATTATATACTTCTGACTATGTAAATGGATATTTATTTGATGATAAACTCATTTCATTTCAACAAGGTATGTACACTACACTATTTCCCAACAAATAAGTAAGTTGACTGAAAGATATTCATGGTTTTGATAAATCCAAGTAACTATATTAAAGTTTAACGGTTAATAATTATAATAAAAGGGGATTGCTTACTTACTTTTCAGTTAAACTCCTTGGTTATATCAAAATCATCCAATGTTTCAAGGTTATCAGACTTTGTTGGAGAATACTGTACTTACATATGGGTAAATTATGTTAGGTATGTTATTTATTTAACATTTTTGATTTAATTTTGGATATTTATGTTTTGATAAAGCTCTGTATGGATTTATGATAGTTTAAGTTAATTATATTTATTCTACATAAACACAAATTCTTTATTTATCAAAATGGTTCTTATGTAAACACCCATACACTAGGCGAACCTGTTTAATTATATTTTAAAGTAAAGTAAGATGGATAGATAAAATAAATCACTTTATTCACTGTTAAAAAACACATTTATAATTACAGAAAAACAAGGAAGTCTTTATTCATAATAAATACCATAACAAAGATAGTTTTATGTGACTACAGTCTTCACAAAATAAAAGGCCGGCTTTGATAGTTCACGCCCATGAAGTTTTAACCCCTAACGCGTAGGTAATGGAAGCGATTTTCCTAGGTGCAACTTGTACGCTTTGCTTGTATGTACCAGTTGGCTTTTATTACCTACACATTAGGGGTTAAAACTTCATGGGCGTGAATTGTCAAAACGGGCCTTTTATTTTGTGAAGACTTTACCTACTAGCATAGCTAGGACCACAGCACAGGTTTATGCAAACCTCCTTATTAGTAAACCTCTGCATTCCACTTATGTTATGGCTTAGGCATTTATTCAAGATTGGGTGCTGGAAGCTGGATGGATAGGTATCCATTGTAAGTGCCTGTTTATGCGCAATCCTGAAAT